>VDFB02000017.1:200703822-201021714 GCA_007258455.2 Sequoia sempervirens
AAAGCATAAGCAACGAACAAATACCAATAATAAATGAAAGAGAACATGTAAAACTATAAGGTTCTATAGAAAAGAAATAGAGGCAGGAAATAAAGTGCCAAAAAAGATTGTAGAGAAAGGAAAACTTTGGGTTTTACATCAAAAATACCTTTTGGTCCAACTTGGTCTGCCTTCAATCAAAAAATGCAAGGGAGGTATCTCTATCATTCTGTACCAAGTGTCATGTGAGCTAGGGATGACTAAGTTCTTATGAATCTAAAAATATTTGTGAAGCGAGAAACAAGGCCCTCAATTGTTACCATAAATATTACACAGAAAGCAATTGAAACTTGTCAAAACTGACAGGAAAGGGGCGTGAGATTTGCCAAATTCAATTTGAAATACGACTAGACATTCTATGTGATGCAATGGACACAATCTTATTAATTTATCAAACAGATGGACCACTAAGAGAGACCCACAAAGGTCCGTAATAGTTGCCAAAGCACCAAGCATCTACAAGGATCTCCTATATGCTATACAGGCTATGAAAAAGAAAAAAAGCCTTTAGAGAAAGCATATCTTGGTGCAAGCATTGAAGAATACAACGGTCAAGAAAGAATCTGGTCTTTTACATCTGCAAAAGAATATAGCTTTGTCAGCAAACTATCTATGATACTGTTCTTGCCAAGATGAATTGCAGACTAGATTACCCAATTCTTGAGAAATAAAGGGTTGAAGACCATCATGAAAAGTGGGACACCATCCAAATTCCTTTTCATAGAGACTGTCAATGTATTTTACTATGGGACAAAAACAATAACTGGGATAATTGGGCATAAAGCTTTATGTCGTTATGATGTAGAGACATGCACATTCATTATTGTTACAAAGATGGTAAACATCAAAATCTACTCTTTCAATGGCTTATGTACTAAAACTCTTGCCAAAATGAAATGCCACAGCATTCTTATGAAAACATTCCATGGAAAATATGGCCTCTTGCTTGCCCTCTTCCCCGCAATGCAAATGCAACAACATTTTCTCTTTGCAAATTTTTAGAGACTGGGTCATCCTGATAAAGGATGAGTGCCTGAAAGGGTTTGACTTGGAAAGAAGTTCACATTTTGCAAACACATTTAAGCACTAAGGTAAGTACAGGCTTTGCAATCAGATTCCCTGTGATCAAGATCCTTAAACTTGAATCTTAGGAAGAATTGCAACAATTCTTTAGTATATACTTTGAACCTAACTGGGAATAGGGCTAAATTTTGACATAAAATGATTCTAGGAATGTATTTCTGTTGATCAATTAAATTAAAGATTGAAGTTTTAATTCCTAAAGAAACCAAGAAAATGAATGGTATTCTTGATAAGCAAATTTGTCACCATTGCATCTAACTGGGATTCCAAACAAAAGGACTAAAACAATTATGGGCGCTCATCTTTTTGCATAAAAAGAAAAATTCCTTAAATATTGAGGTTTGGAAGGTGTATCTTTTAGGGGAAAGCCAGGACATTCCCATATTCATTAACTAAGGAGTCCAAAAACCGAATGCTATTCATGACAACAATATGTGTCACCATCACATCTCACTCAAAGTCCAAATGTAAGGATTCAAAATTTAAAACATTTAATGATGATTCCACTTCATCTTTTCTGCATACATGAAAAACCAACATATTATTGAAGTTTGGAAAGTACCTTCTTTGTTCTAATTTCATCACCAATTCCTCTAAGGACTCACTTTCTTGTGATTTGAACATTTTTGGGCATCTACTAATTGTGTGTTGTTTCTAGTCTCTACCACAAATGATATCCTTAAACTTTATGGGCCAACCAATTCTTCACTTTACAAAGCCACATGAACAGACAATTTGTGGTAAAATTGTGATTATGAATTGTTGTCTCACAGATGAGTCTGCACTTTCTAGAGCCGCATGAACAGACAATTTGTGGTAAAATTGAGATTATGAATTGTCATCTCACAGATGAATCTGAACTATGTCTTGTGAAGAATTTAGGGATGGGTTTTGCCTTGATCTTGCTAGTCATTTAAATGTTTTTTGACCTAGTGTTGTGCTATGTCTATCTGCTTTCAAAATTCTTTGTTAGTGATATTAGAGGCTCATTATTAAGCAGCTCTTCTTGCTAGTCATGTATATCTGTCCTGGCTAATCATTTTTCGAAGTGCTGAAATCCTTTTCAGTGCACACTATTTGCACTCTGACATCACATGATTTGAACTCCATTTTCCTAGGGTTAAATACTTTTGCTCACACACTTTAGCTAAATGATTGCAAGAAGGTTACAATTCTAACAAGAAACATTAGTGATGGGGATTAGGTGAAAGCCCTTATGCATCCCCAATGGATATTGTATACTGAATGGATACACTTGCTCAAATGCTGTAACATGGACATTAGATGAAAGCCCTGCCACATTTTCAATGTTGAAGTGTATCCAAGCCATGTCCTAAGCATACCACATCCATGCTGATATGCATCTCTAGGGAGAGGGTGGCATATCTGATTAGAAAACACAAGACAGAAATCTTCTTAGTTGAAGCATGAAATCCTGAAAGTTCAAGGAACGCTAGTTACTAGGGAATATAAATGCAAAACACATGTTCCCTAAATGGAAACCAATAAGCATGTTATTCAATTCTTTGTAGTGTGAATATAGATATGATTTCTAAGCAAGGAATGGTGGTCATGCACCAGGAACTGGTAATAAAGGGAAGATTGGGTAAACAACTAAACACAGTCTAAGCCAGGGGAAGTAAGCTAGTGAAGAACCAGTAGAATCAATATTCCATGAGTTCTCATAGGACATGCACAGCTTTAGTGAAATAAAATGTTGTTTAAAAACAAACTACAAAGGCTGCTTGAGACCTTCCAGCTTGTATGGCATATTATCAGAATCGCGCTCTGTGTTTGGTAAAGTCCAATACTAAGAGTGCAATAACTTCAGACAAAATCTTTACATTACTAATCTGTTGGGATGATTTTTTCGAAGATGATATAGCATCAGACAAATTAGGGTTATCACTAAGCAAATGGAGAGGTAGCCTAAATACATTTCAAAGTACTTAATTCAATAAATTTGTTAGCTTTTCTAACCTGTTTCAGTGTTATTAGGGAGATTTGATCAAACTTTGCTTATATTATTATCAATGCTTATAAAGATATGTATCACATTATCGGAAAGCAAAGAAATAAGCATATAACCTGCAGACCTGTTAAATGTTTCATATGACTGATATTCTTGAAAGCATCGAATTAGCACAAGCATAGTTAAATGTGCCATTACTTAGACCCACAAAGTTGAGCTTGGTTTGATAAAATTATAGAAGCACTTATATATTTAGAAAGAAAAATTGCTAGAACCATCCATCATGCAAGAATATGGTCTATTATATGTTAATCAGCAACAGAACTACAATTGGAAAATTGAGAAACACGAATATTAACAAGTTGTTGCTTCCCCTCAAGAGGGTATCTTATTGACATGTATAATTTTATGACCAGACTATATTTCAACATGATTTAGTAGCTCCCAGCAAAAATAATTACATTAAAGCAAATAGAACAAATGAGAATTGGCAGGATATTCACCTTTGTCTGCCTTGGAGGACCATTTCCAAGTGTTAGTTTGCAATATGCACTTGGGTTTCCAACAGACTGCTTTAGGTTGATACCTCGCTTGATAGTAACCATTAGAGTTCCTGGCAAGCATTGCAAGAGGAGCTCTGCCTTTTCTTGAAAACGAGGTGGTCCTTGCTGAATTAAAAACTGAAGGATTGGAATTGCTTCTGCTGCAGCAACAGCTTGTGCTTTCCCAACTTCAGCTGGACATGCCGACCAAGCTTGCCTTAGTAGAAAAAGTGAATCCAAAGCTGCTTCTTGTGTTGCTTCTTGCCCAGATTTCAAGGCAGCAACTAAATGGGGGATGCAAAGGGTGGCTGCTTCTGTTGCTCTGAGCCTTGGAAAGTTGCTGAACAAAGAATTTAATGCTTTCAAGTAATCTTCACTTACAGTTGCACTGGCCCACAAATCCTTTTCTATGGCAACTACATCCAGCAAATAAAGCAATTGTGAGGATTTATTAAAAGATTGTAACGCTGCAAGAATAATGAATTCCTATCTTTGACCTCGTTAATATTTGTACCCAGGGCCATGCAAATTTTCTATCCAATCATTTCTTCTAGCTTGCGAATAAACTGAGCTAGGCAGGGAGCTTCTTAATTAATGTTTAATGAAAAAATAAACCATTAAAAGAACACACTTAAATCACAACATAAATTGCAGTTTCCATTAAGGGATTTTTTCTTCTTCCATATTTAGCAAAGGAAAGATGGCCAATAAAGAACAATTGAGATTATGCATTTCTACAGAAGGCTGCCACAAGATATTTCACACAAAATACAAATGCTTCTACAAAGGATTGAAGAATTGACCATTCAGAGAATTAATGAATCATAAAACAAAATCTTTCTATCTACATATTGTCAAAGTGCATGTTTAGCAAAGGAGAGAATTCCCCCACAAATGATTGAAATTGAAAATATAAATGCATCTACACAAGATTGAAAAATCAACTATAAGACTGTTTCTATCTACATGTTGAGCAAGAGCAAACTCCATTGATGTGAAAAAAATGCCTCCTATCAGATAGTCATCAACATTTAGCCTTCATTTTTTCTTCAGTTTAGTAACATTCACTCAAAGTGGACAGTAAGTGAAGTTCAGCAATCCAGAAAGTGATACATTTGAAGGACAAATGCAAAAAATACTACACTGAAAAACAGGAAATAATAGGCAGGCATTCGGTTGTTACAGATAATCAGATTTTAGCCTTTCTTTTTGTTGTTCATTTTTGTGAGCAGTTGACTGACCATAGTTAAACTCCCCAGAATTCCAACACTGTAACAAAAGGTAGATACTAAGTGAACTCCAGAAATCTAGAAAGTGATTCATTAGAAATTCTTTAACATACAGAAGTTCTCAGCAATAGACCAAAGTCTGTTGTGCAGTAAAATTTGATGTGAGTATAAACAAAACTGTAAATTCATTGGTGTGTGTCACTATTAACTGTCCACAAATTTTTTTAAAGTGTTACTGTTACAATGTTATAGGAATGCCCTCTTGTATTTTTCTTAATAGCAGTTGGACAAATCCATATTTCAGCCATCACATATTCAAAATATCAAATAAAAATGTTCAGACTTTTGCATGTACTTTATTTTGATGGTCTCCATCACTTTCCTGCAGGTCATGTACTAGAAACACAGACAAGTAATGCATAAGCACATGGAAGAAAATGATGTTATTATAAAAGGAAATGGAACTAACCAGCTAAAGCTCGCACGGTGTCACTAGAGGCATATTCCTGAACTGTATGACTTGAAAATAGGAGTTTTACAAAAATAGCTGCCTGGATTGCTGTATCAGAATCACTAGAACCAATAAGGTCTATGACAACCTGTATTCCACCAGCTTCTGCCACTGCTCTCTTGTTTGAACGGCTGTACATAACTAGGTTTTGCAAGGCACAGACAGCGACAACCTTCATCTCTTCTGTCGGTTGATCCTCAAGCAAATTCACCAGTGCTCGGCAGGCAGACATTGCATCTGTTGTTCGTGCCAGTGTCTCATTTTGAAAAAGATCCCCCAATGCAAGTGCAGCTAACAGTCTCGCTTGTTGAATCTGAGTCTGAGGGTCAAGCAAATACTGAGACAATGGAGAAATTGCCAACTTGGCAGCTTTTGAGTCTCTTATTTTCATATTGTTTAATAAAGCTTCTAGCAACCTTGCTGCTGACTCCTCACACTGATGACACCTAAGAAGTTCTAAAAGAGCCTCTATGGCACCACTTTCTGCCATGGCTTCAGCAGTAGATCCATCATCACTCTCCAGGACAAGAAGGGCATTCAGTGCACCTACAACAGTGGTTTCTGAACTAGAGCGGAGCATTCTTACTAAAACAGCAACAGGCACCTCCAAATAATACTGGGAACTGAATTGTAAAATAGTTGACAACACAGAAGCTGCAGATTCCCAAAGGGCGTGAGGTAGTGGTGGATCAGCTTGCAGAATAACCTTTGATAATTCAACAACCCCACCTACTTCTGCAATTTCATTTGGCCAGGTTAGTGAAACACTTAAAAGAGCTCTGATTGCTGTCTGTTGTAAACTGGCAATACCAGAACCCAGAACCTGAACTAGAGGGCCTATTGCCCGTTGAGTTATCGTGTCCCTCTGCAAGTCTTCCTCAAGTAGTAAATGAGAAAGCAGTTCAGCTGCAAGTTGCTGCACTGCCGGAGATGGTAAATCCAATAAAGGAATTAAGGGTTCCAGTGCCTGTGTAGGAGTTAGCTTGTAAGTAGCACGGCGCTGAGGATTTTCTAAGATATTCACCAGAACCTTCATTGCACTCTGCTGACCATCTGCACCAAGCTCAGGCCGTGTTAAAGCAAAGAAAAGAGGTTCAACTACTTTTGCAGCAGATGCACCTTTTGCAATGCTGCTGTTGTTTGTCAGTATCCGAAGGAGTTCTGCCATCACAGCACAAAGGGAATCTGGTGCCTCTGGGAGAATCTCTAGTATGTTTTCAACTACCCCAGCTTGGATCATATCAAGCTTACAATTAGGTCTATCTTTGCCCAACCTTGTCAAGGCTTTTAGTACCACCTCATGAAGGTGATAATGCCCACCAAACAAAAGCCCAACAAGCGGGACAACAGCACCATGTGCAGCAATGCGTTCTGCCAATTGCTCATCTTCTATTAGTTTATCAAGAGCACGAACTACTGCATGCTGGGCTGGAATAAAATCAGATACAAGAAGAGACACAAGAGGTTCAACACATCTGGAAGCAGCTAATGTAGATCTAATTCTTGTATTTCCAAAAAGAACAAAGCACAATTCTGCAGCATCCTCTTTCAGTTCCATTGAACAGTTTGATGAGAGAATACGACACAGCACATCCACTGCATTGGTTTCAATATCAACAACTGCGAGGGTTCTTGAAAGATTTTCATTGTGAAATAGCAACCCGATCAATGCACCAATTGCAGCACGTTGTTCATTTTCTGACCCAGTGCTAAGAATTTCAACAAGTGGCTGGACCGCCTGCCTGGCCGCTTCTCCATTCTTAATGTTATCTGCCTCAAACAGGCTTTCCAAAGCTCTTGCAGCACTGTATCTTGATCCTCTAGTACCCAAGCGTAATACAGCAACTAATTGATTAACAGCTGCATTAGCATATTCATGCCGCCGCAGCTCAGGACTGCTAAAGAGAATTCTCAACAAATCTGCTGTTGCTTCTTCTATGGCATCTTGAGGACCAAGAGAGAGATACTTTGTTAAAGCCTCTAAAGCACCAGCTTCTGCCATCACAAGCTTATTTGAGTTATTATCAATTGCAAGTTGAGTCAAAAGCCCTAGGGCCAAAGAAGGAGCGCCTGGGCGATCTGGAATTGGTTTCAGGAGTTCAACCAAAGCGGGTATTGCTTTGCGAGAGGTTGCACCAACCCTAATATCATCAACTCTGAACAAACGCTCCAGAGCTACTTGATCTGGATTCCGTACCAGAGAAAATTCCTCAGACAGAGCTATAAGGTTATAGATGTCAGCTTCAGCACAACCAAGTAAGGTTATAAGGCCACCAGCAGCACCCGAATTTGCTACTGCAAGTAAAGTACCTCTGCTTCCATTACATACTAGACTAGCTAGAGCTTGTGCAGCAAAGTATCTATTTGCAATCTCTTCAGATTTCAGTAAAGTTGCAAGTGCAGGTATTGCACGCATTGTTGCAGGTGCACGAATAATGTCCCTATCTTGAAATAGAATTGCCAATAGAAGAGCACATAAACCTACGCTGCCAGCTTCTTCAGTATCAATCTGTTCAAGAAAAAGCCCTGTCCTTGTTAGACATATCTTGAATAAGAGCAACAGTATCAAATAGTGATTTGACAATAAACTAAAAATGGAATAAAGTTAACAATAAACTAAAAATGGAATAAAGTTACAAATTTTACCATGGTCTTGAAAGTCATAGATAAATGGAATAACCACATATTATTTACAAGTAACAATTAAGAGATGAAAACAGAATTAGAACAATTGAAAAAGATAAACAGGTATCATTTTTAACAAAGCAAATTTTCATGTTTCTGTACTTGAGAAACTCAATAACAAAACATTGTTCTAAGTCTTCTGCTGGCATATAATTCCATGTTATCTTTCATACTCTTAAAATGCAAGTTTAAAGACAATCAGAAGATATGATTATATTTTAAACAAGTTCCAAACATAGTGAACTGTTTCTTTTCGTTGGTTTCTTAAAGCTTTTTTATGGCTGTCTGAAAAAAAAAATTACCTGCACAATTTGGGATGAAAATTGTGAAATTCGTTCTGTGAGAACTTCAATGGCACCAGCATCCATTATAGCAAACTTACTTTTGCTGTCATGTGATGCCATAAAAGAAAGTAACCATATAGCCACTGTGCTCCCCAAAATAGCCGCTGTGGAAAGTTCAGTATTTGAATCTCTTCCATGTCTTTCTTTGGTTACTTTTATGGTGTTTCCGTCTCTATCCACTTCAATTTCAGGACTGTCATTCTCCAGACTCAAATCTAACGACCTAGCTCCAAGCATTTTAACAAGGGACTGTATAAGATCAACACACAATTTAGCTTCATTAAGCACTTCCATTGATTTCTGTCGATGCTCTTTTGCAGCACAGATGAGAAGGGCAGTTCCTCCAACTTTGACCTCCACATTAACAGAGTTTATGACTCGTTCTGCAATTGCAGTAATGCATCCATTTGTGCCAGTGATCATGTCTCCCAAGACAACAGCTTGATCTCGGCAAAGCTTTGAAAGAATTTCTATCGCTTTTTCCTGTAAAGAATGTGATCCACCAGCTAAGCATGAAATAAGAGGACCCACACTGTGGGGAGCTTCAGCAAGGACTGCCCATGGTGGTCGGCTATATTCAATACCTCCTTTAGCCCTAGCTAGTGAAGCAAGGGCATCCAATGCCTCAAATGTAGCATCATCTTCTAAATTGGCAGCTGCCAGAAGAGAAACTAAGGCAAGAACAGTTCCAGCATGATCAATACATTCACAGAGACCATCATCAATATTCCGAGATTGAAGAAGACGAGCAATTGCTGCAGCAGAATGTGTCTTCCCATCGATAGTTCCCTCTAGCAAAACCCTAGTTATCGGTGAAACAATATCCTTAACCTGTACATCTTTTGCAATTTCAACATCTAGAAGAAGATTAGCTAGAGCTGTTGTTCCTTGCTCTGCCACCTCTATAGCAGAGGAATTCGCAAGGCCAACTAATGGTGTAAGTGCATCTCTAGCTAACTCTGCAATTTCCAGGTTCTGTTTTATAGAACAGAAAATAGAAGCAAGACAACGTGCTGCTTCAATCCAGATCTCTTCGGATTGTGAATGCAGCAGATCAATGACTGGATTGATACTTTCAATGGCAATACTGCTTTCACGTAAATCCTTCCTGCATTTGAAGAGAGCAGCAAGAACTGAAGCTGATTTAGCTCGAGTATCATCATTTGAAGAGCTCAGGATCTTAATCATTGTTTCAAATGCATCATTTGCAGCACTTCCTTTCAGTAAAATTTCACCAAGGGGTGCGACAGAGAGTAGACACCTAAGTGCCTCCAGGACATGAACTTTTGATTCTGGCAAGTCCCCAGTCAGCATAGCAGTGAGTTGACTAATAGTGCTGGTATCTGATTTATGAATAAGATGGTTCAATGTCTTTGCAGCAATTTCCTTTCCTGTTGGACTTGCATTCTTCAACAACCACAACAATGCAGGTACAGCATCTGCACTTTCAACACATGCACGGATGTCTTCACTGTGACTACAGAGGTTCCCAAGAACAGTCGCAGAATCCTCTTTTGCTTTTGAAGATCCTGTCTCCAAAATCTGAACTAGAGGAGGTATGCCACCTGCAGCTGTAATTGCCCACTTGCTTTCATCATTTTCATTGGATAGCATACAAAGCAATGCTACAGAACATTCCTGCTGCTGTTCTGATGAAACACCAAGAAGTGAAATTAAGAGCTGAACTCCCTCTCTGCCTTTAAATGCACGCCACAGATTACTTGCACTGTCACAAAGGATTCGAAGAGACCTTATAAGATCATCTTGAACTTCATTTACTGCCATTGTGATTAAACCCACAAGCAAACGCTTTGCTTCTGCATTTTGTAGTCTGTTACTTAGGTAGCTGTTACCATACAAACTAGCAAGCGCTTCTATTGTACGCTCTTGCACAAGAAAAGATAAGTGAGTCTTAAATTGCTTAATCAATACTTGTTCAATAAGCACTGGATCTGCTGCTCTTGTGCTTTCTGCAACATCATCATAGACCATCAATGCCGAAGCTAAGGCCCCTATTGTGTCAGCAATCTGAGAGTCTGATTTGCAAGATTCAAGACTTTCACCAAGACTTTTAATAACTAAAGATAATCCTCCTGATATATTAGCCAGAGCACACATTGCATTTTCTTGCAATGCTTGTGCAAATTCTCCTTGCATAAATTCCTTTGAAGGAGCTATTGTTGCATTTATCAGACTAGGAATCCCTTTAGCCTTTACAATATCATCTCTTGCATCCTTCAGCTGGGAAGAAAGAGCCTTGAGAGCACCAGCAGCCTCTGCCCGAACTGATACTTCATTTCCAGCTGCCAAAAGTTTAAGTAGTTGTGTAGTAGCTCCACAATCCAAAACCTTGGGACAAATAGATGGTTTTGCTATCATCATACTGGCTAAAAGAAAACATGCATTTGCTTGAGCAGTAGAATGTCCACTTTTCAGTAATTTTACAAGGATATCCACACCCCCTGCACCTATTGTCGCCGGCCAGAACCCCTCTGTACTGTTACAAAGATTTCTCAATGCCCCTGTAAGAAGCCCATCCACAGATTTTCCAATCCTAACACCTGGTTGCAGCTGTTCCCACAGCATGGGAACAACACCTTCAGTAGAGAATATTTTTGATCCAACATGATCCTTTGCACCACCTTGGGAGACTGAATGTATTGCTTTTGCTGCAGCAATTTGAGCTTCTGCTGACCCAGACTTGAGAAGGCCAAGCAAAGGTGGGATGCATCCTCCAAGCAATACTTTGACTCGTAATTCCTCCTCTCTACAGAGAGATCCCAAAACTATAGCTGCTTGAATTTTCACTTCAAGAGATCCTGATCTGAGGACAGAGACTAATACAGGGACTGCTTGAGAATGGACACCAACAGCACTGAAAGCATTATCACGCGAATCAATCAAATCCAATAATTGCTTCAGAGAATTCTCCTTATCTTGCATTGTTGATGTAGCCTTTCGCAACTGTTCAATGCATAGGGCAACACTGGCTAGGATCCCATCTGGATCTTCCATATTATTGCGATCTCTGCCACCAGATGGAAACTTTTGGTTAATATTATCAATTATGTAACTCAACACTAGATCTATTTTACAATGAAACTGTAATAATTGAAAACATTTGAATTATAGCTACAGTCAAGTATGGCTACATCAAAGAAAAATATCTTGTTTTCCTCAGACAACATCGAAGTAGCAGTAATTTAAGATGTTCTATAAATATTAGGTTGAATAGAATTAATTTCATTATGTAGATATTTACATCACAACCAAGCTGCTGAGAAAGGCTCCAAACCTTTAAAACAAAGCTGATTTCAACATTACAAAAAAGAAAATTATACACTATACAGCAGAAAAATATCCTTTATCTACCAAACTACTCCTATAATCTGGAAATCGTTTGAATTTAAAATAAGCCCTTAACAAGATAGACAGCATTTCAAGAGCATGAGGATTGATCTATTAATGCTATCCACATGCTATCTTCCTGAAAGCCTTTTTCAAAACCATCTAAATGAGGCTTTGAATATGATTTTTAGCTCCAAATAATGTGTTCCCTATGTAAGACTCATCACATGATTCAAAACAAGATATCTTTGAAACATCAGTATCAAAATAACAGAGCGATATTATACAAATATATTACTTAAGATGTCTTCAGCCACATGGAGAAATTGCATATCAAAACTGATGTGAATGAGGCTTTGAATATGATTTTCAGCCCCAACCTATATGTTCACTATGTGGGACTCGTCATGCAATTGAAATCAAAATTTCCTTGAAACATCAATATAAAAATAACGATGCAGTATTACATAAAAAAATTATAATATTACTTGAGATGTCTTTGGCCACATGAAATACTTGCGTGATACAAATATGATATGTAAATAGAACCTTAGATATCTTCCCCAACAAAGGTTTCCAGCTAACAGATAACAAAAAGATGAGAAGAGAGATGGTTAATATTTTCCAAGGAATTCTACCCTTGGAAGAACTCCAAGATTTGAAAGCCCAACAATGTGTCAGGCACATTCTACAGATCACTTCAGACAAACAAAATAAGAAGTTTTAGGAAATAATATCAGCTAAAGAGGCTAAGGCATCACTCTTGCATAAGGATAAAGCTCCAGGCCATGATGGCTTCCCCCAGATTTATTTCCAAGTTTCTTGGGAGATAGTAGTAAACAATGGTCACATGGAAAACTTGCATGATAAAAATGACATGTAAAAAGAACCTTGGATATCTTCAACAAAAGTTTTCCAGCTCACTGATAACAAGACATGAGAAGAGAGGTTGTTAATTTCTTCCAAGGAATTCTAACCTTGGAAGAACTCCAAGATTTGAAAGCCTAACAACAGCGTGTCAGGCACATTCCACAGATCATTTCAGATGAGCAAAATAAGGCATTCAAGGAACCAATATCAGCTAAAGCGGCTAAAGCCTCCCTACTGAAGCAGGACAAAGCTCCAGGCCATGATGGATTCCCCCAGATTTATTTCCAAGCTACTTGGGAGATGGTAGTAAAGTAGTAAACAATGTAATAATGTATTATGAATTCTCAATCAAAGAGTAGAGATAATCAACAAAGATCCTAACTGATGTAAACAAATCTTTCTAGCACTCATCCTGTAGACAAATGCACCTCAAACTTCTAGGGATTGTCAGTCAATTCTCTGTGTAGCATCATTTACAAAGGTATTACAGCAAGCTCTAATGCTGGGAATATCTGGTGATATTTTTCTGTTCAAGTTGGTTCCAGTGATCTGATAAATTGAAAAACTGCATAAGTAGAATCTTTTCCTGAACTTGTAGAGCAGCAGCTCCTTAAGAGAGAGATTTCCAGAGGTACCTAGCAGTGGGGCACTAAATTATTGCTGCACCTGCTAGATATTTTCCAAGGGATCACTTCATGGCAAGAATATCCAAAATATTCTAAGTAGCACCTGAAAATAAATTGCAGTAGCCCCCTGCATGGGAACAGTACCTTACAAAACTCTCCTCTCATGCATTATTTCTACTAAACAAGGTGGCTTCATTGATGGTAAATAAATTCTGGACAAAGCTACATAACCAGAAATCTGAAGCATGACAGAAATGGCAATGTAGTGCTAAATGAAACAAGAAGATTGCATATGAGAAACACATATATGCATTCATCATTCATGTAAAAGAACACACACACAGCGTTCCAAATACATCCCATTAATTTTAGTACACCATTTATACTACATATCAGCTTATATAGATTCATGAAATTGTATGTAGCACAACTTGAAAGTAATATATATGAAATTATTTTAAATTCTTATATACCATTCAAGCTACACTCAGCTTATAGAGATTCATGAAATTGTACGTAGCATAACTTGAAATTAATATATATGAATCCATAAATATAAATTAGTCAAATCTTGCAATATTGAAAACATCACTATATAGGGTGACTCGATGGTAATTATACTCTGCCTCAGAAATAGAAATTCAAAGAATTGGAAAATAATGAATATCTTAAAAGAGGCTTTGATTATTCTGGATGACATCCCAAATTTTTTGATTAGGAACTGTTTCAGGGAAGGAAATAGTGTGATGGACTATCTATCAAACCAAGGGATTGAGCAAATTGAAGAGAAAATAATCAAGGCAATTATCACACGCTGGTTGGAACTTCAAACTCTACTAAGCAATGATTGCAATGCCATTGAAAATTGATTTCAACTGGGGTGGCAGCGCCCATTGATTCATGGTTAATTGGTGCAGCAGTACTTTGCCTTCATCACTGCTCGTGGGGCTTCTATTATAGGATGGGATTGAGGACTCTCTCAAAACACCCACCTTTGAATCCGTGTCTCCTGCTTTTCTATATCTGGTTAATATGGAGCAGACTCTGTGATTGGGCACCATTGTAAGGTAGATGGCATTTCAAGGAGAGGTAACTACAACTCAAATGAGGAAAGTATTTTTCTACCAAGAGAATGTGTTAAAGGCCATCATAGAAATAATAGGGAGGATTTTGTGAAGGGTGCAGCAAGGCATACGGTAAACTCGGAAATTTCTTCAATGTTTGTTGAGAAACTACTGGTCTTGATAGGGGTGAAGAGTTAACTAGGGCTCTCTGAAGGTATTTTCTGTGGAATAAATTTAGAGCAGGATTTAGATGAGGCGATTGATAGCACCACGATTGAACGGCTCTCCTCTCTTCTAGTAACAAGGTTTGAGTTCCGAAAGCTAGCTTCGATCTGCATGGTGAGGAGCATTGAGAAACAACTGGGGGAATTAATCAATGAGGTGGTTACTATCCAGAAATATCTTTCTGCTGAGTTTGACAGGTCTTCATATTGTCCTGAATGCAACATCCTGGAGCTTCTACACCCAGAAAATTCCTCACAGTTCCAGGAACACTTCAACATAGCAAAAGCAGAGAATGTAATGTCCCCACTCTTAGAGTGACATCTTGGTGGTCATATTCTAGCCCATCCAGCATTCCCGTGGGTTAGAAGGCATGATTAGGGAATTATTTTTGGCCAAGCCTATCAAATTTTGGTGTTTAGAAATTATCCTTAACCAAGCAAGCATAATGGTGACCTTATTTTAATATTATCTCATGGCACACCAGGAGGGAAAAGCAAGCAAGAAGGTCTACTTGCTGGTCAAAGCAAGCAAGAAGGTCTACTCAAGTCAAAGCAGGCAAGGAGGACTATTTGCAAAACCAAGCAAACAAGGAGGACAAGCAAGCAAGGAGGAGAGTCAACCTCATCCAATCTGATCAGCTTCTAGAAGCTTCCCTTTCCTATGGCAGTTTAGGTGACTTAAGGGAGAAGCTACCATAAATTAATATTAAATCTGATCTCTTCCTTGGGGCGGCTAAAGGAAGCTTCCAAGATAGAATTTTATAATCCCCAAAAGGCAAAGAGGTAATCAAATTCTTCTGGGAAGGTTTGGGAAGCTTAGTCAAGAAGTTACTAATATTTTAATTAAGCAAATCTGATCCTTTTTGGATAGACTTGGGCTAGGTGCCTTAGCCTTGAAGCAAGGTGAATTTTTTAATGAAAACAAATCTGATTTCATTCCTAGGGTGGTTTGGTCTTAAGGCCTTATTTAAAGGAGGTTTGGGGATAAGAAAGACATGTTATTTGGTATTATTATCTTGCTTGTTGAGAGAGATCTCTTGACTGAAAATAGTTTCAGTCGATTCAAGGTGCTGCTCCCTTGAATTCTGTGGTTTGGTGATGTCCCCATTCCACCTTGTGAGGTGATTTCAGACATTTCACCACTGAGCTTAACCAGATTGCTTCAGCACATCTCCAGTTACAGTTTGAGACTTTGATTTGTGGAAGAAGAGATTTCAAGAAGGTTGCTTGACATAGAAGGGCATTTTGGGCGATTTCTACCTTCAAACATAGTCAGATTTTCATTACAACAGACTTCAAGTTGACTTCATCACCATATTTGTGGAGATTTTGGCGACTACAACCTCCAGTAGGCTGCAATAGCGTATTTTCAGTCATTTCCAGCTAGGTTTATCATTCCACACACTTAGCTCATTCTCCTTCCTAGCAGCTAGAGTTTTATCTAGTGCTTTGGGCACAAACTAGGTATCATTGAAGGTCTGGAACTTAAAATCAGACCTAGCAGATTGAAATATTTAGTATTTACTGTTGTAATCAGCTTCTAGTCAAATAAAAGAGGATAAGCTATCTTGCTGGGTATGTTCTTCTTGTTTATGTTCATCTTGCTGTTTCCATAAAATCTGTATTCAAGTTCATTTTCTGTTATTTATGCTTTCAATCTACATGATATAATAAGTCCTAGGTGAAGGCATAAGTTAAAGACAAGTTTGAAACTTTCAGACCAGCAAATAGAAAGAAAAAATTTCAGTTAGAACCTGTAAGGGTTCTCACAGAGAAAGCCATCAAGTTTCTAGCGAGGAGGGTTGCATTGATAAAGATGGAGGATGGATCGTATGGGCCCGACCACAGCAGGTTGCTTTAGTCTCTCTGGTGTCTTTGGTATGGTTTTCATTGCAATGTTTTTGGGCTGGTCATTGTATCGGGTTTTATGGGCTTTCATAGTATATAGCATCTGTCTGAGAATATCTGTCTTATCAAAGAACATGTCTATAGACGGCTGGACTATATTCTGTGTACAGGCATTTTGTTACCAGCTTGACTGGAATATGTACAGGTGGATAGTATGGGCTGTTAAAGTGATGTAAACATGAATCTGCTCTTACCATGTAAGAAAAAATGAATGATCTTCATTGCTTGGAAGGATATCAGATGTAATCATTTTGTTATTTTTGAATAAATAGAAAGGGAGAGGGCCTAACCCTCAATTGATCGATCTAAACAAATATTTAGTGCAATTTAAATTTAAATTTTAAATATAAAAAACAAGAAAAAACAACACACATCAAAACGGCCATTCACAACAAGTTTTCTATTTTGGGCCCTTATAATAAAATTGCATGGGCTATCACATTTCTTGCTACACAGTGATGTGGTGAGTATGGTTCATCAACTCCATTCAGTATGGAGCTTCTAACTATAGGTTCAGGAAACTTTTTGTCTCAAAATGGATTAGAGTACTGGGATTCTTATGTCTGTATCAACCCCAAGATTTTCTACACTGATCAAGGACAGACCTACATGCTTCTTCAAAGCATTCCAAGGCATTTTCCAATGGATATTGTTCACCTTATCTATTTGTGATTACGGCTGAGCACTGACAGCAGCAAAAAAATCAAAATATATCGAATGATAGAATGTATGTTTCTGGATTTAACTGTGTATGCTTTTTTGAATCAACGTTTTGAATCACACTCAGTGATACATTCTGTTCTTCATGGACTGGAAAAATTATACCTAATAATGTTGAATGATCTCAAAATTACAATACTAACAGCAGTTCAAACTCGCAATCATTTCATTTAAAGCACTATCCTTTATTGGAAGCCAGAACTGGAAAAAGCAAATACCTCAAGAGCAAAGAAGTCTAGCAGAACTTTTGGATTTGAATTAGGAAGCTACCTAGCAAGTATTTAGGCACCCACTAAACAAAATGTTACACCCTGTGGCAAGCGCTGATTAGAAGGTTTCTCTCAAAGCTGTCAGGATGGGATGATAAGCTCTTAAGCTTAGCAAGGTGCATCCATCTACTCAAGTCTGTCTTCAAAGCACTTCCCATAAACCCAATCTCAGTACTAAACGCTACTAAAAAAAATGTTCACTATATCATCAGTGCCATGAGAAACTTTGTGTGGCAAGGTACAACAGATGACAAGTAATTCCTCTCTTACAACAGCAAAATGGAAGAGCTGAACTGAGAAATCTGTGATCCCTTAACTCAGCTGTTGGGCCCAAGGTCTGGACTCTAGAGGATGTTAAAGAAGCATTACCAAACCTGGAGCAAAAAGTTAAGAACCAGGTGCATGCTCTTTTGAGATAAAAATTTGCAATCCCTCTATTGAGATTGAAACTTTCTGTGGCAAGGTACAACAGATGACAAGAAATTCCTCTCTTACAATGGAAAAATGTTTGCAAACCCAAGGAAGATGGAAGAGCTGTACAGAGAAATCTGTGATCCCTTAGCTCTTGGGGCCAAGATTTGCACTCTGGAGGATATTAAAGGAGCATGACCATCCTCAGAGCAAAATGTTTCGAAACAAGTGCTTGTGTGTGAGCCCCAAACTCATTATTTACAGTACCTAAGAGATCCCAGTATTCAAAACTTTATGTGCTAATGTGCATTAGCCATTCTTCAAAAGCTAAGTTGGGAGATCAAAAATAGAAAACCACTGGCTTGTTGAGAGGATTCTTGGGAAAAAGATGGACCTCTCATCAGATAGCATGGATTGGCTTCATTCAGAGATTTGGCAATCCCTTTTTTGAGATTTAAGTTTGCAAGTATAGGCAGAAAACTAAAGTACAAGTGGAGGCTCTAGAAGCTGTAAATCTTTCTCAGATTTCATTCTGATGAATGGAGAACAAGAGCTCCATAAACAGCTGGTCTGGTCTTAAAGAATCTTAGAAGGGAGGATTGCCTAAGACAGAGAATCCCTAAAGCAACTACAAAGTGAAGTCTACTTACCTAGATTTTAAGTGACAGTCAGTAACAAAGGCTGGCATACAGACAGTAAATGTTTCAAATATAGATTAGCAAAGACTAGTATCTTTCCCTGGCTAGAAGTGAAAGAGAAAGTACTGTTTTTAACATATATCAATGCAAATGTAGACCCTTCTATGTGTTGTTTGCATAGGCAAGAAGCAGAAACTGCCAACCACATACTTCTGGAGTGTTTCTACCAATAAACTTGTTTTTGCTTGGGCATAGCCCAAGTTCTTGATAGCCATGTTCAAACTTTGGCCTGGTGAAAGCAACAGCCTTTAGGTGATCTGGAATTTACTAAATGGGGCGAAAAGAGAAAGTACTGTTTTATAACATATATCAATGCAAATGTAGGCCCTTCTATGTGTTGATTGCACAGGCAAGAAGCAGAAACTGCAAACCACATACTTCTGTATGTCCTTTCAGGCGGGAAGTCTGGAATGTTTTTATCAATAAACTGGGTTTTTCTTGGGCACAGCCCGAGTTCTTGATAGCCATGTTCAAACTTTGGCCTGATGAAAGAAACAGCTTTTAGGTGATCCTGGAATTTACTATAACATATATCAATGCAAATGTAGGCCCTTCTATGTGTTGTTTGCACAGGAAAGA
The DNA here is from genome assembly GCA_007258455.2 of Sequoia sempervirens. NCBI lineage: Eukaryota > Viridiplantae > Streptophyta > Pinopsida > Cupressales > Cupressaceae > Sequoia > Sequoia sempervirens. Next base: position 200,722,945 of record VDFB02000017.1, read on the forward strand.
AGCAGAAACTGCCAACCACATACTTCTGTATGTCCTTTCAGACAGGAAGTCCGGAGTATTTTTATCAATAAACTTGGTTTTGCTTGGCGCAGCCCGAGTTCTTGTTAGCCATGTTCAAACTTTGGCCTGGTGAAAGCAACAGCCTTGAGGTGATCTGGAATTTACTTAAAGGGGGGAGAAAGAGATAGTTCATAATGAATGGTTCATAAGGCACAACACTTGCTGAAGGTTTTGCAAATGGGGTTGCAAGCTAAGTGAGCTTAACCTTGGAGAAAACTCTATGGTTAAGCGCGCTTGAGCTTGAGTACTACTGGGATGGGTGACCTCCTGGGAAGGCCCAGTGCTTCACCTCTGTGAGCATCACCTAGATGCAATGAGTGCTAAGTGGACCATTCATTATCATGAGAGATGGGTTCTTGTGAACCACCACTCATGAAACATGGGTCAATGAGTTTGACTCAAAACTACACTATTGAATCCTGATAGCAATATCATAAGATAGTACTGTTTTTTAACATATATCAATGCAAATGTAGGCCCTTCTATATGTTGTTTGCACAGGCAAGAAGCAGAAACTGCCAACCACATACTTCTGTATGTCCTTTCAGATGGGAAGTCTGGAGTGTTTATATCAATAAACTTAGTTTTGCTTGGGCAAAGCCCAAGTTCTTGATAGCCATGTTCAAACTTTGGCAGTGAAAGCAACAGCCTTTAGGTGATCTGGAATTTACTGAAGGGGGAGAAAGAGAAAGTGCTGTTTTAACTTTTTAACATATATCAATGCAAATTTAGGCCCTTCTATGTGTTGTTTGCACAGGCAAGAAGCAGAAACTGCCAATCACATACTTCTATAAGAAAAATGGATAGGAAGCCAAATGCGAACTACCAACTTTAAGTTTATCTAAGCTAACATTAATAGAAGTAATCAGGAACAATCAAGCTTCATTCATAATATCCTTCTCAATCAACCTGAGTCATGGCACTCATAATATGGTAGAAACAGTGGGTGTCATGGAAAGCCTTAAGCTCACCATATCACTTAATATTCCCCATGTAAATGGGAGCAATTCCTAGATCACCATAGAAGCTATGCAATGGACAGCTGAGGCGAAGCTGGAAGATTGATAATATCCTAAGTGAAGGCAAGAATTGTCTTAATATTTGAGAAGATGTCCTAGCAAATTTGTTGCAGAGAAATGAATAAAGTGGCAGACAAGCTAGCAAACTACAGAATGGAACTGGTAGACCTTGTGAAGATAAGTGTTTTCCAGACACGGGGCAGCTTCAAGCCCTTGTTGCCTGAAGATTGACTTCATAACTCCCAGAACAACTAACAAATGTATATTATAACTTTGACATCTCCTTGCCTTATTGTGTGCAGCATTTTCACTGAATTCAAAATAGACCATACACACCAACCTTGATTGCAGTCAAATGTGTGAAGACTAAACACTCCAACAACCCACCCACTCAACTCATTCTCCTACTGATAACTTTCTACTACTCATTACTCTGCTTTATACGCTTCTGTGTTTTGTTCATTTGTGTTGATATAACTAACAGTTTAAAAGGCTAAGTTCCACTTCATGGGTTTCCACCTATGGTTCATTCATGCAAGAATGGCTGACATTCTAAAAGGAAAATAGTTGACATCCAGATCTTATCTCAGATTAAGCTCTGGGAATGATTTTCAAAGAGATGGACAAGAAAACCTTAAAATTCATCGATAAAACCATTACTAGACAAGGCCTGTCGAGCTAATTTGTCAAAAAGGGTGCAGCGGAATCCCACGCCCAATCCTGTATCTGTCAAAGACTTTTGTGATTTGGAGAACAAAATCTCTTTCATAGAAAAAGACTTGGATGCATCTAAGGAAATAATAGAAGGGATTCCTAGGCATGTGAAGCATCTCTAAATTGAAAGAGGTGATTTTATTAGCCACAGAGTAATCAACACGCCCAGGCCTCATCTCCTCACTAAGCAACTGCTTAATGATATGTTCCCCCATGAACTGGTTATCCCAGTAGGAATGACTGTCCAGGAAACAGGCAAAGAGGCCACCCTAGTAAGCTTAAAGCAGATTATTTGGGGCACAAAGAGCTGCAAACTCTGAGCTGAATATCCTGCTCAAATTTAATCTGGAGATTGGTTGGAAGAAGAGGGCCTATGAGGGGAACAGGATGAAAACAAGTTCAAGCAACAGAGCATCAAAGAAGACAAAATATCCTGCCATGGAGAATGTCTTCCCCCCCCCAACCCTAGAGGTCATCGCCCTCACATCAGCAACTGAAGACTTCAAACAAAGGGATGTTGTCCTCTCTACTTTCGGTTTCTCATTCAACTCTTGCAATCCCAGATAGGATAACATAGCTTGCATTTTATGTGTGCTAATGTTATTCTTTCTTGCATGTTGTTTTAGTTATTAGCTGATATTTGACCATCCAAATGGAAAATAATAGTACTAGCTTGTTTCAGTTATTCTTGTCTATTCATCATACTTCCATGTTTGTTAGCCATCAATCTAAATCTCAGTTGAGAATGTGTAAATAATTTCTACCACTCCCTCAAACTCTTACGGTAAATAAAGGGGTTGACCAAGAGATTTGAACTTCATTTCTTTCTTTTTTTCTCAGTTGAGGGAACCAGTAAAGCCCTCATTAATTTAGCTAGATAAAATAGACTTCTTACTATGCACAGTGCTTATCATGATATGCATAACATTCTGCAGTCATGTCCTTCACATTGATGATTAAACTGTCCTGAATGTCCTCACTGTAAATTTCCAACATGTAAACATCATTATGCCAAACCTAACCACAATGAATAATGAAATCATACAGCAGTACACCATTTCAAGAAACAGAACGAGGTTTATAAACTTATTATTCACAACAATCCTGGAAAACCCTTGCACATCATAACATGGTCAAGAAATACTCTGAAAGTAGTTTTATAAAGATCTGAATAGAACAGGGTTCATAACATTGTTATTCAAAATATCCCTGAAAACCTAATACATGGTAACATAGACAAGAAATGATCTGACGCTGGTCTTTGAAAGTTGTGAAATAGCTGTAGATTAAACCTTTTTCCTTTGTTTTCTTTCTTTAGGACTCTACTATGAGTCAAACTGCTCCCATGCCTTACTTAGGTACTTCTAAGGAGCAACTTTGATAATCATCAGAGCTGGTAATATAAAATTTTGTAAATGTCAATTTTAGGGGTCAAGCAGAAATGCATTTGTTAATCTCCTATATGTTATGATACTACAGGTGAAAGTGAAGCTTACTTCCTGTCAAAAAGGCAAACTCTGCAAGGTATAACAGAAGTTGGAGTAAAAGTGAAAATAATAAAGAGATGATAATTGCTCAAAAAACCTTATTTGACTACTGTAAACAATGGTAGGATATTGCTGAGGCCCTCTGTGCAATCACCATCACAGATTGGTTAATCTTGCATAGATGTATGGCAAAGCCCCAGTAAAAAACCCTCCCTCCAATTTGATTAAGCTGACCCCAAGTTTAAATAGTAAGATACTTCTCAGGTCCATGATAATAATAAATTTCAGTTTTCTATCAATATGCTTCTCATTCTGAACTTGATCTGTAAAACCAGGCTTTCATTTACATTTCCTACCAGACTTCTCTTCACAAAACAATCCTTCTACTTCAAACAATTTCTATACGCCAGCTACAATGCAATTGAGCACACAGGACCTAACCATTAAACTCTGGTTTTTCTCTCATGAGTTCCAAGAAGATGCAAAGCGCTTTTTCAGTTTAAAAAATGACAATTTTTACCCATATTCATTAGACTTGGTAAACACCAAGCATGTCATCTTTAACCTTTCAGTCTAGCCCAACACAAGAAACCATGCTACTACTCAATAATAGTAACTTCTCTGTTCATCTTCATCTTATCTAATGTGCATAGCTGTATTATTCTGGATTTTAATTTTCTCAAAACAGACATCTCTTCATTTTCATTGTTTTGGGTCTCTGTACTACTTCCCACTTCAAGATTTAGGATGTTAAAAGAAGAAATGACAGTGTTTCCAGAGAATTAAAACAAAAGTGTCTACCAGTAGAAATCTGAACAATCTAATCATAATGTATGGCTGTCTATTTTGGGAAGCTCTTCCATGGCAGAAAGCTGCCATGAGGGATAACTGCTATGGACCATCCTGACGATACAGACATATCCCATCTTTGCTTTTTATAATCACAGAAATAACACATGAATATTACTAACTAACTAAACACCATTTCATGAGAGACAATACAGGTACCGGTCCATAATCTTCAGATGCATGTTCACTAAAAAGACAACTTCAGATGCAGGTTCACCAAGACAGGTGATCATAAGAAATTCAGAATTCAATGTGTAAAACCAGGAAGTCATTTAGAAGCAAATGGCAACTGCAAACCATCAACGCATGATAAAGCATTACATGATATCGGAAACTGCAAGTGAATCAACCTAAATATTGAGATCAAGGTAGAAAATACACAAAAAAAAGGGACTAAGTCATGTAAATTTTTACATCATGATTCTTAAAATACACTAGTTATGTGTAGAGTGGTACCATCATTTATTTTTAACCTTTAAAGAGAAAACTGGAAGTTCCAAATGCAGCATAGTGTAAACCCTTACCTCAATCCTATCTTGCCAACCGAACGAGGAGTTAAAGGCTCCGACTCATGAGACTTCGAAATCGGTAGTGCCTGCTGCCTTTCCTGTAAAGGAAACAACACATTATTAAAGGCTTTCCAGCATCAAAATCCAGTTTAATGTCTTCATTATTTTTTCAATGTTATGACAGGTGTAGAAGAGTATGACAAGCTATTCTTAAGCAGAATGTCTGTATATCTCAAAAACTGCTGTTTAGAAGAAGAGACCATGCACCGTGTAAGAAATCAGCATACACCCCAATTTCACATGATCAAAAAGTGAAAGAAATTATTCATCAAGATCATTATAACAGAAATCCCGCAACTGAAAATCATGTTTTCATGTATATTTTGTCCAGACAATAGAAATTGTGATTTCTGAAGAGAGTAGATCAACATTGATCCATTCTCTCTCTAAACTTGGTTGACCATAGATTGGAAATCCTATATGAAGTGAGTTCTAAAAGCTTTGTGATATATTTTCTTTTTAAAAAATTTCATTTTTGTACTTATTTTTCTCAATTTGTTTTTGTTCAAATGTAATTCACTTTTTCTTGACATCACATTTACTTCATTTTTCCAATCACAGCTATTATGATCAAGATAAAAACAATAAAGCATATAATCATTATATGAAAACATGCCTATAATTACATGATTATAATATTATAGAACACAACGGGAAATAGAAAGCCACTGAATAATGCATTTCCACTTTTCCCATGTGGGTACAGTTCTATGTTAATAAGCTAAATACATCCAGCAAAGACAGCCAAGATCTAGGTTAGTTTGCCTTACAAAATATGTGGACCATTAGTAGAGTTGTATCTTTCCTTATGAACAGTGCTAGTGTTTAAGGTAAACAACTTTACAGCTCAAGAATGAAACTTTGAGATTATCAAACCACCAAGGTAATGTCTTGTTTCAGGAGCTAAAATAATCTGCAAACGTTTTTTTTTCAAAAGGCTTGATGGTTTACTGAGAGGATATTAAATTTCAATGGGAGAAGGCAAAAACTCAAAATATGAAACTAATATCAGTTAGATTGACATTATGAAAGTGATCCCTTTTTGAAAAACATTAATTGATCCTTTGAGGCATATAGAATGTTTCAACATGCATTTTTGCCAATCATAAATGGTAAATAGATTAAAAGAAACTGAAAACAACTATATAACACCCATGAATATCAGCCACATATTTATAACTACTCAACATGTAGAAAAATCAAATGAAACTACTATTAATGTAAAATGTAAATGGATGAGTGAAAATGATTAATAGTATTATAGAAAAGTCACTATAAAATAATGATGATGTTTTATCAGGATTCAACTGTGGTTTTTGAGTCAAACTCATTGACCCATATTTCATGAGCATGAATGGTTCAGTTAGCACTCATTGCATTTAGCTGATGCTCACAGGAACAGCAAAAAAAGAAATAATATAAAGCCAGAGGAAAACAAAATCAACAATCGGTGAGCAATGGAAGCCTGAGGAATAATGAAAGCAGTCAACTGTCAGCTAGTTGCAACATTAACAGAATTTCCTATCATTCTAAGTCAAGTAAAAAAAAATTGACAATGACCACTGTATTTCTAACTTATTAATGTTTCTGTTGTCTTTGCTACCAGAGTGATCTGCTAACAGAGCCACTTGTGAACTGCACTAAGGGATGAAATATGATGTAATGAGAGCCTCAAGTTGTTGATCCAAGTAAATCTATTTCTGAGAAGCTTCTGTTTATGGTGTAGAATTTTGAAGATGAACAGGTCAAGGAATCTGTTATCTTTATACTCCAATAAAGTCTTCTGGCTTCAGCAAACAATGGAATCTCCTTCAAACTCATCATAAGTAGGACGTAAATATGAAATGCTCCTCTGATTCTTGGGTCCAATTTATGTAGTTTGTAAATGTGATGTTCTCTCAAAAGATGACAGCAGTACATCTCCATTGGAAACAGATGTGGTTCATAAGATAAAGAGGGCAAGGAATCTCTGATCGTTCTGCTCCAAAAAAGTCTTATAGACTCAGCAAGCAATGGAAACTCCTTAAATCTCATCATAAGAAAGATGTAAAGATGAAATACTCCTCTAATTTTGGCTCGGATTTATCTAGTTTAAAATGTGATGTTCTCTCAAATAATGACAGCAATTCATCTCCATATTATGTTGATGAGAAAAAACCCAAAACAAGCCTAAAGGAATTTTCAAGTCCTATAGTATTTGTATCTGAATATTTCTTGGATTAACAATGAGTTCATTCCAAAAATGGTGATAGAAGAGGGAATGTTCGAGTGTTGGTACAGGAATTTCCTTTGGTTCAAACAAAGTGACTCTCAAATAGGCTTCAGAGAACTTTCTATGGATACCTCTGTTATGTGTGTCTTTTGGTGAGAACAAGAGGAACAGACTTTAGCAATGATCTGGAATTCCACTGGACCTTTACAAGCCATGATATAAAATGCCAAAGGACCTATACCGCTGGCTGGCAATCCTCCTGAAAGACTAAAAGACAAGAAAAAGATATATCATATATGGTATGGCCTAAATGGGAATCGGCCAGAGACCATATTTGCCACCATAATAACTATATGGAGCATGTTAAAGACTAGTAGTTATGCTTCAAACTCAACTGACACGATATGATAGCATTATCTAGAGTCTTCATGTCCTGTATGTTCTTTGCTAGCTTTTTTCTGGAATGGTGAAAAAAAATAAAAATTGTATTATCATACTTGTGTGGTAACCACTGTATTACATTTACAGAAAAATGTATATGCAAAATGCTGAATTGACCACAAAACATGACTGCCATAAGACTGCTTATAATAACAGAAACGCCTTACCTAAACATAGAGATTGTAACTGTCAGATCTAATATAACTGTTCTATATCACCAATTCTGATGGATCCAGTTAGTAGGAGTAAGTTTGTGACTGCTTAAAAAAGGAGTCAAATCGAGGGAAAATATTCACACAATTTTCAAAAACACAATCTAATTTATGTTGGGCTGCAGATTTCAGTTATAAGCAAAAGAGAAACCAGATGCCAATAGATAGAGTGAACAATGCAATCTAATAGAGCAGAAGAGCTTAATCAACTCCATACACATTTTAAGTAAGAACAAGAAAAACATTAGAGCTAGAAGCAAAATTTTAAATGAGTCCATTTTTTTTCTAGCACAGTTCAGCAGGCATTGAGAAGTAGCAATGATAATTAAGAAACATACCACACCATTTGGCGCAGGCCCATTGCCATTGCCAGAACTCCAAGCAACTGCAGCCGCCAGCTTTGATATCCCTTATTATACTCTTCCAATAGGTGGAAATTGTTGGCGTCTCTAACTGCAATGATTCCTGCAAAGCTTGATCCAACTGTTGCAGCAGTAGATCAAGCACGATATGCTTCAATTTCCACCTGATCTCGTCACCGCATACTTATCTTTTACTGCGAGTCTGAATCAAAATAAAGAAGTAACAACAATGTATTCCATACACCTTCCCAGAATTCCAGTTTTTGGATCTGGAAATCTGTCTTAGTTCATTAAACCACAGATACACCTTGACCTGTGGTGGCTGCAACTATATAGAATTTTTCAATAATTCAAAAAGAAAAGAAAAAATATGATCTGCCGCTTACGAATGCCAGAAACCACTACCCCAGAAAACTCCTCTGTAGCTTCTCTTTTGGCAGATGGCAATATTGTCTGCGAAATACACGACAAGCCTGACCCAAATCAATAATACGCCTCAATGCATGATACAATGAATAAGCCAGAAACTCCGAAATGACAGATATTCCACGCAAGAAAACGAGCAACAAAAAGATCAAGATTCAGATCTTAGTAATCAATAAACTCTCTATCAGCATTGTCTTAAATATGCAGCAAAAGCATTGCAAAGATCAGTTTTTCCTCTCAATCTAGGGATGGCATTAAAGTCTAGCATATATTTAATATTCTTCACAGAGGATTTGTCAATAAAAATTCCAATAAACCAGTTTTTAACCATCACAAGGTTCAAAAAGACAAAAAAATACAAATTTTAAGCTGGTAAATATAAATCTGTGCAATCTTCCAGCTACAAATAGTAAAATGTACATGACTTGCAATTTCTGAAATAAAATCAACCACTTGAATAGTAATTTTTCATTTCTCCACTATTGTTTTCCCAAATTCATGATATGTAATGCTCTAAACTGCGAAATCACTATTGGATCCCTGTAATTGCAATCCTCACCCTTAAAACGGAACAAAATTGGCAAAAATAAATCAATTTCGATTCACAAAAATTGCAGAGAAAAGAAATCGAGCAATTGCAGACCTGCTGCGGCACAAAAGGGGCCAAAACTAGAGCTCAAAAGAGAGCAGAGAAAATTGCCCTCCTTCTCCGCCGCCTTAAAATGAAAAATTAAACAGAAAAAATCTGAAATATAAGCTCAAGCTGGAGCAAAGCTACTCCATAAATGAGCTCCGCCATAATTTTTTCTAGCGATGACTGCAACGTGTGTGACCGAGACAGCCAGTCGTTTCCAGCTCGACCCGGTTGCCTAGGGGCTTCACTGAAATAAGTGTAAAAATGAATTGAATATTTTTTATCTTAAGAAATAAAATAATGATAAATCATTATTTTTTTTAGGATCCTCTTTGTCTAGATTTTAGAATTGATGCCACAACACACCCCATTCAGAGCTGTTACACGACATGATATTTTCGTTGTCCACGTGGCCCAACTCGATTTAAGTTTGACCAATTAATTTTTTTGTTTTAAAGAGGTTTGCTGTGCTGTTGCTTTTGTAGGAGGGACTTTTGTTAGGGTTTGTAAGGTAAGGTCATTGGTCATTTCATGATTTGATTAGTAGGGCCATCTCTCAAAACATATAAAATCAATTTATATTAAAAGAAATTAATGAAGGGGTGGAGGGTCTAATTTGATTGGTTAAATCATTTTGTTGCAGTATTATCAGTCAAAAAAGGTTTAGCAGCGCACTCTAGTTTATAGAAGGTAGTGCGTTCACATGAAAAAAATTTATTAGATGCACTCTAGTTTATAGGGGATAGTGTGTCACTGGGCCCGTGAAAAAAGTTTACCAAGCACACTCTAGTTTATAGGGGTAGCGCGTCACTGATCACGTGAAAAAAATTTACGAGGTGCACTCTAGTTTATAGGGGGTGATCAGTGAAAAAAATTTACGAGGTGCACTCTAGTTTATAGGGGGTGATCAGTGAAAAAAATTTACGAGGTGCACTCTAGTTTATAGGGGGTAGTGTGTCACTAGTCATGTGAAAAAAGTTTACCAAGCACACTCTGGTTTATAAGGGTAGTGCGTCAGTGGTCACATGAAAAAAGTTTACCAAGTACACTCTACTCCTTGCAGTCAAAAAAATAATAATGAAATTTAATATATTAAGATATACTTGGATTTGATTTGATTTTTGACATATTTTTTATTTGTGATAATTTAATTAATAAACTATTTTTAATTTAGATATGTATCTTTTTATAATATTATAATTACAAAGATACTATTCATTAAATTTATATTATCTTGGTTGGTTATCATCATTTTAATACTAATGTTGAATGGTTTCATTGAATTTGTCTTCCATCACATTGAGTAAATAATTAGAAATTGTATGATTGTCATATAATGTAACTAATCAGCATATTATGATATGGTCTATACATCATGGGAGTAGTTATATTGTAGATAGATTATTTATTTGTTATTGGGTCATCAATGGTTTTATGTTTATAAATCCCCATCAATAGATTATAATAATAGTTAGGATGGAATGAAAGTCTTGCTTTATAAGAATAAAAAAGACCAAAGAAGTTAACTTTATGTCACATTTGAATGCCATGGTAGCCATGATCATTACCTTTCATCATCTTCTTTTTGAAGGTTTTGGTTGGAGATAAGGAAGTGCCTTTTGTTAGTGAAGTTCGTTGCAAAGCTTTATGCTCTAGATTGTTTAACAAGGAAATTGCATGGTGGCCCTTAAGTTTTAAAAAAGGGGGTGTTTTTTTATTGGCAAAGCTATCACCTACTCTAGGCATGTAGATGTGACATGGAAAAATCAAGTCTAGAGTGAAGTTTTTGGATTTTCTAGAGAAGAAAATTGAATATTTTGTTTTTATTCATTTTTGTGTTATATGTTTTTTTATATTTAATTTATTTTGTTTTGTGTATAAATTAATTTCAATTTTAATGGTTGTATTTAATTTGTCATTTAAAATAAGATTGTTTGTTTCTATATTTTTTGTCATCTCTAATTAGACTACGGACAAAAGTATGTTTCTTATATAAGATTATTCACGTAATTTTGTCTTCTCAATTCAAAATCAATTCTCCACTTTTTTAGGTTGACTTTTTCAAAAATTGTAATGAGATTTAGGTTCTAATTTAGTAGTAGTATTAGAAATAATAATATTGATTAGAGACATTAGATTTCCATTATCCATTAGGTTCTAATTTTTCCTATAGCTCCCTTTTATCTTAATGATGGATCACAGAGTGTGATCCAAAATGTTGATGCAAGAGAAATCTCACACAATTGAATCCAAATATGACATGTGCTAATAATATTATTGGTTTAATAATATTTTCTTACTTTTTCATTATTTTTATTTTTGTAAACATCTTGTTCCTTCCTTCTTAAGACTTTCTTATTACAATTTGTATATAAATTGTGACATGATAAGAATGGACATGGTTTTTGCTGTGTAAAATGAATATTACATATTCCTTTCGTTTGCTCATGTCTATTGGTATTAGATTCATTTAATCACAAACTTGGATCTAGTAGTCTAGAAGGTGTTAGCTACCTTTACCAAATTCTCATATTTTGTCACCATAGATCTAGCCTCTTCAAGGATTTCTTTTGGGTATCCTTTCTAGATCTTCATCTACAAGTCATAGATCTAGTCTCATTGCGTTTTTTACCTATTGTCCTTGTAGATACTAAAGTGTATCACCCAATCATCAAACCATAACTATTGTCATATTATTCATTAATTTGTTGCCACATTAATCATTTATTAGTTATCACATTATCGTCATTTATCACATTATTAATTAATAATTATTTATCCATTTAATTAAATGAGAACTAATTTCCATTTTTCAAATAAAATTTCCTTTTCTATATCATCAATTAACTCTATCTTCAAGTTAGTTAACCCCTGCATCACTCATCAGTTAACTCGGTCTTTATTTAGAAACTTCTTCATCCGTTAGTCAACTTTATCTTTGAATGAAAATGCATTCCTCACATTTATCCATTATTGAATTAAATTATTTATTATTATCTCCTCGAGAGTTTAATATGGCAATTTTTTCTATTTAATAGTTAACTTCTCAACCTCTTCAATTGACTAAAGCCTTCATTATTATCCTCGTCTCCCAATAGATTTTTCACAAGAAAGTCTATAAATGCAAATATTCCTTTATCATTTTGATACAATCTCAAGTCTTATGCAAGTCTACTTTGTTGAAATGAATCAACAATCGAATCAAAGTGTTATGTTATTGAGTCATATCCACATCCAAACAAGTGAATCAACATCTTTTTGAGGTTTGCATTTGAGGTTGTTAGATTAGGAATTTGACTTGATTTCAATTTGTGTTTTTTGAGTCTTTATATTTCTAGTTTTTCAATTTCAATGCAAATATTTTGGTGAACCCAACATGAAAACTAACCTTGAATCTAATCTTATTTTTTGTGAGTGTTTGGTCTCTCTTGCCTCATAGGTTGTAAGTGTTTTTGAAATGGTTCTGGGAATCTTTTTTTTTTATGGGAGTGTCCTAAGATAAAATAAACATTATGGTTGCGTCCAGTGGGGCCAAGAAACGAAAAATGATATATAATACTTAATAATTTTCTCATTGAATTTTGTTGTGTTTTAGTAAGATCCTATCGATTTAAGTGGTACAAAATTTTGTACAATCATAAAGAATCTATGTGGCAACACCATATGGTTTCTACCATATTGTTATCTAGTTTTTTGTATTTAATTGATATTTATAGAGTGTATATACATTTTCTAACTTTCTCTATCTACAAGATATGCATTGGTCATATATTTAACTTGTAGTATATGCATTTAATGTATGCCATATATACACACCTATGTTTGTATTCCCCCATACTACACACTCAACAAATACTCATACTTTTCTTATGTATGGACTCTCTCCAAATCCTTACACAACATACCTACACATATACGTAGTGTATATAGTCATGGATATACACGCTTGTGTATAATTCCACGTGTCCAAAACCTCACGTTATATCAGGGATTATAGTCACTCACACACAATATATTCATAAAGCCCTCACATGGTATACTCATAAACTAACATGCACGTATATACTTGCCCATTCTCAACCAACTAAGGATTCTCACATGCCTAATTTGTATTTTATTTTATTTTTAAGCCCCACTATCCCACAATCATATGGTTGACTAGGAGCTTTGGCCAAAACATTACCTAACACCCTATCAATCTCCCTGTGTAGCCCTTGGTCACAGGGGCTAACCTCAACTCCCGTAGTATCTCATTTTTTTAAGCCCCAATCCATCCCCTAGTCACGTCGGAAACCAAAAGCCAAGTTGCAGGGGGCAAGTCATGCCCCTTCCCTCTATATGATTTTCTTGAAAACCTACTTGCACTAAAACGAGCATAACTTCCAAACCACTAATTGGATTTTTGACTTCTTGTAGGTGTCAAAAGGTGGTTTTGAGTTGAACATGTTGTAGAGCAAGACATTTCTTTGCATCAACTACTATAAATTAGGGAAAATTACCCATTGTAAATTATTTTTTTCCAATCTTCAAACTAGCATAATTTTCATGTACTAATTCTAGTTTGGTGTTTTTTTCTTAATTTATCAAAATTTCAAAGGAACCTAGTGGTATGGTTTTTTTAGTTTTTTGTCTTATTTTGTGTGTTTTTAATTGATCATTTAATGCATCTTCGTCTTTTCACCAAAGTATAAAACACACAAACAATCCTTTTGACAAGCCAAAGAACAAAAATATGAAACTTTTAACAAATTGGTTTTGCAAGAAAGCTATATGGAAGATAAGTTTATAGATATTTTCTTTTTTTGTATGCCATGTTTATTTGTGTATCTTTTTCATGTCATTTATTTTAGGAATTAAAATGAATCATACACAATTCAATTTGGCTAATTAAAGAGTTATTGTATTTTAATCATGAAGGATTGTGTACATGTGTATGCTCTTCTCTCGCATGCTTATGTGACCTTGAGAATTAGAAACACTACTTCTTCATTTTCATTTTTAGAAGGTGGGTCTAGGGATTTCATCACCCTAGAGGATGACCTTAACTCCAATGTTCCAATGAAGTATAAATAGCAAGGGGTGAATCAAAAGACAAGTGCCTCTTGAAAGTTGTGATTTTTTCATTTGGGGAGAAGGGTGGGTTACCCTCTTCTCTTGGTTATTTGACATTTTCAAACTTTCAAATTCATGGATTAGGCCTCAAATTCCCTTGTGTCATATCGAGAATTAGAACACCTATATATCCTAGATAAGACTTTTAGTTGTCTTTTACTATGGTGTAAGGGAAGTGTATCACCCCCTAAAGTTACTCGTAACGTGTTTTCATAGCAGGGAGATAGAGCTAACTTTAGGTAAGGTTTTGGCCTCCAAGGTAAGGGGTGCATAGACCTAGTACATGACCTTGCATTCCCTAGCTATCTATCACTTGATAGACAACACTATTTTTTGGGCCCACACTAGGATTCACTCCCTCCTAATTAATTCTATGATTTTTGGTATCTCTTATGTTCTTATCATGTTAGATTAGAACCTCCCAACTTGAAGAAAAATGGGGACCTCATCCTTTTAAACCTTATATTTTTTCAATATTTTGTCTTCTTTTTAGTATAAGCTTTCAAAAAGTTTAAAAAAACCAAAAAAGTCTTTGATTGTGTGTCTCTACTTGGAACTATGGTTTAGAATTCGATCATTATCCACTAGGATTAACTATCCTTTGCATCCAAACCCAAACCCCACTCACCTTAGAATACAAACATCATATTCTCAACTAACCATGATTTTCTCTTATACTTCATCAAAACAATACTTATCACCTCTAAATACATCACAATTCATCTTCAAATAACAAGAACAGTACACACTACCTCCCACATATCAACAACAACAACCCATCCAACAACAACAAAAATGCACACTATCTCCCACATATCAACAACAACCACATATCCAACAACAACAAGACTACACATTATCTCCACATATTAACAACAACCTATCTAACAATAGTCCCCAACATTCTAACCTACTTACCAATAACCACTTTCCCACACACAACAACCACATTTCTAACAAACCACAATAATTAGTTACCCATCCACCTACCCTCAATACCAAGAACCCATAAGCTTCAATCATTCATCCATTAGTTCTAAATATCAAGAGACAACTAGCATAAGTTATACCCTAACCTCAATGCACATCCATTGTTCATACTCATGTCAACCTTGACAAGGGAAAGCAATCTTCCATCAAAATCCTTCCCCAACACTAATCCATGTCCCAAATTCATATCTCTCATGCATATCTTAAATTTTCATCCTTATCACTAAACCAAGAAATTGTTATAGCCTCCACCTCCTATCCCAATCCTTCATCCACTAAACCATTGCAATCCACTCCATCCCAACCCAATAATTCATCCTTGATAAAGACACCTTTAGGGATTTTCTTTAATGACTAATAGTAAAGGATATTAAACTATGATATGCAAACAAAGTTAGGCCAACCCATCACATTATTGATCCTACACCATCCAAACATCCCTCACCATCATTCACTCCATCATATATCAAGCTCACTCAAGATATTCATATATAAAATCCATTAGTGTCATGCAACAACCTTGAGCCCATTAAAGAATCCCTTAGCATTATCCAAACTCATATACCACTATCTAAACCAATGGATATATGTTAAGAGAAAAATCCAAAGCATGATAAGAAAACTCCATCATAAATCAAAATCAAGTTGTTGGAAAAAACCCCATAGTTTACCATGTTATCCAAGCTAATCCTATCATAAATCAAGATATTTTCCATGATCAAGAAAGCTTAGATCAAACATCATCATGCACTCCATTCAAATATTTGATGTTCATAATAATCGAGTATTTGATAATGATCTTATGTCTAATTCTATCTAAGAATCCCTTGTAGATGATCATGACATCTAAGTTAATCCAATATTTGATCAAGATCCTACCTATGATCATGATATTCAAGTTGATCCAATCTTTGATCAAGATTGTACCATTGATCAAGAAATTCAAGATGATCACCTCATCCACCTTTATACCATTCATGGTCACAAAAGTAAATCCGATTCCATCCATAGTCTAAAAACCTTCATTCCTCTAGATGAGACACTTGCCTCCCTTGGACACATATATGAAGAGAAAAATGAAATGGAACATATCGGATAGGTTGATAAAGAAACTGCCATGGATACATCAACATCCCAAAGGATCAAGAAGCAACAAACATGAACAAGGAGAAAGCTCCAATTTCTTATCAACTAGAGCCATCCACTTTTGTCAAAGTAAGATTTCTCGTATATGAGAAAATGAAAAATATTGATGGTTTTCAACTACATAATTGTTGGGAAAATGTGTCTCAACCTTGCAATTACATAAGTTGCTATTGATACATAAGGTACTATTCATCCACTGATGACAGGGGGTGCGGGGGGTCTCCCCCCACGAGGGGTTCAGGGGGATCATCCCCCCAACTGGGATCCAAGGGTAGCGCACCCTAGCAAAGGCTCAAGGGCAATACCCTCAAAAGGAAAATTTTATTTATATTTTATTATTGTAAATCTGAACCATTCATCACTATGTCTCATATCTGACGGTTGATATTTTATTAGCTTGACTTTCCCTAAAAGGAAACCCTATTTTATGAGGGCATTGTATTATGGTTGTGTATTGTGATGTATTTTGAGAGTCTGATAGTGGTCCTTTTGCCTCTGGATCTTTGGTTATTGATACTCCTGTGAGAAGCTTGCTCTACAAATATGTTGTAATCTTTATGATTTTTGAATAATATATTGGGCGGCTTTTGGAGTGTGGGGTTTTTCTCTCGAAAGGGTTTTCCCCACGTAAATCATTGTATTGTGGTATGCACGATATTTATGTTTATTTATGTTTAAGTTTCTATAAATGAAAAGATATGTAAAAGTTTTGCATTATTCTCCCCTCAAGATTAGTGTAGGAAGTTGTTTTGCTACCTCAGCTTCCTTACAATAATGATGGATTAGCATCTTGCTTTCAAATTAAAAAACACCTCATCATAAATAATATTTTTAGAGCAAGAAAGGTATTTTAGAACCAATACAATTTCATGCAAATCCTAAATATCAAGATCATTTCTATCACTGATCAATAAATCTAATGATGTTAGTGATACCTCCATGATATTGTGGGGGACTTCATCTAATGCAAACATCAAAATAAGGGCCATGTGTAGTCCTTACCATAAGGATTTTTCCAACAATCCTCCCATCCACACCATAAAACCATTCCAAAATCCTTACACCCACCAATTGGAACTAGCAAAAGGGTAATCCCACAAAAATTTCCCACTTTTTGGCCAAAGTAGGACCTTAAAATCAATATTTTTCATCAAATTTTCACTTTATGACATCTATAGGAACTAAACCATTAAGAATTTGAAAATTATGTGAACTAGTATTTTTGAGATTTTATCTGTAGATTATATATATATATATATATATATATATATATATATATATATATATATATATATATATATATATATATATATATATATATATATATATATATATATATATATATATATATATATGTATATATGTATATGTATATATATATGTATATATATATATGTATATGTATATATATATATATATATATAACATATATATGTATATATATATACACACATATATATGTATACACACACACACACATATATATATATGTATATACATATATATATTTAACAATATTTTTAAATTAGCATACATATATTAAATATTAATATATATAAAATATGTTGAGAGATATCATTATCGAGGCACCTATTGCACTGAGAAAAAATTATGAAAATAGGTGCCTCGAGAAGGATAACTCTTGGCATATTTTATATTTATTAATATTTAATATATGTATGCTAGTAGTAGTCGCAGTGCAACATGTAAGAGATTACTATAATAATATAATATTATAATAATGTTAATTATTATAATATAATATTAAATTATATTTTGATATATATTTAATAAATATTATAAAATTAATATTATAAAATATTAATTTTAATCTAATTGAATTAGAATTACAATTAGAACTTAATTGAAATCCTAACCTTAATTTAATGCTAACCTTAACCCTAATTAAAGTCTAATCATAAGTGAGCCCTTACCTAACCGTAATGCTAATTTAACTCTTACCCTAATCATAATAGATTCTTAACTATAACCTTAACCCTTATTAAACTCTTAACTCTAATTAAACCCTAATAATAAAATTTTATATATATTTTTTTAAAATTTTAATAATAATAATTAATATAGAATTAGATAATATGATGATATAATAAAAAAGAAATAAACTTTGTATATATAATATTTGTGTGATTAGTATTTTTTATATAAATTTAATTTATTAAAATTATTAATCTATTATCATAATTATAATATTTTTAAATTGTAATGTATATAATTATAATATTATATATAAGTATATAAGTTATAATTTCATAATAAATATATTATATAATATTAAATACTTTAAAATGTAATATTTTTTATAATTTATTCTAAATAATTTTATATTAATTTAAATTATAATATTTGAAAAAAATTAACTATAATAATTTAAAATTTTAATAATAGTATGATATAATATTATAATTAGTTATTATTAATTAAAATAATAATATTATAATATTAAAAATTTAGTTATAAATTTTGATTATTATTATTAAAAATTTAGTTATAAAATGGTACTTTTTTGTAACAAATGTTCCTATTATTATGCCCATCTTTAATTAAATTCCATAATGTGAAGCAATTAAAAAAAATTTAATTATAAATTCACTTGCAATAAAATGGCATTGGGCAAGAGTCATTCAAGTGACATTCAACGGGAAAGTAATTTGAAAGATGTTGTTGTGCAAGATTGTTTGGGTGTGGCTTTGCAGGGGGAAGGTCGATCTAGTAAGTTTTGACCCCTCTACACCTTTTATGGTGTTGCCTTCTACTCTGGTTTCTGGTGGCATCCCTACTGTTGGCTTTTGGGTTGCTTTGGGCTGCCATCGGAAGTCCTTTTTTGAGGTTATTTCAAAGGATGGTGCTCAGACTCCTGCTCCAGCCAGGGTTAGGCCTTTTCCCTATGCCTGTGCTTCCCTTGTTGTGGTTTGTGGACTTGAGATTGTTGAAAATGAGGACTTCTATTTGAAACAGGGTGTGGTATGTAGGTTTAATGGCTTGTGGCCCTCCCTTCTCGATCTCCATGATTGTGTTTCTGTCTCCTGGAAGCCTATCATCTCTAGGAAGATTGAGCTTTATCCCAACACAAGGGGGTTCTTCTTAGCAACCTTCAAGTCCTCTGCAAAGTGAGACAGTGTGTTGGACAAAGGGTGGATGTGGGGTGTTCATTCATTGTCCATCAGGCCTTGGTCTCGCTCTTTCAATCCTCTTATGGAACCGCTAAATACCAAACCAGTTTGGGTTCGATTACTAAATCTCTCTCTCTCTCTATTTTTGGGAGGAATCATGTTATGAAGCTATTGGCAATGCCATTGGACGCTTTTTGAAGGTGGACTATACGACTCAAGAGCTTGGGCATATTACAATGGCTCGTATTTTAGTTGATTTGGTCATCTCCAAACCACTCCATGGTGATGTGGTCTTATTAGTGGAGGACAGACCATGGACGCAACTACTGGACTATGAGGGCCTCCCTTTTCGATGTAGGAGATGTCTCTCCATTGGTTATTTGGCCTCTAGTTGCCCTCATGCCCACTGCAAGGGCGCTACTACCTAGTGGAAGGATGCTCTCACTAGGATCTCCCTCTTTGGATGGTTCCTCCAGGAGGAGGAGGACCCTACTGATTCATCCAAGGAGTCTATTTCTTGCTAGGCTCCTCTTCCGACTATCCCATCCTTGGAACCTTTGTTGCCTCGAACTGCTATTGTTGTTCAGGAAGAGCCTACCAGGCCCTCATTGAATGCCTTTGTTGATCATTCAATTGCTCCTGACTCCTCTTCTATGTTGTTGGATCCCTTGTTGTGTGGTGACTCATTGGCCACGATGGCTATTGAGGATCCGCTCCTCTCGCCTCGCTCGATGGATTTAGATTCCAAGTCTTCCTGGTCTGTTGTGTAGAGAAAGAAGAAGGGACTCCCCAAATCTATAGCTACTTTGCGGCCTAGGGTTAAGGGAGTCAGATTAGTCCCCTCAGGTTTTGGGGTTGTCTAGTCCTTGTCTATTGCTCGACAGTTATCTATCAGCTATTTCTATGTGTTGCCTGTTTGGCTTGTTCTGTCGGGCCCTAGTAGCTCCTGTTTGTAAAAGGTTCGACACCCTTTGGATCTTAGCTTCTTTTCTGAGTTCATTCCTAGTTTGAACTAGCTTCTTTTTGGCCCTGAGGGATTTTCATGTAAAGGGTACAACACCCTATAAATGCTACTTATATTTAATAAAATACATAATTTTTTCCTTAACACATTCCAATAATAATGTCTATGTTTAATAAAAAAAAGTAGTTATTTACTCTTGATAAATAGTTACCTTAAAGCATGCTTACATCTTCATTAACATTTATTTCAAAAACAATATATGATTTCATTATATGTTTTATCATTGTTTATTTCAATTCCCATATATAAGGCTACACATTAAAATTAAGTGGAATTCCTCCCCAAACTTACAACGTAATGTTTTTGTTAAGGGTAGCTTTGTAAGTATTTGATTTTAAAAATCAACTTAAAATCATACGAACTTGTATATAGAAAAACATAACATCAACATCAACCATTTGTATTTAATTAGAACACATATACTTTCAATTTGTTAACCAAAAGTAATATAACATACTCTTTTTTTCACATTCTAATAAATAATAATGCTTATGCTTAATAAATAATTAGTAGTTTTTTTAACTCTTGTTAAATAGCTACCTTAAAAAATGCTTACATCTTCATTAACATTCATTTCAAAAGTAATATATATGATTTCATTATATTTTTCATCATTATTTATTTCAATTCCCATATATAAGGCTAGACATTAAAATTTAGTGGAATTCCTCCCCAAACTTATAATTTAATGTTTTGATTTACGATAGCTTTGTAAGTATCTGATTTTAGTTTTTATAAAGATTAACTTAAAATCATACCAACTTGTATATAACAAAACATAACATCAACATCAACCATTTCCATTTAATTATAACACTTGAATACTTTCAATTTGTTAAAAAAAATAGTTTCACTTAGTTAAACATTTATGCATTGGTAATAACTTTTAAACAATATTCAAAAAATATTTTCAAAATTGAATTTAGTCATAGATAAAATGTATAAATATTTTTCAAACATTTGTCAAATAATATTTTAAAAATACTTTTAGTTAGTTAACCTTTTGTGCACTGGTAACTATCCATTATCACTATCATGAAGAATAGTTCAAACTTTAATTGTCACATTGGACTTAACAACATGCAATGTAGGTATCCCATAGTGTGCATGTAACAACCTAAATGATGGCATGACTTGATGCACCTTGAATATGATGGAGTAGTTGAAATTTAAAGTAGCAAGCAACCATTCCTTAGGTGGTCCCTTGTGATAACTAATCTATGATTATCCCTTAAGAAATCTCATGATTTTCATACTGAGCTCATCACATAGAGTGTGTTTTTTAATGGTCATTGTTGGCTTAATAGTGACCTTCCAAATGCATCCTGCAAGGTAAAGATCCCAAACCTCATGGTATAGACAAAGTGACCAGTCACAAAAATCTACAATTTCAATCTGAAGATTGTTAAATTTTACATCTAAGTACATTTTCACCTTGGATTCATAAAGACAGTTAAAGTACATATAGCATAATTATCAAAAAAAATTAACTATTTTTTGGTCCATTGTTGTTAATTATGTTGACCATCTTCTCTCTCAACCAATAACAGACACTCAACTCCTTTATACGAAGGAGGACATTGAATGGAAGATGACAGTGATACTTCAACAATCAAATGGACACCCATGATGTATGCACATTATTTGACATCTTCCTGTAGGAAAATCATTATTTGCTTTGACATTAGTATTAAATAGGAAAAAATATATTTTCCAACTAATGAGAAAATTGCATATAAGAGAGTAAACATTAAGAAGTTTATGATATCAAAGAAACTCAAAATATATTAAATTCAAGTACTAAAACATCATTGAATATGTGAGAAGCATATGAAACATACCAATTTTTTAAATTATATGGTGAAATATGAAGAATCCACGTGGGTACCAAATGAATTTTAGATTTACTACAACTCATTAGAAACATTTGAAAAGTATCATAATTGTGTTACATTAAGAGCATTTATTTGTTGAATTTTCAATGCATTAAACATAGAAGAATTGAAAGTAGCATAAAACTAAAAAACATATAAATATATTACACTTAGAAATTTGAGTATACTCATTGAAACAAAATTGAAGAAAATATATTACATCAATTATCTTCTAAATTTTTTAGTTTATTTTCTTCAGCCTTTCTCTTGGCACTTGTTGTCTACCCTTTTTCATTTTCTCATAATGGTCATATGTGAATGGTGGCATAATTCTTAGGCCGTCTAAAGACTTTACATGGGATATGGTGACAAATGTCAATCTTGTTCTTTCTCTTGGTCCAATATCAATAGTGGCTTTTGAAAGAGTCAAACCCTATGATTTGTGAATTGTCAATGCCCAAGCCAATCTTAATGGAATTTGGATTGTCCTCCCCCTTTGTATTGTTGTAATTGGAATTGTATCTAGATTTCAGCCATCAAATGGTATTCCTGAATAGTTGTCAAACTTAACCATTACATATGTTGGTGGTTCTGGTGGACCACTTCCAGGTTTGTATACAATCTTTCAAATATATCCTAGAGCTCCATTTACAAGACCTGCTTGTATCCAAAGATTTGAAGTCAACATTACCCTGGCATCTTTACTGATCAATAATTCTAGATCAATCTCATCATTTGAGCATCCTTTTGTTGTATTAATACTTCCTGATTTTGTTGCAACATTATGTGCAATAGGATGCTTCAATGAGTATAGCATTTTCTTGTTATGGTTATGAACATTACTATTTGTTGAGAATAAATGAACACCATAGTCAAACTCCTCATTACTTGTTGCATCAATGGCAATAGTGGTTCTTGTCATAAGCAATCTCCAATAATCAATTGTTGGGTTTGCATCTCTAAGATTTGTCAAAAGTTGACGAAATCTCTGTTGGTGGATGTTTTCTCCATCTTGTCTAAATACATTATCTAAAGTAACCACAATTTTGAATTCTTCCCATAGAAACTTGGCTCTTCTATTACTATCATATGTTGGTCTATCATTAATAGGAGGCAACTGACCCAAATCTCCAACCAAAATCATAGATATATTTGAAAGATAAACAATGATTTTTTTTATCAATACTATATACCTTCATATCTATAGAAATTTCATAGCATGAATTACTTGTATTAGAATATAAAATAGTCATTTTTGTTAATCATAATCATGTGTATACCTGCAAAGTTAATGTTTGCATTTTGTGGGAATGCTTGTCAAAGTTGAGAATCTATGTTCTCTAGCATGTTCTAACCAATGAAGCTCATTTCATCAATCAAAATGTATTTGATGTGTGCTATCTCTTCTTGAAAGCTTGTTAGTCTTGCTCCTTCTAGTTGAGAAAAATATCTTATTGGGATTCTCAATTTTGAATGCATTGTGGATGCTCCTATGTTGAGTGTTGCAACTCTAGTTGGTGCAAGTAATAGAAGTTAAGAAATAGTCTATGATTCTTTTGTTGGAGTGCAGTTAACACTAAGAGGGGGGGTGAATCAGTGTTAACGAACTAATCAAATCTTTTTAAAACTTTTAACAATAATTTGATCTTGAATGTACTTATGCTAAAAATATAAATGAATAAACAATGAAGCAAATACTTTTAAAAGATTGACACAAAACTTGTCTTGAGTGGAAACCCTCCTGGGGAATAAAACCACTCGAATGTGGCCTCACTAGCCTTATCTGAAAAAAGAATATTCTTTGTACAAATCCTCACTGGAAAATCTGTCTCATTGAAAATGGTGCTATCTCACTGAGTCTTATAGTGCTATCTCACTGATAGTCTTTTGAAATATACAAGTATGAAAGTAGTATAAATACAAAGTTGATATTTGTTTCATTAATCATATACATTAATCTGCAATGACCTCAAAATCAAAGTTACAAAGTTCCAAGCCTCAAAAGCAATATATTGCCCTTCAGTAAGATATAATATGTGTCTTTCAAA
This sequence comes from Sequoia sempervirens, assembly GCA_007258455.2. Lineage (NCBI taxonomy): Eukaryota > Viridiplantae > Streptophyta > Pinopsida > Cupressales > Cupressaceae > Sequoia > Sequoia sempervirens. The sequence goes on from VDFB02000017.1 coordinate 200,747,255, forward strand.
ACCTCTCATCCATTACATTGAATGAGCAATACAAATTATATATAAGTTCTATGTTTTGAAAAAGAATCTGTTTGAAAACTGTATGAGCAATTGCCATATGAAAACCAAAACTAAAAGTTGCCTTTGCCAGATGTTCCAACTATAAACCATCGAATAAAACTTGTCAAGAATGTATTAACAACAAATAGCATATAACTGTCATATAGTTTGCTGAGCCGACACAACATAACTAAAAAAAAAAGACTCATAACAAAACTCAAGAACATAATAACAAGGTTTTCTAATGAATGAAAACATTTGAAACTCAATAAACAAACACCCTTACAACAGACCCAAATTGGGTTCTTTTGGAACAAAGTATATACAGATCTATTAAGGAGTAATAAAAAACTCATTTACAATTCTTTTTCAAAAAATGAAACTGCCAGAGACCTATGGGTAAAAACTTAACACAAAATGCTATCTCAAACAACAACAGGCCCGACCAAGAATGGTTTTTGTTTCCTTTAAACTAAACTTTGAAACAAAACACTATTCTACACAAACCCTTTATTAAGAAGAGCATAAGTTACACAATTGAACTTGTAATTGACTAACAACATATTTAATCAAGATAAACACTGAGCCCAAACAAATTAAAGATCCCAAAATACAAAAAACACAAGGAAGCATAATAAGGAATACACATGTTGTTGGCGCAACTAGAAGAACTCATTGTTGCTCTTTACATACTCCTTGTTTTCTTGCAAACCAAACAACTGACCTCTGAAACAAGCTATGCTTACCACTGCTGCCATGATTAGGGTATCGAACCCTATCTAACAAAGAATGAATCAAATATCAATGCTCATCGAAGTCTCATAAAGGTTTCTACATTTCGACATAATGAATTTTGGAGTCCGGGTATTATGATGGGAATAATTTCCCATTCAATAACAAAATAATTACCATCGATGATGCAAAAGATTCTTGTAACTTTGACTTGGGAAAAGAAACATTATCATTCCTTCCTTTTATCATTTTCCACCTTTTAGATTAAGAATCTCTCCATGATAATGATGCCTTGTATATAAAGTGTCAATATGCCCCATTTTAGAATAATATTTGGAGAAAAATATTTCTTTATGATATGTGTAGCAATGCCCCATTTTAATATATAACCTGTATCACTGCACTTCAGTAAAGATGTCGATAGATATGCAAATGAATATTACAAACCCAAATTTAGGATGAGGATCAGCATAGATATATAAACACATGCAAAACGGAAGAAAATCACCATGTGCACAACCTCTAATGTCAACCTTAGTGTATTGACATTAATGCCGAACAATACTGAGGGACAACATCTTTTACATAACTTTTAATAACTTATTTTTTATATTTAACAATATTTTAAAAAAAGTGGTGTTACTTCACTAATGCATAAATTTATTTGTAGAAAGGATAAAATTATAAATTTTTAAATATAAATTTATAATGCTAATATATAGTGTACAAAAACAAATCATATTTTTTTGTTGCATAATATTTTTAATAACTTTTAAAAGTGAGATTAATTATAACTCATAGATTATTCAATAGTGCATATTTGTTTTGTATGCATTCAAATTAACTTATTTTTTTGTTGAAATAAGAACATCAACACCTATTGCACAAATATTTTTCAATATTTTTTTTATCTATTTTACTATTTTTCCATGTGTGGGGAACAAAGACCTTGTTGATTGTTGAAAAGCCTATGTCCACTAGAAAATAGAAAATAAATACAATAATCAAATTAAATATATATTCAAAATTATACTCATTGGAAAGATTATTTTGAATGTTATAATTCTACAAATTATCATATCATATTCATTCCATTTGTTGGTCCAACCCAAGGTTGGAAACATAACTTCTAAGGAAAAATTGAGGCCTAAGGCAAGAAGATTACATTTAGGACCTTCATTCAAACGTATTCAAGGACCTTCAAACAAAGTTATGTCATTTACTTGAATTTAATAAAAAACTTTGAATGGAGGTAATTTCCATAAATGGTTAAAAAAGGACCTTCATTTGAAGGTCCCTTTCTATTCATTTTATGGTAATTTACATAAAAGGAATAAAAAGGGACCTTCAAAGGAAGATCCCTTTCTATTCTTTGTATGATAATTTTTGTTACACCCTATTTTTTATTTACCAAATTACTTTTAACTTTATGTTAAAATACAATGTTGGATGCATGATGATGTCATTTTGGTATTTAACATTATGGTAAAATTGAATGAAATGTGATGTATTTGCACTTTTATGATTTATTGTTATTTATTCAATAGTATGGATATGCCATAATAGTTAACCGCTAACTACATGAAAGTTTTTTTAAGTGAAATGCAAGATAAATTTCTTGCTCTCTAGAGGGAGAGGGAGAGTATCACCTAGGAGAGGAGTATAGTCTACAAATTAACTAAAATTGCTATATCTAAGTTTTCTCTCACTCACATAGGTCAATTTTAGACCCTGTCAAGTCAATTAGAGTTTAGATTCGTCAGTTGAGGCAATAGGGTTAGTAGAACCCAATTGTTAAATGATCTTCTTTTCATCAGTTTAAATAGATTGCATATATATATTTTTGATAACTAGTAAATATACATACATACATACATATATACATATATATATATATATATATATATATATATATATATATATATATATATATATATATATATATATATATATATATATATATATATGTATATATATATGTTATAAGATGAATACATATATAGTATAATGATCTAGATTTTGAGATTCCTCAATAGCAACAACTTTATGACTATAAGATTTAGGAAGGGTTCTAAGAATTTTCTTTACCACTTTTGGTTCTTTGAATTTTCCACCAAGACCTCTGATGGCACTGACCACTTCATCTACCCTTTGCATATAGCTTGTAATGTTTTCATCTTCAGACATCTGAAAGTTCTCAAATGTGATCTTTAAATTCTACATCTTAGCTTGTTTGACCATATCCTTTCCTTCATAAATACTTTTCAAATTTTCCCAAATTGCTTTACCAGTTTTTAGATTCATAACTTTCACTAATTTAGAATTTGTAAGACTACTCAAGAGAGCATACCTTGTTTTACTATTGATTTCATAGGACTTGAGTTCAAATTCTATGCTCAAACCATTTGTAGACATAGTATATCCATTCTGAACTAATTTCCAAAAATCATATCCCAGATAATCCAGAAAGCCTTCCATCCTTGTCTTCTAGAATGCATAGTTTTTTCCATCAAATACAGGGATCTCCTTTTTATGTGTCGTCCTAGATCTACCTTAAGCGATTAAGCTTTCTTCCAAGGAACCTTGCTTTGATACCAATTGTTGAATGCACAAGAAAAATGAGAGGGGGGGTGAATCAGTTGTACCTTAAAACTTCAAAACCCTCATTAATATTTAGATCCATATTCATTTATTAAACCCTTAAATCTGTTATGGTGAATTAGCATGAAAAGAAAATAACAAAATTGAAACAACTTAACACCATACACAATAGAACACCAGATTTACATGGAAAACCCAAGAAGGGAAAAGTCGCAGTGAGGATTAGCTCACAATATAAGTAATATCAATACTGAATACAATAGGGCTCACTGTCGGAGGGATCACTAACTAAAGAAGGAAGGCTCGCTGCCAGAATAGAAAAGAAGATAGAGAAGGAATGTTACATAGATAATAGCATCTCAATGCAATAGAGAATCCACCACAATGAAATCAACACCTTTGCATTCTGATTGAAGAATTGTAGCCACCTTCTACTCACTACATCCAACAAATTAACACATGAAAAGCTCACACTACACTTCTCAATTTTGAACTCTACAACTCTGCACTTCACATTATTCCCATCTATCTCTGCATCCTTCAACAACTCAACTCATACTTATACCATCCTCAACCTTGAAACCCTTCTCCAAGGTCATCTATGCACCTCAAATGTGCAAATTCAAATTAGGTCGACACCAAAACACTACTATGGTGGATAGAATTGAAAGTGGACCACATCAAACATTAATTGCGGCCCAAATCTATAACACCACTCAACCACACACTTCTATAAACAATATTTATACACCACATGTACTGTAACCACCAGGTCAGTTGTTACCCATGTAAACACCATTAAACTTTTAAGTACACTCTTCCTCAAGCCCAAGGATGACTTGCAAACCACAAACCACACTTGAACAAGATCTAGAATATTCCTCAAACACCCTGAAATCCAACAAACTCCTTCACAAAAACTTCCACATGAAGAATGTATACACCCATTACACTTAGACAACTCTTCCATACACTGTTATTTAAAAAACTGAATTCCAAAGTGTCAAATCATGAACTAGCTTGATTGAAAAAATATATCAACACCATCAACACTCCTTCAAATTTGTAAGACCTAAAACCACTCTAGGGAGAAACACAAAGCAAAGACATTTCTCCCAGACACCTCTGCAATGCACAGTTCACACATTGGTGAACACAACTTCTTTTGTACAACAATCCAACACACCAACTCTTGAATATAACACCTCAGAACTACTCTCACCAACATATCTAAATCAAATAGGTAGATCTTCAACCTAGAAGAAATGTGCAGCAACACAGGAACACAATTAGACGCAACCTAGAATGCCACTACAATACACCATTTCCTCTTTTTATCGAATTTTCTCAAAAGCATTTGGAAACCAAGCACCATAGACACATCCTCATCATATTTAGTACTTCCTCTTCCACAAATGAAAGATTATCAAAGCAACACTAGAGGTTGACACTAGTATCTTTACTAATGACAACATAATGCAACTCATCAAAGCATGGATAACATCAACTACTCATACTCTTGCAACAATATCACTCAACTACATACATCAATGAGAACATAGACTTGTTGACATAAATGACAACACCAATTGCTCATAATTGCAACACCACTATTCTACAGTTGGTAGATAGGTCTACATTCAAGCTTGAGGGTATCATTGAGGACTTGGTGATAATATTAGATTCATGGGAGTATCCTATAGATATATTGGTGTTGCAGCCAAAATCCAATCTTGCAAGCTACCCCTCATATTAGGAAGACCATGTTTGGCAACAACAGATGCCTTCATAGGCTACAAATCTAGGAATATGATTATCTCTAATGGGAATGTGACTAAGAAATTAGTCATTTATCCACCAACCCATCCACATGCAAACCTAGAACAAATAATTTGGCCTTCCCTAGATAAGGAGGACTAATAATCCTTGCAAGACTTGATGACTATTGAATGCAATCCGCTGTTAAAACTCCAAGATGAAGATTACTTGATAGTGAACATCATGAAAAATTACTATGGTAGGGATCCACAACATCAAGACTGCTTGACATGTTTGCAGGATCCTCTGAAAAATATTATCCCTACTAGTTCATTTGAGTCAATTTCCCAAATATTTCACAATTTGTTACCACACCAATGTATTCCAAACATATCAGTACTTGATATCTCATTAGTGCAAACAAAATCCAAGATTTTAGAGATCATGTTGGGTAAAACATTGAACATTAATAGTCAATTAATTGATATACAACAGACATCACTGATAATTGTGTTGCAAGCACACACAACAACCTTTGCATGGGATTATCATGACATGAAGGGGATAAATCTAGAATTGTGCATGCATAGGATTTACATCAATTATGGTTTAACCCATAAGACAACCTCAAAGGAGAAGGGACCTTGCAATTAGAGACATAGTTACAATAGAATTCCAAAAATTACATGATGTAGGCTTTATAGATCCTATCTATAATAGTCAATGGGTGTCACCTCTAGTAATTGTTCCAAATAAAGGAGGAAAGTGGAGAATATGTGTAAACTACCAAGAATTAAATGTTGCAACTAGGAAGGACCACTTTCCACTCCCATTCATTGACCAAGTTCTTGATTCATTAGTAGGCAAAAAGTACTCCTTTTTCGATGGATTTAGTGGCTATAGTCAAATTAATATTTCCCCACAAGACTAGGACAAGACAAAATTTACATGCCCTTGGGGCACATATGCTTATTTTGTCCTACCATTTGGCCTATGTAATGCACCAACCACTTTCTAGAGAGTAGTACTAAGTATATTCTCAGACTTTCCACATGATTCCATGGAGGTTTACATGGATGATTTCACAACATACAAAAATACATATGATGATGCACTTGACAATCTAGAGAAGGTGTTGAAAAGATGTCATGCACACAACATATCCCTAAGTCATGAAAAATGTTTCATGATGATGACATAAGGGATTGTATTGGGAAATTTTATGTCAAATGAAGGAATTCAAGTGGAACCCAACAAAATTGAAATAATCGAGCAACACTCCCTATGCCTTAAAGACAAAAATATGTTAGAAGTTTCCTAGGACATGTTCCAAGTATTATAGGAGATTCATCCAAGATTTTAACAAACATGAAGCTCCACTATTTTTTTTACTGTCTAAAGATGTAGAATTTGAATGGACAACTACTTGTCAACAATCTTTTGAAACACTCAAGGCAGCATTGACTAAAACCCCTATCTTGAGAGGACCAAATTGGACCTTACCTTTCCATATCTATATAGACGCTTTTGATTTTTCTATAGAATTTGTACTTGGGAAGAAGGAAGGTAACAAGGAGTATGCCATATATTACATTAGTAAAAAATTATAAGGGGAAGAACTCAATTATACAGTGACAGAGAAAGAAATGTTGGCAATAGTATATGTAGTAAAAAAATTCAGGCATTATATTACAGGATATCCAATGTTCATACCCATTGACCACACAACAATCAGGTATCTAATGAACAAACCAATGGTTGGTGACAAGCTTATCAGGTGGTTACTATTACTTCAGGAATTTGACATCACCATTGTGGACAAGCCAGGGAAAGCAAATATAGTCGAAGATTTTCTATCTAGACTTCCAACCAAAGTAGAAGATATTTTTGATGATTCATTCCCATATGAGAATTTATTTTCTCTATCTCATCATACACCATGGTTTGTAGATGTTTCCAAATATCTAGTAGTAGGGTAGACACCACCTCATTTCTCCCCAAGAGAAAAGAGACAATTGGTTCATGAGAGTTTTCCCTACTCCTAAATAGATGGATACTTATTTTACACAAGCCCAAATAACATTATGAGATGTATCAAAGAAGATGAGGTATATGAAATTCTTAGAGCATGTAGTGATGAACATTGTGGGGGACAATTTGCAACAAAGAGAATAGTTCTAAAGATTCTCACAACTGGATATTATTGGCCAACTCTTCATAAGGATGTAGTAAAGTACACAAGGGGCTATGATAGGTTTCAAAGAATGGGAAGGCCAACACAAATAGATGAAATTCCATTGTAGCCACAGTTAGCAATAACACTATTTGATGAGTGGGGATTAGATTTTATTGGCCCAATATCGCCAACATCTAATGATAAGGAGTACATATTGCTATGTACATATTATCTTACCAAGTGGGTGGAGGTTAAGGCTTTATAATTTTATAGGGATGGTAATGTTGCAAAGTTTCTCTATGAGGACATATTTACAAGATATGGAGTTCCAAGGTAAATTTTCAAAGACCAAGGACCCCAATTTACACCAGAGTTGATCACAAAATTGGTTCAAGAGTATGAGATCAAACATAGGAAGTCCTCACCTTACCACCCTTAAGCTATTGGATAGGTGGAAGTCACAAATAGGGAGATTGAGAAAATTCTAACCAAAATAGCACAAATTCATATTAAAGATTGGGCAGCCAAGTTGCCAAAGGAAGTTTGGGTCTATAGGACAATAGGGAAAACCATAACTAGTTTTACACCATATGAATTGGTGTATGGAAAGAAAGCAACACTTTCAATTGAATTTGAGTATAAAACTTTGAGAATGGTTGTTCAATTAGGCATGGATTTATCAACATCAAAACAAGAGAGATTACACCACCTCAATGCACTTGATGAAATTAGGATGGTAGCAATACATTGCAGTGAAGTTTTTCAAAATCAAAGAATTAAATGTCATGATTAGTTCATCAAAACCAAGGAATTCAGTGTAGGTGATTGGGCTCTGCTCTATGACTTATGATATCAGGACTACAAGGGAAAGTTACAAACAAGGTGGCTTGGTCCCTATGGAATCAAGCAAGTGTTTCCCAATGGAGCCATATAGCTGTATATGTAGACACTTAAAAATGTCCTGATATACTAACATCATTTCATCCTGAAATCCATCCTCTTTTTGCCTATTTGATAAAATTAACCTAGTTATTTAATCAAATGCCTCATTTTAATTTATTAATCTAATTAATCTAATTAGGTTAATTCCTACCCTCTCACACTAACATTTCATCTAGTTTAATTGAATAATGCAAATTATTTAATTTAAACCCTTTCCTTTATCTCCTCTCATTTAATTAAATCTAAATCATTTAATTAAATGTCACACCCCTTTTCATTAAATAAGCTAATTGTTTAATGGATATCCTATTATTCCTCATCTTGCACATTCAAATTTAGTTTTAATTACTAAATTTCTAATTTCCCCTCCCATCCACTTGCATAGGGAATATTCCAAAGGAATATTCTCCTATTTTAACTCCAAAAAGGGAATGATTTCTTTCAAACAAAATTTGTAACTTTCAAAGTTGTTACAAAGTACTTTTTTTTTTTAATCATTCTCATCCCTTGATCTTTCTTTGATCCATGTGATCTTTGATTCTCATCCATTGATGAGAATCCTTGATCCATGTTTCCCCATTCATTCAATATTAACCATTGATAGATCAAATCAATTTGAGCCCTTGATTATTCATTAGCTCTCCTATAAATACATCACTATTTGGAGAGAAATGGATCCATCTTTTGATAGCAAAGTTATGCCGTTGAAATTCACACTAATTTGCATCCATATTGAGCATTTAATAGTATTTTAGATTAATCTTCATCCTATTAGCTTAAGCATCCATTAATGGCTTCCATATTAGCTTAGTTTGCATACATTTTAGCATAAATTTATATCTATGGCTTGCATCTTTGAAATTTTTTTTACATTTAGCATAGATTTCATCCATTTTATCAAGCACTTTAGCATTTAGAACACATCTCCATCATGTTAAACTAGTTTTATATCATGTTTCGTTCATTTTTCATCATTTTTTCTCAATAAAATCAGTTGGAACAAGCTCATATTATCCAAGGGTTTGGGAAAGGGTCACCATTCCACAACAATGCAACACCACTCCCCCAATGGGATAAGATTCGAGGTCCTAGAATAGGTTTTTCGTTATGTTTTGTGTGTTCTTCATGTTAGTTTAATGAGTTCCTAGAATTGAAATTTTGCATATCTCATTAGGATCATTGCTTAGGGGATTAAATGGGGTTTAAATTCATTTGGATCTATTGTATTTAGTTTGAACACTATGACATTGGTCACATTTTGGAACTAGAGAGAGGGCTATACTAATTGAATCTGATGAATTTCTCTTTAGATTCGCGTGTTCTTGATTTTGCAGCTACAATGACGCTTTTGGAGGCTACAACGATGTCATTGTTAGGTGTCGCCATATAGTGATGCTTTTGCAAGAATTACAGTAACACCTATTTTAATCCAGTTATGCTTATTAAATATAGTGACACTAATACTTTTTGAATTTATCATAGATTTAAAAATAGTGATTCCTTTGATATAGTGACACCTTTGTCATCCTAGTTTGTTGTCTAGAGCAACGCCTTTCAACTTTCACTAGATCAAAACCTTTGAATTATAGTGATGCCTTTGTGAATTATAGTGACACCATTATGGACAACGATGCTTTTTACTAGTAAACAAAACAAAAAGCTAATTTTTGCATGTGTTTTAAATTTTTGATTTCATATGCTCTCTTATATCTTATTGACATATGGTTTTTATTTTTGAGGCTAACTAGTTTTGCAGATTTGAACACATTTGAAGTGAAGGAGCATACTATCATTCGCCCATATATTGTAAAAAAGTATTTTTACACTTATGGTACAATTATAACCCATCATATGTTTCTTTGCTTTATGCTTTAGGACCAAGTAATCTTTCATTGGGTTTAAAATTTAATTTCAAAGTTGGTTAAAATTGGACCCAAACAACCTCATTTTGTGATTTTGGATTAAAATTGAACAAAACAAACACATACTTCCATTGGTGCTTAAAATAATTCATTTTGCTTTATGCGATTAAAATGATTGAGTTCTTGATTTGATTGTGTATTCTTGTAATGTGTATCCAATCCCCTTGCGCTTCGTGTGATCTTGGGTGAAGAGAAACACTCAAGTATACTTTCTTTGCTTGCGTATACTTGAAGTATGTATCCACTCACCTTGCGCTTCATGTGATCTTGGGTGAAGAGAAATACTCAAGTATACTTTCATACTTTGAGTCACCCTTAAGAGAGAGATTACTATGAGATACATCCCACAATCGAGAACTCATAGGAAAGTTCTTGAAGCACATTTACCGATGAGCTATATCAAAGGTTGTGAAAACGTAAGAAAGTAACTTCAATCCTGAGGTGTCAACATATTGCACCTAATCGCTCTCCTTAATTGGAAGGGAATGGTTGAAGAGCCTTAAGTGGCTAGTGTATGGTAGTGAAATGACAGGTGTTCTTGGTTTTTTGTCATTAAAACCTTTTTTTGTAATGGCCAACTTTGTCCTTCCAAAGAGTTCTTTAAAGTGGTGCATTGGATTTACTTCCAAGAAGTTACTTGCCATGTCCAATTTTGGTTGAAATGCAAAGGTTAAGACTTCATTCTTAACATACCTTTACACTTTTCCCTAAATTACATGTAAAATCATCTCTTCTACTATTAAGGGCATGAGGCAAGCCCACCAAGTAGAATGTACCCACTTGAGCTAAGAATGCTATTGCTTGTGAGTTAGTTTAACACATTGTTTGGTTCCAAAACATCTTGAACATACATCAACAAGTTTATGAAATTTCAAACCCTTTGGATTAAGTATGGATACCTTTTGAAAAGTCTTAATATTGTTTCTTGTCCCTAAGGATTTTATCCTTAGAGGCTTCTAAATATTTTGACTTATATCTAAATCCACACTTTCCAAAGTTAACCTAGGGAACTATGGCTTTAGCTTCATGATTTTCACATAATGTACTTTGTGAAATGAAGGTTTATTTGACATAGACCTTTTAGTTTGAACATTAATTAAGGCTTTCTTGATGTGGTAATGAAACAATCTCACTTAAGTAAAGATTAAATCAAATGAACACCCCACATTGATGTATGTTCAAACATTGACTCCCCAAAACAAGCAAATTGAGACAAGTATTGCAAAACATTTAGTCACAATTCTATTGTCAAAATTATTGGTCCAAGTTCTATTTTACCACAAATCATTGAGTTATTGAAGTATTATCACTTTAGAGGTATATCATGTTTCTCACTACCTTGGTCTTGCAAAACAAAGGTCCATTCTAGGTTAACATTTTTGGGTCAAAAAATTTCATCCACCTTCACACATTTTACATCACACATCACACATCACCAAACAATTTTAGCAACTTTTGGACACATCAACACTTTTTAGACTTAGAAATCATCAAACCAATTACCTAACTTAGCTATGTTGTGTGTGAAATGGATCCTTTTCCATGCACTTAGTTGAGTTGGTTATCACATTTTGGGATAGTTTATCATGAAGGTGTCAAGTATACCTTAAATATTTACATGTTAATTAACACCTTTATCCATAAACATCAAAACATCAAACCTCTGTCTAAAAGTGTTGTCCAAAAGTTTAGAAAGTTTATCCCCCATATCATTCACCCTTTTCATCAATTCACATCATTGGTCCAAAACTACTTAGAGGGTCCCTTTTACCAAAATTTGATTCAACTAGAGAGTTTCAACATTATAAATCTCAACATACCTCTCCCATAGGTGACCCACAATTTATGGTTATAACAAGATCACAACACAAGAGAATCAAGGAACAAACCAAAAACACATCCACCACAAGTGATCCAAACCCAAAAGAATTTGATCAAAGGAGCCATTCTACCCCCTCACAACAACCACAATACCCATTAGGATTGTATGGGTTAGAAGATATCACAAACAACCCACTTGAGCTTACTAAGGAGGAACTCCTTGAGTATAAACAATAACATCAAACCCTAGAAAATGTGGCTCCAACTTTTCTCACAAAAAACTTGACACAAGGTTTAACCCAATCAACAAATCAATCAACTCCATCCTTTGTGCCAAGTCAAAATATAACTCTTAGTCTTGCAACTAGGATTTCCACCGATCTTGGTCACACTCTCCCTTTGGGAGGAAACACACTTTTGGGTACTCAAAACACCAATCTTCCCCAAAACACAACTTGGACACCAACATTTGGTGCCCCACCTCCATCTTCCACCACCATTCCAGAACACCCTCTACATCCACACAAACCCCTTACATTCCATAACACCACAATGACCTCAACATTTCGAGCACAACCATCTTCATCCATCACCACAAGTACCCAAAGTGTGCCCAACACTACACAAGGTAATGTGAACCAAGTGCCTTAAATAGGACAAAAAGGACAACTTAACACCCTCATGCAAGGGAAACCCTTAACAAGTGGTTCCAACAATCCCATTGATACATCAAAACAAGTGGTTACCCAAACCACTCAAGGAAATCCACCATCCGCATCGGCCCCATCTAACATCAATCCAAATAAAATCAATACATTGATCACAAACCCCATCAACCAAGGTAATGCATTGGTCCCACATCAAACACAACAAGGGAACCCTCAACACATCAGTCGAGGGAACCCTTCTAATCTATTAATCCAAGGTTAGAATGTGCCATTGACATTGCAATACCAAATGGCACCATCATCATCTTTACCATTGGTCCCCCAAATCATGCAAAATCAAATGGGGTACCAAACCTACATTCCTTCCTCCCAATCAACAATCTTACAAGGAATGTTGGCACAAAACAACCCACAACCATCCCAAATCAATTCAAAACCCATGATCACCCAACATCAAAACGCTTCTAGGTTGCAAGCACAACAAGCTCATGCTCTAGCTTTGCAACAAGCACAACAAGATTATCAACAAGCATTGCAAGTGCAACAAGCTCAAGCTCAAGAATTGCAAAAACAACAAGCCCAACAACAAATTTTGCAAGCACAACAAGCTTATCAACAAGCATTGCAACAACAAGCCCAAGCTCAAGCCTTGCAACAACAACAAGCTTTAATCATGCAACAAGCACAACAACAATTAGCCCAACAACAAGTATTGTTCACACAACAACAACAACAACAAGCATTGCTAGCCCAAAAATATGCCCAACAACAAGTGCTTGTGCAACAACAACAACATCAACAACAAGGTTTATACTATAATCCCCAACAAAACATCATCAATCTAAACATGTTAGGAGCATATACACCTCTACCACCATCACCTTCATAGTATCAAACTCCACCCTACACACCATACAACACCTCATCATATCAAAATACTACTTACAACTTGTCCACCATCCAACCATACACAACATATGCTCCTCCACCAAATTCACAAGATGATATGTCATCTCAACTCAAGGCACTCACACATCAAATTTAGGACATTCAAATTGGAAAAAACAAAGAAGCTACATATGTAACAAAACTTGTGTCCATACCCATTCGCTAGAAACATCACCATGGTACCTTTCCCACCTGGTTTTGAGGTCCCTAAGTTTGACAAGTACAAAGGGAGGAAAAATCCCACAGATCACATCAAAGAATTCCATGTCATGTGTATGGAGGTGGCCTACAATGATTCCTACTTAATGCGCCTCTTCCCACATGGTTTGGCGGGACCAAAGATTGATTGGTTCTCACAATTACCTCTAGGTATCAAAATGTTCCAAGAAATAATTGATAGGTTCATATACCACTTCTCCTTTAATCTTGACATGGATGTTAGCTTAGAAGATTTGTATACTCTCAAGCAAAACAAAGGAAAATCCTTTGCTAATTTCTTACAAAGGTGGATACAAAGAGCTAGTAAGAGAAAATAGACCATTCCTAAAGAAATCCCTAATCTCATGGGGAAACACACAAGTGTATAAAGACAACCGCCCATCTACCGGTTCGAATGACAAACCCCACGTATGGGATAAGAACAAGAACATGAAAAATGATGGTGTTGTTGATGCTAAAGTTGTCATAAGTGCTCCTAGACAAAACATCAACCCAACAACCAACACACAACAAACTATTCAACAAACCACACCCCCACCATAGGATAACCAAATCAATAACACCAACACCCAACAAAGAGGACCCCCTAATAGGAATAGCTACCCTAAATGAAAATACACACCAATAGGGGAACCAATTGAATCTATCATGTAGAAATTGGTACAATCCAACTTGATTACACTCACAAATTTCTAGAACTATCAAGAGCCTCAAGTTAAACCACCTTGGTACAATGAAAAATATCTTTGCAATTTTCACAAGATCAAAGGACACAAAATGTCAAACTGTATGAAACTGAAGAAAGTTATCCAAGACCTCATAAAAAATGGAGACATAACCATCAAACTACCATATGGTAATTAGGACCTCAAGCTATACAAGAATCCAATGCCAAATCATAACAAAGGGAATGACAATGGCAAGGGAAAAAATTACACTAATGTAGCACATGTCTATTCTAACGTGGTCACCTCTTCTGAAAATGTTGTAGTAGTCATCACCATCAAATGGCCTAGTGCAGAGTGTCAAGTCACAACACGACATGATAAAGTTACCATCCAAGGAGCTTCATCTCAACTTAGGGCACAACCTACATTGCCAACGTCAAACCCTAGTAACTACAGTCTCCTAGATCAACTAAAGAAGACCCCCACGCAAATTTCTATTTGGAACTATTGAAGCTATCTCCCACCCATAGGGATATACTAGAAAAGGCCTTATCAGCTTCCTATGTCCCTGAGAATATTAATACATAGCAGTTTCAAGCTATGGTAGGGTATATCACTACCCTGCATCTTTTCACCTTCTCGGAACAAAATCTCCCAATGCAACCATCTCACAATCGCGCTTTACACCTTGAGGTAATTGTTCATAAGAATACAGTTAAAAGAGTCTTAGTAGATAGAGGGGTTGGTCTAACAATTTTTACCCTTCAATTGTTCAAGAAGTTGGATTTTTCAGAGGATGTTATTGAAAAGATAAAGAGTACAACCATAAGAGCATATGACGATCAAGAACGAATGTCACAAGGCATCATCAAGCTACCCATCATTATTGAGACCACATGCCAAGTGCAAGATCTTGATCTGCCCTACAACATATTGCTTGGTTGACCATGGATTCATTCCATGTAAGTAGTAGCTTCAACCTATCACCAATGTGTCAAGTTTCCTTTTGAGGATAAAGAAGTGACTATCTATGGAGATCCTGAGCCTTGATACTATTGCAAGAACCTTGAGGCTAAGTTATACAATATCCCAAAATACCTAAAAATGATAGAGGCCCTACACCCTCTTCCTCATTTGTTAACCCATCTTCTCTCGCATCCACCTCAGAATCTAAAATACCCATTGTGCAGAATATCCTCGATATCAAGGCAGTTATCAAGGATAATGGTTGTGGATATTATAATCTAAAGAAGGATACTTTTGTGTTGGGTGAGTTACCTCTTTCCTCCAAATATCATGGGAAACCTACACCTATCAAAAAAGAGACTAAAACATTAAAGCTTGCATCTACCACATTCACTAAGTGGGGGGACTTGAACAAATAGGATGCCAATGAGGAAGATGTATCTAAATTTCTCTATCAAGACAACCTACCCATGCTCGTTTTTCCCATGGAAGATGACAATAAAGGTTTACATCTAATGATGGGATAGGGATACAACAATAATGAAAAGTTGGGACAAAATGATAATGGTTTGCTAGAACCCATTGTTCCTGAGAGACGTCCAAAGAATCTTGGCTTAGGATGGAAAGAGTAGTTATAATAAATGGGTCGAGGCTTCCTCTTGGTTACCAACATCATGTGATACTACCCTAAATGACTATCCTCCTGATGTCACTGACCTATTTGAGAATAAATCTCTCTTTATGTTATCCACAACAACTTTCACTCTGAACAACTAAATCATTGAATTAAGCCTAGTATACCCCCAACTCATTGATTGGGACCAATGAGGACCACCATTTCTAGATATATTTGAAAACAATGAAGCCATCTCAGAATTCATGGTACTCAGTGACAACTTACCATGTGGCGATCACAAAGCAGGATTTGATATAGAGCTAGACACATAAGTGTACTATGGGGAGATGATTGAATCCTTTAGTTGCAAAATTGACAACATGAGAATAACATGCAGATCTTTAGTGAAAACCACATCATGGCACTTTCATATCACAAAATAGTAAAAAGAAAGGATGCATCTGATGGTGAAAACATCTCTGAGGCACCCAAGGATGAGGGATTTAAACTCCCCCTTAGTGCAATACATCCAGAAAAATCAATAGTACTAGCAGAGAAGGCTGCTCCTGTGAATGTAGGAACTAAATAGGCACTTAAGATAACCTTTTATCCTAAATAATTGTTAGATGAAGAACATAAAAACTTAGCAATGTTCCTAAAAGAGAGAAGAGAAAACTTTTCTCCGTAATACACAAATATGCCAAGGCTCAATCCTAAAGTGGTAGTACATCATTTAGCAGTCTATCCTGAAGCCAAACTAGTCAAACAAAAATTGAGAAAGATGCACCCTCAGATAGCACTCCTAGTTAAACTAGAGCTACAAAAGCTTCTTGACATTGGATTTATCCAATTTATTAACGATCTTGAGTGGGTTTCCAACCTGACCAACCAGTCTCCAAACCCACTAGGGGCACCAAAATATGCATAGATTTCAAAGACTTGAACAAAGCATGTCCAAAGGATGATTTCCCTCTTCCCAACATTGACATCATTGTCAATCTAACTGCAAGAAATGAAATGCTATCACTCATGGATATATTTTCAAGCTATAACCAAATCATGATCACCAAGGAGGATTAACACAAAACTACATTCACTTGTCCATGGGGAACATATTGCTGGAACATGATGCCATTTAGGCTTAAAAATGTTGGAGCAACCTATCAAAGGGAAATGACCCTAATATTTCATGATATGATCCATAAAATAGTCAAATATTATGTGGATGATATTTTTGAAAAATCAAAATCAAGGAAGGAGCACATAGAGGTATTGGGACCAATCTTCGGTAGGCTCAAAGAATATAAGGTAAGACTAAATTCAAAAAAGTGTCTTTGGGGTTACCTTAGGGAAGTTTCTTGGCTACATCATGTCACAGAGAGGGATAGAGATAGATCCAACAAAAGTAAAGGAAATCTTAGACATGGAGCCACCACAAACATTGAAACATATGAGAGGGTTACAAGGAAGGTTAGGAGATTCATAGCGCAATTGTCAGACAAGATCCATCCTTTCTCGTATCTTCTCCATAAAGGAATAACATATAAGTGAGATGCGAATTACGATAAATCTTTTAATTAGATCAAGGACTACTTATTATCACCTCCAATTCTCATGTTGCCAATACTAAACAAGCCATTGATCCTATACATCCCAGTGACATCCACAACACTAGGTGCCCTTCTAGCTGAACACGATGAAACGAGATAAGAAAGAGCCATCTATTACACCAACAAGAACTTGGTAGGATATGAAATGAATTACTCATCCATTGAGAAGGCATGTTTAGTAGTGGTATTTGCTTCACAAAAATTTAGACATTACATGCTTTCACACCAAATCAAGCTTATTGCTAAGATCAACCCATTAAAGTATCGGTTATCCAAAGCAACTCTCACTAGATGAATGGCCAAATGGGTAAGGATCTTGAATTTTTTTGACATAGAGTATGTGGAGTGCAAGGCTATCAAAGGATAAGTAATTACATAACAATTAGCAGAAGCACCCATTTATGTAGAGAATCCTTTGATATCTGAGTTTCCTGATGAGTTAGTGTTTCTTCTTAATACAATAGATCAATGGAAAATGTACTTCGATGGATCATATACCCAACATGGATCAGGAGCGGGTATTCTCTTTATCACCCCTCAAGGTGACTATATTCCAGTCATACCGGCTATCATTCCCATGTACCAACAATATTTTTGAGTATGAAGCTCTAATAATAGGTTTAAGAATAGCAGTCCAATGGAAAATACAAGAGTTAAAAGCCTATGGGGACTCACAGCTGATTGTTAACCAAGTCAATGATGACTACCAAACCAAGGATGATAAACTCACTCCTTATAAAAAGATGCTAGAAAGTCTTAAGGAATTCTTCATTGATATAACTTTTGAGTAGATACCTCGTATGAACAATCAAGCAGTAGATTCCATGACGACAATTGGGTCTTTGTTAGACATGCTACACAACATCCTTCAATGTGAATTCTTGGTAGAACAATTTTTTGCACCAACTTTCAAAATTCTTGAATCTGAATTTGTGTGTGTAATCGTTAGTCCTAGATCTTTGTGGTATAATGATATATTCACCTATCTTAGTAGAGGTACCCTCCCATCTGATATCACCTCCAACCTTAAGAAGACCTTTGTTAAAAAGGTGTCCTAATTCGCAATCTTAGGTGATACCTTATACCGTAGAAGCATCAAGGGGACATTACTATGATGTCTCAACTAAGAGGAAGCCTTGAATGCCTTAACAAAAGTACATAAAGGCATTTTTGGTTCCCATTCTAGTGCAATGACCTTATCTAAGAAACTGTTGAGGATGGGGTATTACTAGCCAACCATGGAAAGAGAATCTCATCAGTATGTTCAAAAATGTGTTCAATGCCAACAACATGGAGATCTAATCCATGTTCCAACTCAAGAGTTACAACCAATGGTCACACCTTGGCCTTTCTCGCAGTGGGGGCTTAATCTCATAGGAAAGATTACCCCCACCTCATCAAATGGCCATAAATTTATCATCATGACCACCGAATATTTTACCAAGTGGGTTGAAGCCATTTCTATGAATTGCATAACAGGGAAGCAAATCTCTAATTTTATCTTGAATTACCTTATTTTCCGCTATGGTGTTCTGTAAACCCTTATCTCAGATAACAAAACACACTTCAAGAATCAGGATGTAAGAGAGTTATGCCAACTATTTAGCATCTAACATCGGTTCTCTATCCCTTATTACCCCTAGGACAACAGTCAAGCTGAGGCTAAAAACAAGACCATTCTTAAGATCCCAAAGAAAATGGTCAATGAAGCTGGTCGTGAATGACATCTGTAGTTAAACCTTGCCCTATGGGCCTATCAAACTAGTATTTGTACACCTACAAGTGCAACCCCTTTCTCCTTGGTCTATGGATTAGAAGCCATCCTACCTATTGAGGTCGAGCTTCCATCACTACGAGTGTCACTGCATAATATGATAACTAATGAAGAATATAGGATATCTCGACTAGATGAGTTAGAATTCTTGGATGAGTGTTGCCTTGACGCCCTAAATCATTTACAAGCATACCAAAACCAACTGAAACAAAGCTATAACAAGAAGATCAAGAGTCAGTCTTTCCATATAGG
Source organism: Sequoia sempervirens (assembly GCA_007258455.2). Taxonomy (NCBI): domain Eukaryota; kingdom Viridiplantae; phylum Streptophyta; class Pinopsida; order Cupressales; family Cupressaceae; genus Sequoia; species Sequoia sempervirens. Next base: position 200,766,967 of record VDFB02000017.1, read on the forward strand.
GGATCTTTTCCTCAAGTAGAATTAGAAGAATGTTCTAGACTAGGACAGTAAAGGAAAGTTTGAGCCTAATTGGTTAGGCCCATTTGTTGTCACAAGCTATGGATCATGAGCATACCAACTATCAACGCCTAAAGGTGAAACCTTGTAGGATCCAATCAACAACCTCCATCTCAAAAAGTTTTTTGCCTAGGCTTGAAGGATGTAAATATAAAAATACAAAAAATGACAAAAATCCAAAAAATCCAAAAGAAAAGAAAAAGGATTAAAAATAGTAAAGAAAAAAATCATCCTCTAGTGAAAACCACTTCGGTGGCACTTTGGGAAAGTACCTTGGTGAAAACCTAGCAAGCATGCACCTTTTGTAAATAAGCACCTCCATATATCTATGGCTCTTTATCTTATCATGCTTTGCATCCATCCCTTGCATCACATTATTCATCCTATTTATCCCATCACCCATCTGCGGTCGTATCATAGCTTGATATTGTAAAGTATCATATTCCCCTTTAGTACTACTTGGCATATTCCTAAGGTCAGTTTGTCCTACCTATATCGAGGTAGTTTATATCACATTGGGGGAAATTCGTTAAGCATCGCATTGGGTTCCTGTATATCTTAAGGTTATTGGAAATCTTATTGAAAATCCTAAAAACATTCATAAAACTTCATCAAAATCAAAAAACACTTGCAAAATCATCAAAATTCAAAAACATTCAAAATCTTGTACATCGAAAATCCCAAAAACATTCAAAAAATTATAAAGTCAAAATCCAAAACATCTAAAACACATAAAAATCCCTAAACATGTCAAAACATTGAAAATCCAAAAATAGAACCATGTTGAATTACATTGTCTCTGAGCTTGATTGTAGGCAAAGCCATCACTAATGTGCCCTCAAGACACTTTAGGTTAGAAGTCTATCATAATAAACATACAATCCATCAAGTGTTCATTTCTTATCAATAAATAGGTCAAAGTCAGTCAAACTACATGGTCTCTATGTGTATAATGTAGGAAAGGCTCATCTTTGATAAGCCCCTGAGGCCCCTAGGATAGTCTTTTAGGTTAGGTTCTTGGTCAAAACTCAAAAAACCAAAAAACATTTAAAAACTTAGAAAAACAAAATAAACATTTGAAAACTTAGAAAACCTCAAAACATTTGAAAAATTAGAGAAAACCACTAAAATATTTAAAAATTGAAAACCCAAAACATTGGAAAACATTCAAAAAATCCTAAACAACCTCAAATAATTGAAAACCAAAAACATTCATATAAACCAAAAAAGACCAAAAACAGCCTCAAAATATTGCAAAAACTACCAAAAACATTGAAATATTTCAAAAAATTCAAAACCACCCATCCCATCTCGCTTTCATTTGCAATAAACTTTCATCCATAATAAATCAATTGTCATCTTCAAACTTTGGTAAAACAAGTAGAGAACGAGTGTCGCAAGATGTGAAGTGAGAACCTAAGTGTCAAAATCTAAAGTTTAGATCATAGGTAAATGAGTCAATAGCATTTATAGCCACAACCTATCACACACCTAGTATTAGTCAAAACATCTAATAAACATGTCCTAGGATGCATCTTTCTGACAATGGTCATCAACATCAAAAATCACCTTAGCTATGTTACGTTGGTATGAGATATAGATAACATTGACTACTTGTTTTTCATCTTTTCTTATGATTTATCTTATTGACCCATTATGAGGACCTCTCGATGATGTCTCAACGATTTAGAGAGAAAGGAATGGGGCATCAATCATTATCTTTCATTTGTTGTGCTTGGGGGTATTCTTGTAAAATAATCTTAGCGCATACTTGCTTAGTTGTGTGTAGGGAGGTCATTTGGAGTAGATTGTTGACTATTACATATGCTTTAATCCAAGATATTCTAAACTTCTAAACTACATTCCAATGAGGTTTTTGTATGTCAAGGTGTGAACAAGGATTATCCTATCTATTTTCAGAGTCAAATTCCATCGCACTAGATACAACGCTTGTTGAACATCCAAAATAATGAGAGGGGGGTGAATAAGTATTCCATAAAACCATTCACATAAAATCCATTTAAGCATTGCTACAAATCTAACTAAATCAACAAGAAAAAACATGGAATCAAGACAACACATGAACACCAGTATTTTTACGTGGAAAACCCAAAATGGGAAAAACCACTATGAGGGTTAGCTCATAATATAATATATCCAGATATAGATGTTGAATATCCAAGATACTGAGAGGGGGGTGAATCAGTATCTTCTTAAACTTATTGAACATAAACCAGCCAAACACTCCAATGCATATGATAGTAAGAATGAGTAAGAGCATAAGAAAAACATAAAAGCACACAACACATGAACACTAGGATTTTTACATGGAAAACCCAAAATGGGAAAAATCACGACGAGGATTAGCTCACAATATGATATAACTAGTTATAAGATATTACAGAGGGGTGGCTCACTACCAGGACTCACAGTCCAAAATGGGAGGCTCACTGCCTACAAAAGATACAATATAGAAATTGCTTATAGCCAAAATATGAATTGATGAAATTGTACCCAACAAGTGTTGATTCAATTACTTTAATGCTCAGTAAACTGACTTTACACACTTCATCATCTTCGCATGCTTATCCACTTTCACTTCTACACCATCAATCTCAAAACTGTCCAATATATATATCTAACTCATCTACAAGTATCAATTAGGTTGGTCTAATTAGATATAGCCCTTATTCACCAAAAAAAGATTAACTGTTAGATTCAAGCTTGTACAAAAATTTTCCAAAAACAATTCAAATGTGAATTACGCTACATGTCAGAATGGACCTAAGATAGGTCACAAATATATCCACAATACAAAAATTAATTCATTACATCATCAACCATTGATTAGGTCAGCCAGGGATAGACCTAATTACAAAATTCAATGACAGAGAGATGCCAACTCGCCTTACGAGCACCTATACACATGAAGTTCTGAATATACAAACTTCTAGTAACCAAGAATCAACTCCCAAAACTGCAAGTTATGATATTCATTAGTGGAGGATTGTAGACCAAAATACTGAAGGATAATGATTGCATATGGGTTCAAAATACCAAATCAAGCTAGAACTTAAACTTGCAGTCACAACTCATAACATGGTGACATCAATGACAACACTAAAAGCTACATAGTGAGATGTTCTTCATTCTTCCAACAATCTCCCCCTTTGTCATTGATGGCAACATGTGCCAAAAGAATTTGCAAACCTCCTATGTGCAACATACTCTCCCCTTTTCTCTTCATGAAACTCTCTCCTCCTTTGACATCAAGGAGAAATGGCAATCCAAAAATATGAGTATATACATATATACAAGGAAATCTAACTCCCCCTTGGAGTATAAACTAAAAAAAAACATTACTCAGAGGAAGGTGAGCCTTGAAGCTCCTTGAGAATATCTTTCCATGTTGAGTTGCCATTCTCCCAACTCTTCTTAGCAAATATCAACATTTGATTCAGAGATTCTAATTCCATCAAACTTACTTCTGCATCATCCAAAGTGCAAGGAGTTAGATTGATCTTTTCTAGTTTTTCTACACTGGCCAAAGCATTGGCCACCGAAGTGTACTCCATTCTCGCAAGGTCACCTAACTGACCTAATCTTCTGATGATGTCTTCCTTTTGCTTCTGTAGAATAAAAAAAATTTCTCCGTGAGCAGTGATAGCATTCCAAGTTGACATGTCTTTGTCTTTGGATGCACTGTATGTACTGGAAACAACTATCAATTGCGACTCAATGGAGTCCATGAGATCTTTTATGCTCTGTGTGGCATCCAGACACCTTATGCAGTAAGAAAATATAGTATTTTATTCAGACTCATAGGCTTGCACAGTTTCCAGAATCTTTTTCACATTGGTATGTGCCAAGGAACACTTATCATGAAGTTCTATAAGCCTTTTCTCTGCCAATTTATCCTCAATTTCTTGCCTTTTCTTCTCACCAAGTTCAGATGCATACTCCTTGAAGGAGTCCAATAGAAGTTTCAAATTCTCTACTAGAGTGAGAGATGTATCGATTGATGTACTAGGGGTGGCCTCCTACAAAGTTTTGAGGGAATCATCAATAAGCTCTATCCCCTTTTGGTGTGTTTCCAAAATCTCTTTTCTTCTAGATGCATGCAATGCATCCCCTAACACTAATTTGTTAATGGGAGATATTTTTTCCAAATTCACACTGCCTTGAACCATGGGGAGTTGGAGGAATAACCGGTTGGAACCTTATTTGCTTGGAAAAAAATCCTTATAAGACATCATCATTGGAGGAGGATTCTCTGGAGGACCTCTGTGATTCTACAACCTACCTTTGTTCTTCATTTTTGCCAGAAGTTTTCCCATTTCCTTCTTCTTTCTCTACTCTTTCTTCTTCATTTGCTTTTTTTTCTTCTACTTTTTTTTCTTCTTCCTCTATTTTCTTAGCTTCATCTCTTTCTTTTTCATTCCTTCCATTTTCATCTTTATCTTTTTCTCCTTCACCAAGTTCTAAAGGGAAAACATCAAACTTCTCTGCTTCATCTTCTTCCTCATTCTGTTTCTCTATCTTCAGAGGATCATTTATAACACCTGTTTCGAGAAGGATATCTATATTACCTGTTCTCAGAGGAATGTCTTTCTTTACCTCTGTAGAATCCTTTTCTCCTAATTTTGGTGTAGAACCAGATGGGAGTGCACCAAGCATGCCATGTTTCTCAACCATACCCCTGATGGATTCTGTAGTTTCTTTCTTTATTTTCTTTATTTTCCTTTTATCTCTTATCATCAAGAGTGGAACAAAAGTTAGGAAATCAATTCCATTGATCCAACTTCATAACAAGATTTTCATACTCTGGCTTTACCAAGAAATCATCCCCAGTGAGCCCATTTTGCCACATGTCTATCAATTTGGTGTGGTTATATTCCTCAATTTTAACATGAATGTACATTCTAGTGTCTTCAATGGGCATGACACCGTAAGGAATAGATGAGATGGTGCCCAAAGGTACATCTTCAAATACCTTCATGGAATACATATTATAGGAAGGTCTAGGCCTTTTTGAAATGTTTAGAACTATAGGGGTTTCCATTTTTGCACAAACCAAGCTCAAATGATTTCAAAAGAAGATTCACATGAACCCACAATAGCATAGAAGAGTTAAATACCTTTTTCTTTCACAAAAACTAGAACTAGGGTTTACACGAATCACTCTTCAAATCGCCTCAATATTACTCCAAATTGTTCTCCACTTTCTTCAAATGTACAAGTGATTAAAAAATCTTACAAATTTTCTTTATAAATCAACAAGCTGCCCTAATTTGCATTGAATGTAGCAGATTTCAAAAGCTAATAAAAACCCCACTTCTTTACACTGTAAAACCCTAATTTTCTCTATAAATGATCATGCCTACAAATTTTCTTTCGGTTCCTTTTGCATAAGCACTGTTTATCCATCCATTACAACATATCTTCATGTCAACATCTAACACAATAGATAGGGAGGGTTGAACAATTTGTTGTTAATGTTCCCCCTAAGACCATACTGGGTCTAATTACTAGAGGAGTTGTCTACACCAGATGAGGGCACAAACACATCTGTCTTCATTGGCTCTTCTTTCTTCCTCCATATCTTGTTCATTTCTTGCTTAACCTCATTCTTGTCAATTTTCTTCACTGGTTCATTCTTCTTTACCGGGTCAGACTGATTTCCCCTTTTACTTCTACAAACTCTTGAAATGTGTTCAGGATTGTTGCAATTGTAGCAGAAAACAATTTTTTGACTTGTTTGACTTCCATTAACCCTTGATCTAGATTGATTAGCTTTGTGCCCAAACCTATTACATGTATAGCAGTAGCCAACAAAAGATTAATTCATTCTGCCTCCTTTAGACCAATTCATCATCTAAGTTCTGCATTCACTAGCTCTATGTCCAATTTTCTTGCATGCAAAACATTGTCTGGAAAAGGATCTAACATACTGGTTTATTCCACTTCTACACTTTGTTTCCTTATGACCAAATTTATTACATGAAAAATAAACACCATTGAAAGATGGGTACCTTTGAGCATTTGGCTGTCTAATAGGCAGTCTTCTAGCAAAGTTTCTTGAATTTCTTTTTTGTTTTATTTTATCTTGAATCTTTTGATTGTCCATTGTGTTTGGAGTCTGCATATCCTTTGAGCTTTCACCTACTTCCAGTTCCAAACCACCTTTGTCTTTAGTTGGTTTTTTTCTTGCAATCAGCTCATCAAGCTTGGTGGAGCTAGATTTGAAATTATCTTCACATATTTTTTCTTTTTCCAGACCTGCTCTCAGATTTACCACTTGTTCAATTCTTGCACATTCATTAGTCTTGCTTTGCACGTTTGTATTCAAACAGTCTTCAATTCTCTTCTTTTCCTCCACTTGCACCTTCAATCTGGTAATCTCTTCATTTGCTTGTTTTAATTGCTCACTTACTTCTGCATGTCTCTCTTTGAATTTCTTCAATTTCTCTTTCAGTTTCTTGATGCATTCATTTGACTCATCAAGATTCTCTTTCAATTCTCTATTCTAATTTTCAGCCTTGTCAAGATCTTCAAGGGTTATCCAAATTTCTTCTTTATCATCCATTTGTTCAATCTTCCAGATCTTCCTCAAGATGTTAGGCTTCTTTACTGAGGAACATTGATCTAATACCAATTGTTAAATATCCAAGATACTGAGAGGGGGGTTGAATCAGTATCTTCTTAAACTTATTGAACATAGACCATCCAAATACTCCAATGCATATGACAATAAGAGTGAGTAAGAGCATAAGCAAAAAATAAAAGCACACAACACATGACCACCAGGATTTTTATGTGGAAAACCCAAAATGGGAAAAACCACAATGAGGATTAGCTCACAATATGATATAACCGGTTATAAGATATTATAGAGGGATGACTCACTGCCAGGACTCATTGTCCAAAATGGGAGGCTCACTACCTACAAAAGATACAATATAGAAATGGCTTACAACCAAAATATGAACTAATGAAATTGCACCCAACAAGTGTTGATTCAATTCCTTTAATGCTTAGTAAACTGACTTTACACACTTCAACATCTTTGCATGCTTATCCACTTTCACTTCTACAACATCAATCTCAAAATTGTCCAATATATATATCTAACTCATCCGCAAGTATTGAAATTAGGTCAGTCTAATTAGATACAACCCTTATTTACCAAAAAAGATTAACTGTCAGCATCAAGCTTGTACAAAACTTTTCCAAAAATAATTCAAATGTGTAGTACACTACAACATGTTGGCATGGACCTAAGATAGGTCACAAATACATCCACAATACAAAAATTAATTCATTGCATCATCAACCATTGTGTACCATAGAAAAAAGGCAACTTGCTTGATTTGGGAATGATTAATGACAAATTGGATTTAATGAGGCCTTGATTTAGTGTTGTGAGGTGTTTTACGCATCCACATTGGGTCTTGGACCCTTGCAAATTGAATTAAATGCATTTATTGACATCTTGTAAAGGTGTTGTAAAGTGTTGTAAATGAATTTCACACTTTTCTAGACTTTTATTAAGTATTTAAGTCTAATGAACCTATTTGTCCCCTTATAAAATGTATTTAATTGCATTATCACATTAATCTAGAAGGCTTGTAAATTAAATTTAATCTTAACCTAGTGTGGCATTGTGTTTTACAAATTCACATTGGATGTTGTGTTGTTCTAAGCTATGTGGACCTCATTTTAATGATGTAAAGTGTATTTAATCACTTTCACGTTGAAATTTGTGTCCCAAGCCCTAATTAATCTTTACATCATCATTAATAGGCCCCTATGACCCCATATTATGCATCCTGAGGCTTAATTTGATCAAATGCCCAACAAAGTCACCATATAAACCTAATTTCCTCACTTCCCAGCATTTCAACTAGCTGAAATTGAGGTGGAGAAAATGAAAAATACTGTCAAAATTATTGCCAAGCAAAACAATCATATGGCTAGACACAATGCCATCATCATCAATGTCATGACTAAGAAATTGGACAAAGCTCAACAGAGGTCTTTGGTGGTTGATCTGGAGGAAACCAATGAAAGAAACCAAGAGGAGGATGCTGACATTTCTAAGAGAACCAGGGCCAATTTGAAGAGGAAGGCTCCCCCCACTCTACAAATGATTCAAACCTTTAAGAAGGGTGTTCAAGATATGCAGAACTTGGAGGCTGAGACAGAGTCTGTCTTGAAGACTCTGGGTTAATTGCAGCGGTTTTTTGTTGGCTTTTTTGCTAGCTTTTTTTGTTTGACCTTCCTGGTCTTTTACGTAGGGCTGCTGCTTGTTCTGATTTTTTCCTTTTGTGCAGTCAGTTGTTTCTATTGGACTTTTATGTCCTTTCTTTTATGTGGTAAACTTTGTGGTTTTGGGTCCCTGTAAAACCTGTTTTACCCTTTATCAAAAACATTCCAACTAGCAGGATTGCCCTTGTAGGACCCATTCACCATTAGGGGTGAATGAGTCCCATCCAGGTGGGACCCATTCACTCTTAATGGCAAATAAGTCCCATTTGAGTTGTTTTCAGGGTTTGAGTAGGAAAAATTAGGTTTTGAGTTTAATTTTCCTCCATGTCAGCCTTAGGGATCAAATTAACAAGAAAATTAGGTGAATTTCCTATAAATACAAGCTTCTAAACCCTAAATCACAACCAATTCATCATTCATCCAACATTCATCATGTTCTTAAGTCAAACAAGCTAGGGTTTTATCATTTCAAGTCATCAAGATAGCTTTCTAAGACATTCAAGGGAAAATTCTTAATCTATTGCTGCAAAAAATCAAGATCTATCATCATGGCAAGTATCTAATTCCATTATTTCATGATTCATTATATTATTTCTTCATTTTGGTTTAATTACCTAAAAAGGGGTTTGACCAAGGAAAACCCCCATGCCCTAACATTCAACATTTCTTTCTCTTTCCTTGTGTGTTTACATATTTAGGTATCTTGGAGGCTTGAAAATCATTGAAGGATAAGTTGTAAAGTTGTTGAAGACATCTCCTTGTTGATTAAGACAAAATATCCACTAAAAGTCTCCTATATTGCTAGAAATCAGACTTTCAGAGGTAGACACCTATACACATGAAGTTCTAAATATACAAACTTCTAGTAACCAAGAATCAACTCCCAAAACCACAAGTTATGATATTCATTAGCAGAGGATTGCAGACCAAAATAACAAAGGATAATGATTGCATACCAGTTTAGAATACCGGATCAAGCTAGAACTTAAACTTGTAGTTGCAACTCGAATATGAACAAAATCATCCATCTCATCATCATAATCTAATAAATTCTCAACGCATCATGGACTTGTTGGACTTCTGAATCAATCTCGAAATCAATGGTCAATCCATTCATCTTATTCTTCTATCTTCTTTCCACGCTAGCATGGTATCATGGCAGTCAGGTAAAATCACAATGCATCTACCTTGCATCCACCAATTATTAGCATACATACATCTTGCATAATCATATCATCTTCATATCATAAAATAATGACATCATCATATGGGAATTACATAAAGAACATACATATCCATCTCATAGCATGTCATAGAAAGATATTGAAAAAGGGAAGGAAACATCCATATCATACATCACATATCATGAACATCACATCATAGATTATCTCATTCACATGGCATAAATAAAGAAATGCATCCATAAACATAAATATTTGCATCCATTGAATCGATACATAATCATAACACATGAAATAAATAAAACATCACATCATAAATCCACATCAGGCCATCTCATATATATCTCAAAAAATGAATGTCATAATACATATCAGTGTCAATGTGTGTAACTATCATCAAAAGTACATATACAAGAGGCTATCAAAAATGAGCCAATGAATGTATATACAAGTAAAAAATCAGGTTGTGTATCAAAAATGTGTTTGCAAAATTAGGGTGAAGTTTAACCCCTATTACCTTAGTCTCCATGTTGTGCCTCATCCCTAGGATTTCTAATAGAGGGATGACCACCTGATGCACTCAGCTGCACCTAGCTCCTATGCTCAAAATCAGGTTGTCAACGGTGTGGGGGTATATCTCTATAATACAGTGTCCTATAGTATGACACCTCTTCCCTCACCTACCCATAAAGGTGAGTTGTCACTATCTGGCCCACCTATCCCTATGCATGTTGTGCCTGTTGTTGAGTCACAACCTCTAGCTACTATCTCCACCCTACCTCCCAGGCAAGCTGTACATCAGAGGTCTACCAAATTTGTCTCTCATGGTCCCTCTCAGTTGTAAATGCCAAAATTTGCTAATGGGATTGATCTCGCTCACCTGTGATACTTTGAAGCTACTGGCGGGTTTGGTCCCACTCTCATGTCAACAACTAAATATGGGCATATTGGGGGTCTAGCCCTAGTGGTAACCCTTGTGGTGGCTATTGAGGGGGTTGTTGTGGGATTTGACCCACTACCTGCTGCCGTCCATCCTAGCCTCTCTAGCCCCACCCCTATCTAACCACCTAATCATGCTGTCCCTAATCTAGTTGTTGGTCTTGCTGACCTTGTCCATGACCTCAGCCTGCCCCTCTCCCTCTCGACCTCCCTTAGGTAGGTAAATCTACTAGATCTATAAGATGTGGGGGAGGCACAAACCAAAGTCATCTATGCGTCTGCTTGACCCTGATCATATATCCATGGCCTAGCCACCAACTATCTAAACTCATCAATAGCCACTTGGGGATCAACCTGTGGACCCCATGTAAGCTCCCTAGCTTTCCAAGCAAATATGGTGGTGTATGCATCATTCGACCTATCTTGTACCTCACTAAATTGTCTAGCTCCCTTGTCTGGAAGGTAGAACTCTATCATCATGTGCTCCTGGCTCTACATGTATCAGGTCTGTCGAGCATAAAAGAGCTGTTGGTGATCATCGTACCAAGTAGGCATCTGTAATCACAACCACCATCTGAATACTATCATATCATTGATGATGTGGTGCCAATAGGGCATCCCTAACCGACTTATGTGTTGCAAAGTGATTTGGCCCCTATATCTAAAGACCATATGCTCATCTGGATCCATATCTTCCATATGGACTATTGATTAGAGCACAACAATATGCTCCCATGCCTAGATGCATAATAGTGTGACACCTACTTCGATGGCTTTGCCCTAGCCATAGAAAAACTAGTGCATATCATGGTAAAGTGAGGCCAACATGATTGGGCCCCATGCAAAGAGTGTCCACCTGTAGATCATTTGGTACCATGCTAGTCCCCAACTAGGACTGAATCCTTTTCCCCACCAGTCTAGGGCCACAATGCCAAAAATCAATGCACCAACGATCAATCTAAAGATAGGAGAGCATCCTTAGTACATCTCTAAATCGATCTAGGAGTTTTCTAGGATGATAGTGTCTTGGTGAAGAACCTCATGGAATGCATCGTATCTCGCATCAATATCATAGATAACTCAATTTCCATGGATTGAAATTCATAGTATCTACCACACATCCTCAAATGTAATTGTTGCCTCACTAGTGGGGAGGTGAAAGGACGAGGTCTCACTATGCCATCTCTCACATAATGTTGTCATCATGGATGAATGTGTTCAAACCATGGGAATGTACACAATAAATCACAACCCAATATCCCCGAGATGCTCCTGTCAAATAAGATCCAAATCCTCCATCTCCTTAAGCAAATTGGGCCAATGCTCGTGAGACATCAGGGGCTGGACAATCTCCTGCATCCACAAAGCACACGACGTCAAATTTTGGCTAACATCAACTAAGTATGGAACTATTTTGTACCCCAACTAACAAAGGCATCACTATTTATAATGGCATTGCCATAATTATTTTTCCAAATAGTGACTACCCTCTTCAAATCCAAAGAAGTGTCACCCTAGACAATGGCATCGCCATATTTTTCAGCATCACCCTACCCAAATCTTGGCTAGTGTTCCTAAATACAATGGCATCACTATAATTAATTTGAAACCCTAATTCTAAATTGAGAGAAGCATCACCATTTACAATGGCATCATTGAAGGCAACAAAAGCGTCCTCAAAATTCTAAAAAGTGTCACAATATAACAATGCTACCCTTGACCTAATTTCAACACCTAATAAATGCTTAAAAAATCGAAAGTACAAGGAAAGTCTCGATTTGTGTATTGGTGGTCCTACACCTGGTGGCTGCTAGTACTCTCAAACTCAGTCAGTGATGTGCCATGGAAGCACACAATGCACCATTTTGTTATCAGGTCAGAGCTCAAAATGCAAAAAATCTCTAAGTGTGAATGCACAAATGAACTGAAAGTGACCCTTTAGCACATATTTATGCCTCAAAATTAGAGTTTTTTGCCCTAATTTGTGAGCGCAACTAGGGTTTTAGCCTTTTTTACCGATTCTTGAACCATGAAGCCTATTTTGAGATGTTTTTTGAGTTTTTGAGCTCATTTTTGTGTCCTGACGCATATTCTTCGCACCTACTTCAATGTTTCACCTTTGTCATGAGATCAACCAAAAATTCAAAATTTTCGCTAGATCTCTTAAGGGGGTAGGGTAACAGCTTTATTCCTTCCACTTGGGCAATAATGGGGTGTCCAAAAAGTCATGAATTTTTAAATTTTTTTATCTGGGCAGTAGTGTTAATCCGAAAAGTGTCAATCTTTGAACTAATGTAACAAGTACCTCACTTCAAATAGGGGAAAAATGTAGACACTTAAAAATGTCATGAATGGTACTACACACTTGAATCTAATATACTAACATCATTTCATCTTAAAATCCATCCTCTTTTCGCCTATTTGATTAAAATTAACCTAGTTATTTAATCAAATGCCTCATTTCGTCTATTAAGCTAATTAATCTAATTAGGTTAATTCCTACCCTCTCACACTAACATTTCATTTAGTTCGATTGAATAACACAAATTATTTAATATAAACTCTTTCCTTTATGTCCTCTCATTTAATTAAATCTAAATCATTTAATTAAATGTCACACCCCTTTTCATTAAATAAACTAATCATTTAATGGATATCCTATTATTCCTCATCTTGCACATTCAAATTTAGTTTTAATTACTAAATTTCTAATTTCCCCTCCCATCCACTTGCATAGGGAATATTCCAAAAGAGTATTCCCCTATTTTGCCTCCAAAAAGGGAATGATTTCTTTCAAAGTTGTTACAAAGTGTGTTTGTTTGAATCATTCTCATCCCTTGTTCTTTCCTTGATCCATGTGATCTTTGATTCTCATCCATTGATGAGAATCCTTGATCCACGTTTCCCCCTTCATTCAATATTGACCATTGATAGATCAAATTAATTTAAGCCCTTGATTCTTCATTGGCTCTCCTATAAATACACCACTATTTGGAGAGAAATGGATCCATCTTTTGATAGTAAAGCTATGTTGTTAAAATTCACACTCATTTGCATCCATATTGATCATTTAGTAGCATTTTAGATTAATCTGCATCCACATTAGCTTCCATATTAGCTTAGTTTGCATACATTTTAGCATAAATTTGTATCTTTGGCTTGCATCTTTGAACTTTGTTTACATTTAGCATAGATTGCATCCATTTTATCAAGCATTTTAACATTTAGAACACATGTTTATCGTGTTAAACTAGTTTTATATCATGTTTTTTTCTTCTTTCATCGATTTCATTGGTTTTCCTCAATAAAATCAGTTGGAACAAGCTCATATTATCTAAGGGATTGGGAAAGGCTCGCCATTCCACAACAATGTGACACCACTTCCCCAATGGGATAAGATTCGAGGTCTTAGAATAGGTTTTTCATTATGTTTTGCGTGTTCTTCATGTTAGTTTAATGAGTTCCTAGCTTTGAAATTTTGAATATCTCATTGAGATCATTGCTTAGGGGATTAAATAGGGTTTAAATTCATTTGGATCTATCATATTTAGTTTACACTATGACATTGGTCACAATATGCAATTGATGAAGTCAGGTTTTCTTTACTAGTTAATGGAAACAAGCTAAAGTTGTACAAGAAACCATTGCAGAAGGATGATTTCCTTCATTAATACATCAATTTGAGCCTTCACTTGACAATTCAACTACAACAACTACAATTTCTACACATGACTTGAAGTAGAGGAGCTACCTAGCTCACCCACTGTTACATAGGTATGATTTCTAAACACAACTCACAAAGCACACACTACACAAGATGACAAGCACCAATAATCAATTTCTGCCATGATCAACAATGTTGAAGGGACCTGTCTCAACATGTCTAAAGGTGACAACTTTTAGAAAGGGACCTGTTACTAGAGGAACCCATAGCAATTAGTTGATAGTAATTTCAAAATTCCCCGCTGAATTAATTGCATATCCATACTTTCCACTACCATTTTCCATACATGTAGCCACATACATTTCATTTCCACATAGATAGTCTATACACCATCTCACACTTCATTTTCATCACCTTTCTCAATTTTCATGTCCCATACACTTCATTTCATCTTCCATCTACCGTACATCCTGCAACCTTCTCCAACAATCATTCACCACACATCATGCATTCATATCATTCACTTTCAATTATAATTAATAACGGTCAAATCAAATCCCACTACAGGCAGTACTCAACACTTCACGTGAGCTAAGTTTCATTTCATAAGCATTCTATAGGTACATGCATTAACTCTTCATAATTAGCATAGATGATGATTTATTTCCTACATATTTTAGAATTTATTTATGCTTATTTTCATATCTAAATTGATATTCCACTATCTACCATCTCATCCTTCGCCAAGAACCATACAATTAAGTGAGGACACTTAATACCTTTAGTTGGGGGGAGGGGTACTCTCATTTTCTTGATTTTCAAAAACCAAAAACCCTCTCTGTAACTTTTTTCCATTTCATTTTTCCTCTATTTTTATACAATCTAAGCTTAGAGGAGAAGGAAGGGTTAGAAGTAGTAGCATCTGAATTAAGGATACAATAAAGAGAAGGTGGTGTAGTGGAATAAAAAATAGAAATTGAGCTAGAAAAAGTAGAATTAAGGGTATTACAATGCAATAGCAATATCATGGGTGGTGATATTATTCATAGGGAACTAGCAGTACATACCCAGCTATTGAAAGACAGGTTGGTGTCACCTATTTTTCAACAAGCTGGTTGGATGGACTACTTCTTGAAACTCATAGAGTTCAATGAAGATATGACTTAAAAATTTGCTGCTAATTTACAAAATAATGAGGCAACTATAAGAGGTTTGAAGTTGGATGCTTCAGAGGCTACCGTTGTAAAGGTATTAGGGTTGCCAAGGGAAGGAGAGGAGTTCCCAGTGAGGGTAGATGCCATAACTTCTAGGAACAAATTTAGAGAACATGGAGAAAACCTAGACTCATCGTATCAATGTACAAAAATATTATCCTTACCCTAGATATGGGCTTCAGTAGCTTCTTATATATTCAAATACTTAACTTGTGATGGTAGGTGGTTTTTGTTATATATAGTCCATTTTAAGCTTTTAAGCCATCTTTTCCATGATAGTCATCTAAATGTTCCCAATTTTCTTTACAATTTGTTGAAAAGAATAAGTTGAGTACAAAAAAAGAAGGAATAACATACGATTGCCACATTTCTACTTAGTCACAGTATTGATAAAGAGAAGTTTGAGGGTTCAGTTTCCACATTTTCATGGGAGATTTTCCTAAATTGCAATCATATAAATACCATCCTTGAGGAACCTACTATCCCAGAAAGAGAAGAACCTACTATATCAGATAGGGAAAAGCCCTTTGGCTCCCCTACTATGTCGCCTACCGACAACATAGGAAAGGCAAAGGAGTAGAGCTTGCATGACACTCAACCTACAACCTTTGAGCAACCCACAATAGGAGATACTCAAGAAATCCCTACCTCTACCAAAACACCAAGAACCAAGAAAAGGAACGGTGAATCTTCTTCTACACCTACAAGAGGGCAGAAGAAATTCACATAGCCTAGGATGCAGTCACACCACCTTAGGAGGAAAGGTGTTATGAGAGGGTTAGTTGAAAAGCAGAAAAAGGGAGATATTGTTATGGTTGAGACTAAGTCAAAATTAAAGGGAGATTCCCCTGGTGATGAAAATGTACCTAATGCACAGATATGGGATTTTACAAGCACCTTTGAATCTGACTCAAAGGATGCTTTTGTCTAAAAGAAAACAAGGAAAAGAACCCCAAAGAGCCCTCACTCACAAGGTAATAAATATATGAGTGAAATGAATGATCAGTTTGTGGAATGAGATAAAGAAGTTTTTGTTGTGCAAAAAGATATTGGCAAGGAATTATGAGTGGTTATAGAAAGAATTAAGCAATTAGAAGGTTTATTGAAAACACACCAACAAAGAGAAAGTGAGAGGGACAAAAGAATTGAGGAATCAGAGGAAAAAATTTGTAAATATGAGTGTGGGTCTAGGTTGGATAAATTGGCACATATTGCTATCATAGCAGCAAAAAACAAAGAAATAGTACCCAAGGCTCCAACTCCTTCACTTTTAGTTCCCTTTGGACCATCTATAGTGACCTTAGGTGTGAAATTGTGGATAAGAACCCAAGAGTTCTTTGAAAAGAAGGAATAGGAAAAATAAAAAGTTGATTTGATGTCAAACCACACCAAGACACTTGAGCAGAAGGATGCAAAATAAAAAGGTTAAAAGTAAAGATTGAAGAAGTAGCAGAATAGGATACAAAAATTCTAAAGTGTAGACCTCCTGCAGGAGTTTATACACTATTTCTACAAGAAAGGTACTTGTGTTTTCAGTTTAGCTAGCTAATTAGTGATTTTCCAATATCAACAAATAATAAATTTTTGTTTTTAGAAACTTTCTCTGACTCTACATTGGATATACAAGATCAATTATGTGAGTTTTACTTGCATAATTTTGTTCTCACAGGTCAAACAAAATGGAATCCTCTAATGTTTGTGGGGACTTACAGATTAAAGCACCGACCTCTTATATCAGGAATGAATAGTAGAGGGGTGAGATCTTACAGGAATATTTTAAAAAGGAGAATTTTTTTGCTCTACAGCTAAGAAAAGAATCCATAGATCCCAATGCAATTATTGATGAGTGGTTAGAGTTCCTAACTTATAAAGGTGTGGGAAGGAAAATAATGCATGTCAGAGAATGTGACTATACCAGGATGAAGCAACTAGTTACTAGGCCTATTGATAACACCTTCCAGTTTGTAAATAATAGGTGGGGTGAATTGACCCCTAAATTAAAGAAGAAGGAACCTCACTCCCTATATAATTTTATAACCATTATTAGGTCTCAAAAGTATATAGACATTGCTAGGGACGATGGAATAAAATGGTTTCCACTGACAATTTATCGACCTCTCCTTCTCTACCTAGTGCCACATTGGATAGGGAGGGACTAGGATGAAGTACAAGAAGCAAAGAACCTAATGATGGCAAAGATTTCATGTCAGAAGGGCTACTATTTGAGATAGGTTAAGGGAGTTGATGTTTCAGACTTCAAGGAGATCACTTTGTAGTACAACATCCGTGACCCAAATGTTGCTTGAGGACAAGCAAATGCTTAGTTGGGGGAATGATGATCCTGATCAATGGCTAGTTTTCTCTTGCTTATTTCATATGTTTTAAACACTTTAAGCTATTTATTTCATATACATTCTTGAACTTATATACCTTTTTACATATTTTATGCCATACTGTAAACCAAACTTTGATGAGTGGGAATATGATTACGATATGTTGATATTTGCATGATGAATGTATAAATGTGTATGAATTTCAACTTAAATATATAGTATAATTCATCATTGTTAATAGTATGTATGCTTTGGATGAGAAATAACTCCTTGTAGAAAAAAAACAACCTGTAACTGTTACCCATTTTTCATTCATTGGTTCAAAAGGGTAAAATTTGTTTTAAATTGGAGAGAGTATGTTTCATTTTATTTTCCTTCTTCATCACATTCAAATGTATAAATGAAAAATCTAAAAATATTACAACTATAGACTATTAAATTCATACATATGCATGCAATACAGAAAGATTCATATATTTCTGAAAATGTAATCTTTATTGAATGTGATAAGGTACATGTGTCTCACACAGCAAGCCGTGAGACTGACTTTTCTTTGATGCAAATAAAGATAAATCAATACATGAATAGATGAAGGAAATAAATAAGCATGTAGAAGGGATGACCAGTCATTTCCTGAATGACTGGTTGAGGTTTGTCTCACTTTGATGTTGTCCTCATTGCTTGTCCTTCATAGTTTCCATGCGCTCTTGTTCCTGCAACAGTCAAGCAATGTGTTAGAGTTATACTCTAAGCAATGAAAAGTCATAACTATACATGATCATTTATATTATCCACCTATCCATGCATCAATTTGTCTCCATGTGCATCAGAAGATCAATGAATGCCTCAGGTGTCTAGGAAAACCATTTGGTCAACGTACACACAAAACACAGTCATTTTTTCCTAACTTGTTTGTTTCATGTGTAGCTACAGGTGTAGTTATTTTCAGATTAAATGAGTGGAGATAAATGTGGCTCCCACAAGGGTTGAGCCCAGCTCATAATAAGGTATGCATACGGAAACATCATAAGTAAATGCAGATGTGATTTACCATTTTTCATTAACAGCTATAGTAAGAGTGCAATGTGTTTCAAATCATGAACATAGCTTTGAACATAGTTGTTACAAGCTCATAGTGCAACAAGAGACTGCAGGAATTCATGGACCAGTTTAATCTAAAGAAGCAGTTAAATGTTACAATGATATAAAGGAAAGCATGAGATTTAATGCTTGTAACACGTACTATAGGATACAGTCATCTTTCCTACCAGTATGATAGTCATGTTATGGAGTACAATGTAAAAAGTAAGATAATAAGCAATGCTCAAAGAGGATAACATATGTTTTGGTTTATCTTTCATTGTAAAAGAGCACAATCATTGTTTATAGTAAACAATGGGTTCATTCAACATGTTTGATTTGTGTTCTAAGAAATTGGAAGCTTACAACCATGAAGGAAATGCTTATACAGATTGGAACAACATCAACATATAAATGGTAAGCTTTGTGTCTTCATGACAGTCACCTAATATTAAGTATTATGAAGATATTAACATAGTAGCATCTATTATAGATGATAACATAGTTGCTCATTTAGAGTATAGCTACATAAGAACATTCAATTAGAGGGGCATAAAAGTGAAGAAACAATCATATTTGTTTGTCAGGAGTAGTTTTGTGGATGGGTCATGTTATGATAAACTTTGTAAGGGACAGAGTTTTGATTATTGGAAATACAATCCTTTGATTAAGTTAAGGACAAAGTGACAGGGGACAACATTTATTTTTTCCTATAACCTTCAAGCAGTAATCATTATGATCTAAGAGATAAAAGGAACAATATTCATAAGCAAAGGAAGTAGAGTAATTGCATGTTTAAGGCTATCTTGTTAAGTTTCTATCTCTAAGAGTGATCATCAAGTTTATGAATTTAAGAATGCAAGGGGTCATCCAAAGTTGTTTCAACATGTGGATTATTGTTGTTTCTCAAAGTAAATCAGAAGCAAGTACAGTTCCCTTTACAAGTGACAGTATTATAATAGAAAAAGCAGCCATATATCTAAAAACTCCAAGTTGTATTTTGTCAGTTAAATAGTGAAATGAAATAAAGATCAGCAAAATTGAAGGAATATTGTACTGACTCAGGAAAAATATTTATGGCCACGATCTATTATTTTCTTGAATCCTCAGTCTCACAAAAATATCAATAATGGCTTATCAGAGGCATTTCAATCAATTGATGGAATAACAGTCAAAAGGGAAAAATGAGCAACAGTAGCAAAAAGACAATCAAACTGTTGATGTGAAGAATTTGAAAAAATAGGATGATGTTTAAGGCAAAAACTCATTATTGCCAGATGATTAACAAAGGAGTATGGTCATCATTTTGACAACAACATAAGACAATAATGATTTTAAGAATAGAGCCAGATGAAATTATAAAAAAACCCTCATTTATGTGAAATGGAAGAGCCTAGTAAAGTGTCTACAACAGAAATCCACGACCTGTGGATAATGGCCATAAAACCCTTGAAAGCTTTTAACAGGGATTTTAAGGAGTAATGCTCATTGAAGAATGGCTTGCAAACTAATCCAACGATCATGAAGAATAGAGAGCAACTTTGAAAATCATGAAGAAACCAAGAAAAAGGAAATGCATAAAATCTTCAGAAAACTACAAGCAATATACAATGATGCATGGAAAGAATAAGTATGCACAACAAAAGAGATGAAGGCATTTTATGTAGATTAAAGGCTTACCCAGCAACTTGGCCTCCATAAGAATGTTTAATATTTCTTCAGAAAACCATGAGAGCTCGATGAAATCCTGTGGCATCGCCCAGAAGCCTCCAGAAGCCAATGTTGTAAATGAAAAGCATTCTTTTGTTCTACATGCGTTTTATTGTTTAGGGTTTTTTACCCTAAAAAGCATGTTGATATATGACTAAGGCATTTTTCCTTTGCATTTTATTTTCTTTCAACTCAAACAAATATCTTCATCGTGGGCTAAGAATCTTTGTCTTATTTAATTGCCTTAGTGAATTTTATAAGGTAGGGGTCTTTTAAAGACTTATGCTTTGACTTTCCACATAGGCCGAACTTTGGCCTTTTATTTTGCATTTTTTGTTTTGAAATTGTAAAACATTTACTTAAGTGGTGTATTTATAAACCACTTAGTTTGTGTTATTTTAAATGCAAGAAATGATACAGTTGAGTATTTATGACTTGGAGAGCATCTTGGGAGGTTATTTTCAGTTTGGAAGCATCAAGAGGGTATCTAGGGATGTTAGAGAAGTTTTAGGGATCGAATTTGACTTCTCTCAGGCAGTTTGGATGCTTTTATTTTCAATTGGAGTGATTTCAGAGTTGGTTTTGCTGAGTCATAGGGTGGTTAATGACTTGGGGGGACTTTTCCATGTATCTGACTTTCTTTTGGAAAGTGGAGTGTCCTATTTTGGGGGCTATTGTTCTGGATCCGACCCTAGATGGTTGTGAGTTGTACTTATGAGTTTTGAAGCTCATTTTTGAGTAAGTTCTTCTACATTCAGTGACAGAGACTTTTGGAGATTTTTAGAGCCAGAGTTTTTGTTCTTTTGGCAGTTGTAACTCATGATATTTTAAGGACTTCCTCACAGTTATTTTCTGATAATTCAGGAGCTTTTGGGACCTACTTTGGAGTTCACTCTTGTATGCTTTTATCCTATTTTCTGTTTGATGTTTCATGCTGAGATTTATTTTAATCCTACATGTTATATCTTGAGATTGTGTCTGAAGTGAAGATCTTATAGCTGAAAAGATTATAGACTGTGAAATTTTATATAGTTTAGGCTTGATTAGTTGTGAGGATTTTATATTTTCCTACTAAGTTAGAGTCTGGAACTAATTTAATACCTGTCTATAAGACATTTTATGCAGTGGCTCATATACCAAAGTTGTGTCTTATTTATTTAATGTTGTTATATTTTCATTGTTGAGTATTGTTTAAACAAGATATCATCATATTTATAGTGTATCACTTGAAAGGTTTAAAGTTTTCAATTGTTTATTGTTTAGCTTTCTTCCTATCCCTTTTCCCTTTCAAGTTTAAGTGCATTTAAATGTTTATCAGAATAGGAGCTGGCCTAGAACCCAGAGGTTTCACTTCGTTTCAACAGTCCCACATAGAAGTGAATCCAATGTTTCTCCAAGATTGTTGAAACTTGTGTAGTTCAGTATAGGGTGCAAATTTTGAGAGAAAACAGTAACAACTAGAGAACTCAACCCACAATTAAAGGATTTCAGATTGATAAGCAGGGGAGATTCTAGAATGACTGGGCACATGAAAATTTTAGAAATTGATGAAGGTGATCATTGGAGTGATTGATTGGGGTTCATCAAATTATTCAATAAGATGATGGAAGGATGAAATTTTTTGTGATGAACAAGGAGACTATCATGGTTGTTTGTACAGAGCACATCTCTGCCACGCCATTAAAGTGAATTTGCAAACCTAGTTGTCTTCTTCCATTTGTTTTAGTTATGGTTTTTATTGTAAAGACTTTGTCTCTCTATTCTAAAGGAGAGTGGACACTTTTATTTAATTTTAATTTTTAGTCCTTATGCAAATAAACCTCCTCCCAAACCTATATAGTTGGATTAGTGGTTGAGGAGTGGATCTAGTTAGAGATACATGTTTTTTTAATATTTCTAGTATTATTTTCTAGTAGACAATATTGCATTGTTAGTTTTTTTATATTAGTTGTAATGGATATGCATTCATGAATGAAAAATCTATGAAGATTCTTGTCATGTCATGAGAGTTCAGTTTTATACAATGAAGATGTTCCATTTTGCTATTATGTTTAGTTGATTCAAGTAGCACATATTTGATTTATCTAGTGGAAAAAAAACCTTGAGCAAGGGCCACTCAAGGTATTGTTCACCCACCTTTAATTTTAGTTGTTAGAATAAGTGTTCTTATTATTACATCCATTTTAGTAGATTCTTTATTACACACATGTGAATGATATCTTTTTTTATGATTCACCTTCTATATTGAATCTTTGAGTCATCCTCAGAGTAAGTCAAGTAGTTAGGAGTAAGAGTTAGCAATGTTAATAAAGTTGTAGAGTTCAAGTTAGCAGTTATCAATTACAATGCTAAGATGAAAGTACCTATAGCATCAGTAGTAGATTAATTTATTTTCCTTATTTTGCATTTTATGCCTTATTTCCTTTTTACAATCTTTATTGTTTTCCTGCACATGTGTAAAAGACTTATACTTGATGATATAGGCCATGTAGAGTTTGTGAATGCACATATAGTTCCAGGATCATCAAAATCTTATGAAGCCTTAGCAAGGGTTTAGTGGACTGTTCAGCTAGGAACCCTTCCTCTAAATTGTGTGTCTAACCCCAAGTTGACTAGACATTAGTTAGGCCTTACATAAGGATCATCATGGAATGTGAAAGAACACTTGGCCAAAACAAACCATCTTAGGAAATAATATAAAATCCAAAAAAATAGAGAGATTTGGTCACGAGAAAAAAATGACTAATGGAATTCTAAATGTGAGTAGCAAAAACTATTGGTTGAGAAGCTTTGACTTAGTAAAATTAAACACCAATAAAATCCTAAAAAAGGGTTGCCAATTGAAGGATGTTTGCTAAAGAAAAAACCCCTATCATAAATAGAAAATGTCACTATTGTTCCCAAAAAATGTGCCAAAATTTTAAAAAATAATTGAAAAAGAATGCAAGAAGTTTAAAACAACCATAGGCATTACTGAAAGTCCTCCAGATCATTTAAGAGAAAAATAGTGTGACCTTGAAACCATAACCTTGTTGGAAACCCAAAAAAAATGCCATAAAATCCAAATCATCTCAAAAATTGTAGATGGACTCGCACAGAGTGAGATATAGATTCATATGGCTATATGGATCTATACAACTATATAAATTTTATTCAACACACAAAATTCTACCTCAAGATATTTGTAGCCCTTTAAAATTAATTTGTAAAATTTTCAACTACTTAAAATTCATTTGGATAGGTGATCTTAGGGTTTTTGGCCCTTTCAAATGCAACTGTGAGGGCTTTTTAGCTTTGTAGTGCACCGGAAATTTACCAAAGTCTAGATATCTCAAAAATCAAACAAGGAATTGTAGATCTAGTGCTTTGATACCATGTTGGAGTTAATCCCTCAACTCCATAGCTCTTGAGGATCACCCACAATAAAAAAATATTCACACACAAAGAAACAACTAGATTAAAGTGGCCAAATTGATCCAGAAAGATGAATCATATTGATGCACAAACCTCTTAATGAGTCATATAATACAATGAATCCTTATAAATAAATAAATAAAATCTAAAAAAGCAACCCTAATGAAAACTTAGGTGAAGATAAAACAAGATCATGACGTGTGTCCTCATCTTATGACTTGAGACAAAAAAGGACATAACTTAAGTAAGCTTAAGCACTAGAGTACTAGATTACTTTAACATATCAAAAGGTTATTTCTAGTATAAAAAAATAGCCCTACACTCTATTCACAAGGAATCAACATCAAAAAATAGAAAAAAGAGAAGACGAAAACATTGGAAAGAATCGTAATACTAAAGTAAAGGAACTTAAGTGGTTGAAAGGATCTATACAAAACACTGAGGAACATTTTCACAAAAATTCTCCCATGTTCATCTCAACCTTCCCCTTACAATTCCTCTTTTCAAAACCATGTTAAAAATAATTCCAATATACAAGAAATATCCTCCAATTTAGAAAAATGTTTCTAGTTGTATGAAATCCTTCAATATATTATTTTAATAGAAAAAATCCAAATATCCAAAATAAAAATCTAAATTCTAGTATAAGATAACTAGATATGCTAGTACATTAAATTAAAATGATGTTGTTTTCAACCTAAAAATTATCATTAGTACTAAAACTCTAAATGCAACTAACCAAACTAGATCATTTGATGGAGATCTCGACAAGCCTCAAATAGAGAAATCCAAACACACACTATTTCAAGAATAAATTTAACCCATTTTATGTCCTTATAATTATCTAGTTTTAGATTGAATAATTGCATAATCGATTTAGGTGCAACAAAAAATTATATGACTTCTAAGGTGGCTAATGCACTAAGTTTATCTTTAACTGATCCATTAGGGAAATGTTTTTCACTGGAGTCCAAACAAGTTCCCTTATTCAAATTAAATATTCGAAAGTCACCCTAGTATTATACCCTCAATAGAGAATGAATTTATCTATCTTAGTTGCTAATATACTTGTAAGTTATGGTATGCTACTAAGTACAATCCTTTGCAAAGACCTAGGAAGGGTAATTCAATTAGATTGGTATTATGTGCTCATACTCATAAAAGGTGTTTTTTTTTTTTATCATGAGCTAGAATCTAAAGCTAAATATAAAATGATCAAGTCTAATGAACTCCATTCTAAAATCCTATATGAAGAAACAAGCCTAGGGACTCGTATATTTATGTTAAAAGAAGAGACCAACATGCCAAATGTTTTAGGTCAAATTTATTCTTTAGAAGTAAGGACCCTATATTTTAATGGAAGTTTCTCATCTTTAGATTCAAATACAAACATAGAAATATTATCTCTTGATGGAAAAATACATCCCATGGCCTACAAGCTATAATTTAAACTTGTTAATAATGCATGGTCTAATATGAGGCATTGCTATTGATACTTGAAGCTAAAAAAGGAAAAGGAATGTCACATCTCATTTTTTCTTACATAAACTTAATTAATAAATAACCAAAACAGGTTGAGATTATTGGTTGATTATCTCATTGATTTTTTGATTATGTATAAATGTGTTTTTAAATTGGATTTTATTTTTAAATGCTTGAAATTGAAATGGAGATGAATAATATGCCAAGGGTAGAAGATTTGTTGTGCAATGTCGAGCCCTGCCACAACAATGAATCTAGATGCAATGTCAAATTCCTTTACACTTAAGGATGATGGGGGTCTATCGATAGCCATTGATGTGTGGTTTTGGATGTTTCCAATACCACATAATCTAGTAGGAAACTTGCAAGCAAGGGTCAATCCAATCATGATGGGTCAAATCGAGGCATTTCAATGAAATATTTTTTTTCCCTAGGTAAGGCCCTCAATGCCATGACAACCATATCAATAAGTGAAAGTAACCTCCAAGAACTAAGAAAGAATCAACGTATTCTTCTCTAGCCTCATTACCCATGCCTCAACAATCAATTCCTTTTGGGATTGACTTCTCTTCACACATGACTAATGTCTCCTGTGATGCAACATTTAACCTCCCTCTGATTGTTAGTGATCAAGATGCTTTTCACTAAGAGAATTATATGCCCCATGCTTAGTCTAGTATGGTTATTTCATTGGTTACTAAGTTCCCTAGATCGCCTTACTGGCAATCTCTAGAATCACCCATGCCAGACCATGGTTGGGATTTCAAGGGGGTGCTCATGAGGAAAGTTTTGATAGAAAAATTCACAATTCTTTTGTGAAAGCCTCAGATCCATTGATAAGAACTACCTCTACTAGGGTTTCCTTCTTGGAGGCCACATGTTCTAGATCATTTGTACCCTTTTCCCCACTAATGAATTTGAACCATTCAAGAACTGGCAATAGGAGAGTCGTTCAATGCTCCAAAAAAACCCTTGAATATGAACTTTGATGTCGTCCTAATGAAGGAGCTACACAAAAATGAAGTTTTTTTTTAATAATGGCTTAATTGGAAGGTTTAATTATTATTGGGCAAGCCTTCCAGCGCTCCATGATTAGATCTCAAAATCATGGCTTCCTCTTATGAAAGAAAATTTAGAAATTTATCCTTGTACAAGAGGCTTTTTCACTATGGTTTTTGACAACAAGAATGAAAAAAATACTATTCTCAACTATGTGTAGTTGTGGGATGAGAATATGTTGCTTTTGAAATCTTGGAATCCAAAATTTAATCCATCTACTAAGTTATTTTTAGTTTTGTCAATTTAGGTTCACCTCCCAAATCTTCCCCTTCATTATTGGTTTGAATCATGTTTTTTGGAAATCGATAACTCTATTGGTAACTTTGTGTCCACAGAGGAAAATTTAAGAGATTTACTTCATACAACTTTTGCTAGGATTTTGGTGGAATTGGACACAACCAAAGATCTTCCAATAGAAATTATCTTGAATGGAAATGGTCATAGTTGGTTGCAACCTTTGTAATATGAAGGTTTAATTTTTAGGTATAGGAGATGCTACAAAACTCAACACATTGCAACAAAATGCCCAAACATTAAATCCCAAATAAAATGAGAGGCCTCTTGTTGGAAAGATTCTTCCCCTAAACCTTATACTGTAGTGAATTCTCCCAAAAGGAATGCTTCTCCACCAAAGATGGATACTGAGAAGTAGGTTGTGGAGAAGGTTGATGCGATTTCTCTAGAGTCAAAGGTGGACCAAAAATTGATTCAACTAAGTGAATCTTGTAGTTTGTATAGGGAAAAAAGTTGTGTAACTTCTCAAAGGAACTCTCCTATAGTCACTTTTGAACTAGTAGTAAAATAACCTTTTATATTTTCCAAAATTGGTGCGTGGATCTTGTATCATGGGGGCTATGAGCACTCTTTCTCCTTAAGCCTCATAGGTGCTTCCAGATGTGATGAGTAGCATGGAAAGTCCAAAAGGAGTGATTAGCCATCCAAAATACTAGGGATGGATGGAAGTAAAGAGGAGGAAACATACTTGACAACACCAAATCACTTTAAGGTCCTCCAAGAAGGGGAATATTGTGGAAACTTTATTACATTTTCACAATCATATGGGAGAGGAGGAAATCTTGGTCATCTCTTAGATGTAGGAGTGTTGAGTTCTTCTTAGTTTAAGTTCTGATACTGTAAGTGACAACAATAACCTTATATTTTGGCTCATATTGGCTCTTTCCTGTGATTATCCCCAGTCGGGGACCTCTAGATGCACCCCTATTATAGGGCTAATCTGATTATTAATTTATCACTTTTTATAAGGGAGTGGACCCCATGTCCACAAATTCTTATGGATCAAAAAAAATGGAGATGAGATGTTATGTTTATGTTCTTTGGCTATGGTTTTATGGACTAACCTATTGACGTAAATATGAGTGCGAATGAGTGCAAGAATGTGTCAAAGGTGAGAACATGGCTAAGGTAGAAATATCCTAACCGCTTGGCAATAATTAGCATGATGGAAACCTAATGCAAATACACACTCATGTAGTTGCATTCATCATCCATTGTGTATGATATGATTACATTGTGTTATTATGGTTACATCATTGATTTTGTGTGTTGTGATTTAACTAAATGACTATGCATTATGGTTACTATGTTTGTAAAAAAAATCAAATTAATTGGAAAAATAAAAATGTGTCTTATGATTTTTTTAATTAATTTAATTAGGAAAAATAAAAGATCGGGTTTTCAAATGTTTGATAATTTAAATTTATATAAATAATAATAATAATCAATAAAAATATATTATTATTTATATATATAAATATATAATTAGCTTTTTATTATAAATATATAAATAATTTATTATTAAAAAAGAAAACAAAAATAAAATAAAATAGGTTTGCATGATAAATATAATTCCTTGCATGATTCCTTGCATGAGGTTAAAGTGGAGTTTTAAAAATAAAGAGATTGCATGCTAATATATAGTGGAGAGGACCTAACACAATGCATACTTAAGCAAAAACTTACAACATATTTGGAAATGGATGATTGCAATGGAATTTTGACAATCCATCAATTCTTTTGGTAGAATTTAAATCAAGATTCCTCTACTTTGAGTATATTTTTAGATACTAGATAATTAACCTAACAATTATTGCAAAGCAGAGGAGTTATGGGTGTGTCATTAATGGAGGCATTTACAAAGTCTCTTGCAATGAAAATTGTCTTAGAGGTAGGGATAAGACCTTTTTCCTGGCTATAGGAGAGGAGAGAAAGGGAGGAGAACGATGGAAAGAGTTGGGAGTTGCACAAGACAAGATCAAGTAATGGGCCTCTTTTAATGTGAGGGTAAGATTGAAGCTCTAAGTTTTGTAACATAGGTCTTGAGTATACCCATCCTCTAGACTTACAGATTGGATTATTGTTGGATGAGTTTTTTTTCAAATTTTGCTTGTGTTCTTATATATGAAACCAATTTATTTTTGTTGTGAATATATATATATATATATATATATATATATATATATATATATAATTTTCATTTTACTGTTATGTTCTGAATCTTTTATTTCAATTAAATAACCATATGTATATATAACAGTGCAAGTATGCATCATATGTTACACCCGATTTCTTATGATTAAACCTGCAAGATGTTGAAATTAGTTAATTATTACATGAAAATGATAATAATATTACATTTACATTAAATGTTGCATGGCAATGAGAATAGTAATGCATGAACTTTAATTATTGCATAAAGTACAGAAATACCATTACAAATCAATTATATATCTTATTGTCATTATGCATGAACATATTGAAATAATGAAAGATATTCATATAATCATTTGCATGAAAGAAAAATAGTATTTATTTATTTTTATGATCTTTGGTTATGCATGTTATTCTATTGTAAATTAGGTTTACCTTCTGGCATAGGGTGCCAAATATTGACCACTAGAGAAGGTTGATCCTCTTTTTGGGATCTTCCAGTTTATTCTAGTGATTTGGCCAAAGCCATGTTTTCATTGAAATAGATGAATGTACCTATAAAAAAATATTGATATGTTTCTTTTCCATATCTTGATGGTAAGAAATTGCATGTTCATGTTAGAAATGCATGTAGATATATCAAGTTGCACAAGGATTCCCTCATTGTTTCCTAGTTGTTAGGTACTTCATGCACGATCGAGTATTCTTTGAGTTTGAAGAATTTTGGGGAGGCGTAAGCTTTGTTGTTGGGAAAAAAAGTGATCAAGCCATATTATCATCTCTCAGACTTGTGGATGACTATTAGGGTTGGTGGTGGTTGGGGACTTTGTTGATTATGTTTAGATATCATTCTTATATCATTATTTGTATTTGTACTTCTAGATTGTATGTTTAGATGGATATATGGAATGAGAGCTCGAGTTGTACTTTTGTATATCATATATTATGTGCTTTTACCTCGATTATGCACTACACATATGAGGATGTGATAAGAAATTTATTTATCTAATAAATTTGTTATGATTAAATTCTATGTTTACGAGATATTGAGTTACTATATAATTTTGTGAGATTATTTTGGGTCTCAAACCTTACATTTGGTATCAAAGCTCTAGGTTTAACACTAGGGCCTTTGTCTACTATGCTAAGATGCAAAACTTGGCCCATGAAATTTTATAACCATTTTGTAGCACTATGATCTTTAGGCTAGGTTTTTCCCATGTGGTTTTGGGTGCTTGGTGCATGATCACACAAGTACTTATTTTGGTGAGTTAGTGTTTGTATCCTTACATGGGTGCCTTAGGTGGCATTATTGAGGGTACAATATGAGCCAACCCATGTAGTGTGGTTGATGCAGGAGCATCCAGTGGTATAAGGGCAATCTTGCATCACCCAAAAATAGTTAAATTTCAAGTTTCTCAGTTTTTAGATGTTTTTACTTTTTTGGATACCCTTTTTGTCATAATAAAATTCCCAATTTATGGTTTTTATTTTCTACTCCTGGGTTGAAAGATATTGCAGTTTTAGTTTCCCAGATTTGCACCTGAAAATCTTCTGAGTTAGATTTGAGGCACTTAGAGTTCCTGGAACGGCCCCAAAACTTGCCAAAATTGACATAGCAGATTTTGAGCGTGTTATTGACTTTGAGACCTTTCCAACGGTTCAAACGGTTCGCAAATCGGAGTCCCGGATCAAAAGTTATGGCCCTAGGAAGTTGGCACACTTTCTAGAAGATACAATTGCAAATGTCCTTTTGAAATTTGAACTTCCAATTGTAATTTTCAGCGCCAAACCGCCTAAACTCAAATTGAATGTTGTTTTGGCTCCAAACTAAAAAGGAGCTCTATTTATGGGTGGGTTTCTAATTTTTGGGTAACTTTTTGGGGACAAGCTCGCATATTGTGAAAGGGTTATTCTGTAGCTATCTGTAACTTGCATGTGTTGTAGAACTTGGGGACTTGAGATCCTCTGCATGTAAGAAGCTCCATTTTCTGAATAATAAAATTTCTCTTGTTAGTGGGTTATTTTCTAAGTCTCGGGCTGCGCCCTCATCAGTGGTTGAGGAGGAAGAGTTCCTCCTAGACCCTACCACATTTGAAAGGGATGGGAAGATAACCCTTATTGAGAGTCTCCTGAGTGGAGAATGAGCACTCTATAATATGTTCCTCATTGTGTGAGAGATTTGGTTGGGTATTTGCATGCATGATGTGAAGAGGATCGATGTATGCTTCTATTGTGTTCTTTGCCAGACTCTTGGGATCATCTGGTGATGGCTATTGGGAGTACAACATCCAATTTCAAGATGGAAGATGTTGTTGGTTCTTTGCTGTCAGAAGAAATGAGAAGGAAATCCTCTGAGATGGCGAAAGAGGCCCTTGCTGTTAGAGGAAGGTCAAAAGAGAAAGGAAAGAAGAAGGACAAGAAGTCCAAATCAAAATCAAAAGGGAGATCAAAGTCTCCTGGCAAGAAGTCCAAGGTGAAATGTTGGAACTGTGGGCAACCTGGTCATGTCTGAAAGGACTGTAAAGAGGAGAAGAAGAAGAAGAAGTACTCTTCCGAAAATGATTCTTATCACAGTGATGGAGATGCCTTCATTGCAGCCTTGGTTACACAGGCATCAAATGATGTTTGGCTGATTGATTCTGGAGCATCTTTCCACATGACTTCTCACAGAGAATGGTTCACAAAGTATGAAGAATACGATGGTGGAAAGGTGTACTTGGTGAGTGATTCAACTTTGGATATTGTTGGCCGTGGAAGAGTCAAAATCTAATTTTCTGATGGCAGAATAAAAGGAATTAATAATGTTATACACATACCAGGTTTGGCTCAAAATCTACTATCTGTCAGTAAGCTGAATGATACTGGAGTACAAATCACGTTCTCTGGAAATGGTTGCAAGATGACTATAGGTTCAATGGTGTTGGCTAGAGGTGCTCGAATTGGTACCCTATACAAGCTGGATGCACATGCTGTTCAATGCAACAATGTCTCTATAAAGTCACAGAAAGCCACTCATGGAGGTACAGAGGGAAATGTCCCTAATTGTGTAAACTCTATGGAAGTAAAACTTCCAGCAGAGAAGACTATGCTTTGACATCATAGGCTAGGCCACATAGGAGAGAAAGGTTTAAAAACCTTGAAGAACAAAAACCTGGTTGAGGGGCTTGAAGATTGTAATCTTGAATTTGAATTTTGTGAACATTGTATATATGGAAAGCAGCACCGTGTTTCATTTTATTCCAATCCTCATAAATCTTCTGGTTTGCTAGATTATATTCATTCTAATGTATTTGGTCTAGTGGATGTTCCTTCTTTGTCTAATTCAAGATACTATGTGTCATTCATTGATGATTATTAAAGAAGAGCATTTGTTTATTTTTTGAAAAGTAAATCAAAAGTGTTCAGTCGATTTAAGGAATTTAAGAACCTTGTTGAAAATCAGACTGGTAAAAAAATAAAATGCTTAAGGACTGCTAATGGTGGTGAATTCTATTCTGATGAATTCGAGAGGTATTGCAAAGACCATGGGATTAAAAGACATAAGACTACACCTTATACTCCACAGCAGAATGGAGTTGCAGAGAGGTTCAATAGGACAGTGATGGAGAGAGCACGAAGTATGCTCAGTAGTGCTGGATTGGAGGAGAAGTTTTGGGCTAAGGTTGTATCTACTGCATGTTACCTAATTAATCGTTCTCCAAATTCTGCTCTTGTTGAGAAAACACCTCTGGAAGCATGGTCTGGTAAGAAGCCCTCTTTAAGACATATTCGTGTTTTTGTCTATGAGGCATATGCTCATGTGCCGGATGTGAAAAGATCTAAACTGGAGAACAAGGCTGTCAAATGTATTTTTATTGGCTATAGTGTTGTCATAAAAGGATACAAGCTTTGGAATCCTGATACAGAGAAGGTTGTATACAAAAGAAGAGTAATTTTTTGTGAGCTGATATCTTCCACCTTGGATCTACAGTCAGAGAAAAAGTCAGAAAACAATAAGGATGTAGTTGGAATTCCTCCTACTCCAGAGAAAGAGGAATTGAAAATTCAAAATGTGCCTGAAACTGAGGAGAGCTCAAGCAGTTCTGAAAGTTCTGAAGAAGAAGAACCTCAGCCTCAGCAAGTGAGGAGGTCAACCCATGAAAGAAAACAACTATATAGGTATGGGTTCTCTTTGATAGATTCTACTTGTTCCTATGCTTTAATTTCTAGCACGATGAGCCCTATGTAAAGGAGGCATTTAAAATGTTTGATTCAGACTCTTGGTTGGAAGCCATGAATGAGGAAATGGCATCATTAGAAAAGAATGAAACCGGAGTTTGGTGCCCTTACCTAAAGGCAGAAAAACTATTGGCTGCAAATGGGTATTCAAAAAGAAGATTGGTCTGGACTATAGTGTTGAAAAATATAAGGCAATATTGGTTGCAAAGGGTTATTCCCAGGTAGAAGGAATTGATTATGGGGAAATATTTTCTCCTATAGCTAAGCTGACATCTATTAGATTTCTTTTGTCACTTGCAGCAGTGTATGACTTAGAGGTCGAACAGATGGATGTGAAGACAACATTTCTTCATGGTGATCTTGAAGAAGAAATTTATATGTCCCAGCCTGAGAGCACTTTGTTGAAAAAGGTAAAGAGGAACTGGTTTGCAAATTAAAGAAGTCTCTGTATGGGTTAAAGCAGTCACCTAGAATGTGGTACCAGAAATTTGATACTTTTGTATTGTCTTTGGGATTTGTAAGATCAAAATCTGATCACTGTGTTATTACAAAGTTGAAAGTGATCGATTCTTATTATTGCTCTCTATGTTGATGATATGTTATTCATAGGCAATAGTAAGCTAATGATTTCTGATCTTAAGTCTTAGTTTATGCTAAGTTCGAAATGAAAGATCTTGGTGCAACAAGGTATATTCTGGGGATGGAGATAACCAGGGACAAGAGTAGTAATTTTTTTTGGCTAAGTCAGAGTAAGTATATTAGAACTATTCTAAAGAGATTTTGCATGAATGATTGCAAGCAGTTAGTCATTCCAGTCTTGTAGGGAACGAAGCTATCTGTTGAAGACTGTCCAAAATATCCTACTGAGATGGAGGACATGACCAGTGTACCCTATGCTAGTGCAGTAGGTAGTCTTATGTATGCAATGGTCTGTACAAGGCCAGACATTGCCCAAGCAGTGGGAGTTCTTAGTCAGTTTATGGCTAATCCAGGAAGAACACATTGGGATGTTGTTAAGAGAGTGTTTAGATATTTGAAGGGGACTTCAAATTTTGTTTTGTGTTACCATGGGAACTTGGTTGAATCATAGAGGACTCTCAACATTCATGGATATGTAGATTCTGATTGGGCAGGGGACATTGACAATAGAAGATCCACCAGTGGATATACTTTCATGTTGAATGGTGGTGCAGTGAGTTGGATGAGTAAGTGGTAGGTTGTAGTCACTTTGTCCACTACAGAAGCTAAATACATGGCAGCTACTCATGCTTGTAAAGAAGCAGTTTGGTTAAAACATTTGTGTTCTAACATTCGTTTTGATGCAAGGGAAATAACTATTTTCTGTGACAGTTAGAGTGCAATTTGTCTAGCAAAGAATCCTACTTTCCATGCCAGGACGAAACATATAGATGTACAGTACCACTTTGTACGAGATATGGTGGAGGATGGAAAGGTCAGTTTGGAGAAGGTTGATACTCTGGAGAATGTTGTAGATTCATTGACGAAGCCAGTGAGCATAGACAAGTTTCGGTGGTGTGCCAGTTCAATGGGCCTTAGTGCCCATGATTTTTAGTAAAGTTTTTGCTGAGCTCTGGAGGTGCCTATATGATCTTCGTTAAGTGGGAGATTGTTGGAAATATATGCCTCAATCATCACAGGCTATAACCTCTACTGGAGCAAAGTTGGTATGACATCCATCATGTCTGGCCGACTAGCAGCTTTGATACATTGTGATTTATACAGGTCACTATGACCTAGCTTTTGTCTCACTGAAGGATCATATTGCTATGACAAGAAGTATTTAGGGTGACCTCTTACTGCTCGTGGAGATCTTTGGCCGATAGGCCATTCTATCGCTTATCATTGAGACCCTTGGCCGAAAGGCTTCATTTGGGAAGAAGTCTGGGTGATGTGTTAAAGTCTTGCCAACAGTATGTTTTGTATTGAAGTCTTCAAGATAACTAAAGGGTTCTTGCTATGATGTACTAGCGATTAGTTAAATTCTCACAGATGGGAATGCACTTGGGTTCATCGGAGTAACAATGATGGTTTCGTTATAATGTCTCGGTGATGTGTTTGTGTCTCGCCGATGTTGAAGTCTATTCTCAGTAAGACTCATGGCGACTAATGGTCTCGGTGTAGCACGATGGTTTCGATAAGAAGTCCTAGCGACATTGGTGAGTCTCGCCGATGATGAAGGGTCTTCGATATAACTCTTAGCGAACGGTGGTCATTGGTGTAACATATATGTGTTCGATAAGAGCTCTTGGCGAAGGTGTTAAGTCTTACCGACTATTCTTTGGAGCTCGATATAACATGTGACTTCGGTATAACCCTTGATGACTCGGCATGAGGTCCTGGCAAAGAATGATACTCTTGTCAAATGGTAAACTCACATCTATGAGACTTTTGGACCTTGCTATGATCTCCTGGCGAAAGCGATAGGTCTCGCCGACTGCTTGGTGTTTCAGTGTAACACATGAAAGCTCGATAGAACATCTTGGCGATAACGATAACTCTTGGCGACATCGATATGAAGCTTTTGGGCATCGGGGAGACATTGTTAGTGTCTCACCGAGATGCCAACAAAGCTTGAAACTCTGTTGACTGTTTGACCATCCTATGTGGAGTCTCGTGGACCAATAGGAGAAGCTGAATCTGAATAGTTGGAAGATTGTTCATTGTGACGGTTCTGTGAGGAATCTCGATAGACAGAGATCGACATGGTTATACTCGGTGATTGCAGATTCTGATCAGTTGATTGAATTGACAGATTGCTGGGTGGTTGTATGATTAGTAGATGTTTTCTAATCTGTAAAGATTGTAACTTGAAGGTTCCTGTACAAGATTGTTCATGGTGAATGCTACTGTAAACAGACATCAGAAGGATAAGTCTAACATTTGTATGTAATCTCATTACTGTAATACAAAGTGATTTCTCTTGGTGTGGTGGGTTTTTTCCCGTAAAGGTTTTCCCACGTATATCTGGTGTTCATGTGTGATTTTCTATTACTCTATTTCAGTAATCTCTTTCATGTGCATCTTAATTGGACTATAGTTGAAAAGAATTAAAAGTATATCTACATTCTTCCCCGAGTCTTTGACGTTAGGAGAGTTGTTTCTGCATCTAATTTTCCTTACATGTTGTTGGTAATGGTTATTGTTTCCATGTTTTCCTGGTATGATACATTTGAGAAATCATTGCTTTTGAGGGTTAGTTAGGACCTTGAGTTTTTGAGAAGTGCTTTCATGAGTGGTTAATTTCTCAAAGTCTTGATTATGCTAAGTATGAATGTGTTACGACCCTTGAGTGGTCTTGATTATATTTGTAGTGTTATCCTTGGATGTGTGTATATGAATGCATATGGTTGAAATTGGGTGGTAATTTCTTGGATCATGATTGAGCATTATGAAATATCTTATGTGACTTAATTATTGAAATTAATGTGGGTATGTCATATGCCTAAATTATAAAAAAAGGTGTTCTTCTGGTAATATTGCCTATAGTGCATTTTGGATTGTATTCCTAGTGAATTATCATCATATGTGTGAAGTGATCTTGTTAATGCATGAATAAAATGTTGCATTGTCATAATAAAATATTTGGGTCAATGAATTATGTCCCCAAATCATGTTGTCCCTAAGATTCTCATGAGAACCTAGATGGGTAATCAAAATTATTTTTCCTCTTGCATTGGATGCATGTTTAGTTGTTAAATGAAATTATGCTTCTAGGAATATTATGTGGGTTGTCTTAGAGCCTCAATTGCAATGTTGCCTATGAAAGATTCAAATATCATTTTTTTACCATGTCATAGTGATGCATGATGTGAGTAATGTGAGTGCCATTGCATTTTAATTGTAAATTCCTTATGAAAGTGGTGATTGTGTGAAGCTCTACCTCTATGTGGATAGAAATTTTGGATGTCATACTAAATCTTGTACATCAACTGTGAGACCTTAAAACTTCAATCTCCCATAAAACTTCCATCCAATTGATATTTATTAGCTTATCTTCATCATTGTAAAATAAAATAATTATTTACAAAGACATATAGAATCTCCCATACAAATATACTATACAAAAGATAACTGTGATATACAAAGCTACACACTGTCATTCATATCTTCTAGGATATTTTTATAAAATATCACAAAAAATTGAATATTGTAACATCTGATGAACTTAAAATTGTAGTTACAATCATAGAAGACTATACCAATGTGTGGTGAAGTACAGACCCAAAAATTGATGCACTGAACCATAAAATTATCAAAGAAAATACTTAGACAAATTTCTGATAAACCATACTTTCCAGATAAGCTTGCACTGTACATAGGTAACCAAAAATATTTCCACACTATGCTAGTATGATCATAACAATGTTGAAATCAATGAAAACACTAGATCAAACAATGTATATACACTTCATGCTCATGTTTCCAAACTGCATCATCAATGATAGACTTCCAAACTTCCAACAATCTCCCCCTTTGTCATTGATGGCAACATGCATATCAAAAAAAAAATTGAACGCTTGATTCAAAACTTGTTTCCTCCTTACATATCTCTCCAAGCATTTTGATCAACAAGTTTTTCAACTAACACTCCCCTAAATGTAACTATCACTTCCCAAATGGTTTGGAAAAAAAATTCACTATCTCTCCCCCTTTGACATCAATGGAAAAGGGCGTGGAGAGGCTTGATATATGTTGACTCCCCCTCAACCAAAAAGAAACTTTTATGAAAATAAGGGATTCTGAAAGCTTAGTGTAAAAGTAAGAATTATCAACCTGAAGATGTTGATCCTTTGAGTTTCTTCAAAATGTCTTGCCAAGTGGATCTTCCTTCTTCCCAAAGTCTTTTTGCTTCTACTAGAGTCTTGCACTATAATTCAAGTTCCATTAGTGTCTCTTCTCCTTCTTCCATAGTGTTGGAGTTGAGATTTATTTCCAAGAGTTTATTAGTACTGGAAATGGCACTAGAGATAAGAGTATGCTTTATCTTCACTAAGTCCCTTAGCATCACATATTGTCTGATTTTTTCTTCTCTCTGATTCTATAAGGAAAAGAAATTTTCATGCCGCTGCATAATGCAATTCCATTTTTGATTATCCATGAATTTTGTTAGATCATAAGTATATGCTTCACAACCTATATGTGCTTCTTCTTCATAGGTTTGAGCATCCTTAAAAAATTTCAAAGCTCTGTGATGTGCATTTGTATATTTCTTAGTGATATCATCTAGACTCTTCTCTCTAGGCCTTACCTCATATTCACTTCTACCTTGTCCTTTTAATTCAGAGACATATACCTTCAACGAATCAACCAAGTGTCTTAAATTTTCTATAGTAGACAATGATGTATCAATGCTTGTTCCAGGGGTTACCTCTTGTAAGGATTTCATGGATTCATCCATTGTTGGATTGGCATTGATTTTTCATTGATTTCAAGGGCTCAGAGGTTGCATTGGTATATCATTGATGTCAAAAGTTGTAAAGAGTTCAGAGTTTGTGATGTCCACATTTGGAGTTGATGGTGTTGTTATTCATTGTTACAAGTTCCTTGGTGCTATGATGTGATCTCATGCTTATTCATGCAATGTGTAAAGGTTGAACAAAGGATGCAAATATTGAGAAAAGATTATTTTTTATTCACAAGGAAATATGTTGATGTTGATGTGGCTTATCCAAAGGTTAAAGTTGTTTATGAGGGCTGCTTTGCAAAGTTTTGAATCAAACTTACTTCATTTAAAGGTTTTGTGCTTCCTTATTGGTAAGGATTGTCATTGCATTTGAAAAGGGTTGAGTCAATCTCATATTTCAAAGGTATATTCAAAAACCCTAAATATCTAGGGTTTAGGGCACATGATGATTTCTAATACAAGTCTTCATATTTTTAAGTTGATTTATTATCATTGGTGAAAATGTTGTTTAAGTTCCCATCTAAGATTTATTTTTAACAACTAATGATTAGTCTTTGAAGAAGGTTCACATAGGTATATTTATTAAAAGAACCTATGCAATGTTGATATAGTTGTCATCAGGTTTTGGTTGGTTAAGAAATTTTTTTCAATTGTCTACAAACATAATGTTGAAAAAAAGGAGCTTAGCAATGCATTCAAAGGTTTTTTTGTCCAACTGATGAGATGTGAGTTTTTGGCCAGATTAGTAAAGTTTCATTGTGGTAGTTTGGTTGTGTTAAGTTAGTGCACAATGAAAGAAACTAAAATATTAGTATGTTCATAAGGATGAGGTTAGAGTTGTTGAGGGTTTGTGATTACATTGTGTGGAAAAAGAATTGAATCACAACATTATACAACACCATTATATTGTTGTATTCTTGAAGAAAATTCTCCATTTGTATACTAGTGTGATGTGCAGATTATATCTATGATTGAGTTGGTATAAAGTGTTGAGCATCATGGAAGATATTTTTAATATTTCATAACATGCTTCCTTGTTGATCATGCAAAATAAGAGGGTTTTGAATAATTGTGCATAAAAGGCTTGCTTGTGCCTTTGTGTGCCAGCGCATATAAGTTGTGCTTACTTTACATGAGCAGGAGTAGTTTGGAAAGTAACTATTGTCAATAGATTTGCACCCTGCTGAATGCAATATTCAGCAACCTACTGAAACATGGAAACCTCCTTCAGATGTGGGTGATCTGAAGTGAAGGAGGAATCTCCAGAGTGAGCTGGTTCTCCAAATGATTGATCTTATTCTAAATAATCTCAGAGGAAAAGGGATAAAAAGATGTCTAAAAACTAAAACCTATGACTACTGATGTTTAACTTATTACTTCTGACAGAAATTAGATCTTGCCACTCACAACAATTCCTTTATTACAATAGTTCCTACAATCTCATCAGTGCATGATTTCATCAATAATTCATATGAAGATTCAAAGACATCGAATACATCATACAACCTGAAAACATGAAACCTATGCAGAAAACTCATAAAAGCAAGACATTAAGGCTTCAAATATGAAAACACAAAGCATCAAACTGTTGTTACCAATCTTGAGACAAGAAAATGGAAAGAACTCTACTATATTACTGAAACTGAAAAAGTGTCGATCTGCCAAAACTGAGTACAAATGGTTCACAAGCTAAAAAATGCATAAGAGCGGGAACTAAAATCTCTACCGGGAAGGAGAGCTAAAAAACTAAGTCTATCAAAGACATCACTCTCATGAAACCCTAATCTGAGCTCAAAAAAAAAGCTCAAGGAAAAAGACTTCAAACTGTCTCAAAAAACTGCCTAAAAGTAGAAAAAAGCATATTGCTTTTATGATGAACCTGCCAAGCCTCTAAAAATAGGCTAAATCTGCTTTAAAAGCTCAAAAAACACCTTATCTCTCCATGATAAGTCACAAATCCAACCAAGAGGAAAAGTCAACAAAAATCTACTAAAAATAGCAAGAAATCATAAAACAATTTATAGGATATTGTTTTACGATTTTGCTTTACAGGATTGCAAATTTGCACAATTTGTCTATTTTTGCAATTAAAGATTAAAAATCTTTTGCAAAAAAGAAAAGCTTCTTATCTCTCCATTACAATATATGATTCTTCTCATCAATCTTCAATTGATTTCTCTAAAATCAATTAAAAAACAAGGAACCCTAAATAGGTAACTGACCTAAACAAAAGGACCCTAGGTCGTAAGGTAATTACCATAATATTGTCATTGTTTTCTCATAAAACAATAAAATAAAGTTCAAGTCTTCACATTTCACAAAGGTAAAGAATAAGTCCTAAGACTTAACCATTGACCTAAAATACAAATTTTGGCCCCCTCAAATATCTTAGACTTCATACCTTGATTAAAATATGATGCAAAGCCACTCATTCAAATTTCTCCATGTGTTTTGACCGAATATTCTAGATAATCATAAGGTCGAATTAGGGTTTCAACAAAAAAAAGTCGAACCCTAATAATTATTCATTTGCAAATGATGGATCTTGAAGAAAATGAGCTCTGTTTGGAAAGAAAACGCCACCATGATTGTGTTGAAACTGAGCTCATGTGCCTTGGAAATCTTCACTACTGCCTTCAGATTGTTGAAACTCCATCTGGGTAAGCTTGTTTTGCTTTGTACCATAGCTCTTCTCCATTATGAAAGAACAAAAGGAACACATAAGGCCATGGCCTGTTCATATTCTCTAACTTTATCTACTCCTGTTCTCTACTATGCTTTGGCCGTCATGAGCCCGAACTCAGCCTCTGTCAAGAGACTCCATGAGAGAGCTCGCTTGTTTGTTTTTTCTTCCTTCAGCTGTGACAGGGGTAAGCTATCTACTCATTGCTTCTATGGCTTTGCATTTGTTCACTCTGGCCCTATGGCTGTGGCTTGTTCATAGCCTCTAATGCACTTTCTTTGTATTTTTTGTGCTTATCTGAAAGTCTTCAACCCTCGAGCTTGAACTCTCTGTATTCTTTGCCTCTGTATTCTCCTGCAAGCTCGAGCTGGATTCCTACTTGGAGTTTCAAAACTTTAATATGGGTTTGGCCGCACCATAAGCATTCTTCTACATATTCGAAGTGGTGAGTTACATTCAAAATATTACTTTCTCCTTTAGAAAGCTCGACCACTTTCACTTAAAAACTATGGCCATGTGCAGGCCGCCATAGGTGTATTATAGAAAGCATTTCTATGAGATTTTGGGCTCGACCCAAAATAGGAAATCTACATTCTTGTGTATTTGAAGACATATTTGTATATGGGTATCATGGGAATTTGAATAAAATTGTATCTTCTTCGTTTTGAAGCTCGACCCAACATAGGAAATTGGCATTTTCATGTATTTAGCTATTTTATGTAAAAACCCATATGGGTTATCTCCATTATTGCATTTTTTTTATTTTGAAAGTAAACCTTGGGTGTGGATGCTTGAGATTCAAAACTGTATATTCATTTGTATGATTCAATTCATATGGGTTCAACCCAAATGACCAATGGTCTATTCTAAACTACTGAGACAAAAGAACGACATGGGTATTTGTCCATTTTGCAGAAAAATGTATCTATTCCAATTTATCTTCAGAGCTCAACCAATAGTTCTTTACATTTATTTTGTATTTAATTAACAAATCCTCTCATGGGTATCACTGGAAATGTAAAACTTCATGGTTTTATGCATTCTGAATCTTGTCCCAAAAATAATAAACCCACCGGTATACCTATTATCTCACATAAATTCTCAACTGGGTCGATAAAACAAATTGTTTTGCTGTTGAGATAAGAATACTCACATGGATGATTGAGAATGATGAAAAAACTGTATATTTGTTGTATTTAGTGTATGGCTCGACCCATATGACCAGTGGTTTCTACTTTTTGTTGGTGTTTATGTGCCTGTTAATTTCCTCCATACAAGTGCTCGATAGTGAGAAGGGAACTAAGCATTGTCTGAAAACTCCCGTATGACAAAACACTTAACTTGTTGTTCTTCTTTAGCTTTCTTCATGGAAATATTGTATAGATTCTGATCTTTAACAAGACCTCCTCTTAGATATTAAATGAACACTGATACTCTCCATTCTTGAAGCTCGTTTGTAGTATTAAAAGACTATAATTTTTTGTGGATGAAATACACCAGAATGTATTAATGATGAATGCCGGCCATAAGTATTTGAAATGCTAGAATTGTACATGCTATCTGTATTACCTAAATATTGACTTCATGCTACTTTTCTTGCACACAGAAAATCTCTCTTCTGGATTTCTTAACTTTTACCATACAACAACATTGCTATTTCTTTCTGTTCTTGGACTTCGTAGAGATTTTAACTTGAAACATTACAACACCACGAACCACCTCAAAAAATATTTCTGGAAAGAAACTGTGCTTGCTCTTTCTTTATTATTCTAAAATGATCATTTCATATTGCATTCACTAATGCTGCATTGGAAACTTGATATTCTTTCATTTTCTTATTGCCTGAAACTCCACATATCTGCATTTAAAAGATTCCTCATGTGCCTTCTGTTTATACTTTAGGAATCATTGACATGCCATGTTTGAACTCTCATGCTTTCATAAACTTGCTTATTCTGGAAATGACTCTTACATACCCGACTTTGACAACTCTGTTCATGTGCACTTTGCTTGACACTTGTAACTCACTAAGGATAATTCTGGATACACATGGTACTTTGATTGCTGTCTTCAGCTAAACATTGATACATGTTTCTATTTGAAACATCCTCCCAGCCGGAATAAGTTGTTTGTCCCTGCACACTTCTTTCAATGAAAGCTCACATGCTTCCTTACATAAATAATACCTCAGAAACCCTTCTGGAATGAAACTGTTATCATTTTAATCATGTGATTCTTAATTTTGTATTCGCTTATCAGTCAACTGGAACTGGTGATTCATTTGGCACTTGAATAGACTGTCAGTCCTTCGTACTCTTGAGCTTCAACATGGTACTCTTCATGCATTTTTATATTCCACTTAACAAACTATTTTCAAAATCTGCTCTTTCAAAACAAAACTCTCCATTAAGGCATAATGTATGCCTGTTCACTATCCTTGACTATGAAAAGAATACTGATGAACTAGAACTTGCATGACATATATGATTATGGTCAACAAGATAACATAGAACATGAACTTATATAGCAATATCTGATGTAAATGTACTCAGCTAAACTAATTGAGTGAACTAAATTCACTATTCACCTGTAGCCTTCAGAAAACTTGATCTGATCGTTATGAATGCACAATTGGTTTAGTTGCTCGATAGATAACTCTGTTTACTCTTTCAGTTGTATTTCATTTCCTTTGATGAACATGATGATGCAATCTTTAAATCAACCCTTTTAATGAATAGGGCAGCATGCCAAGCTCTACCCTTGTGGGAGCCCATTTTTCTCCACATGCTTGGTCTTCAAATAATGATCAGCTTTATGATTTTACCTATACCTGCACAAGGAAACAAACAATGTTAGCATAAAAATAGAATATGATGATCATG
Source organism: Sequoia sempervirens (assembly GCA_007258455.2). Lineage (NCBI taxonomy): Eukaryota > Viridiplantae > Streptophyta > Pinopsida > Cupressales > Cupressaceae > Sequoia > Sequoia sempervirens. The sequence continues at coordinate 200,811,027 of VDFB02000017.1, forward strand.
ATATTGTTATTTCTCCTTTAGCTCATTTCCTCTGCATTGCACTTGATTGATTGTTTCAATGCATGATTAATAATAGGTTGTACTATTGTAGGTGCCTCATATAGGTTAATTCATAATCAAAGCCACTGACACCCCCTCTTTTCTCTTACAGGTCAACAGAATTTGAGGAGACAAAGGTGCACCATTCATTGTCAACCATCAGCCAAAACAGGCAATGATGATTATGTTGCTTTCTTATGTGATTTCTTTCCCACATCTTCAATAGTATAGTGTGCTATTAGTGATACTTTGTGACAGTCACATCCACAGCTTGTGTGGATATTTGATTTCATATTTTATACTTTTCATTTGAAAAGAAAATACATTTAAATGCAATGTTGTAATATCATTCTGATTCTTGAAATCAAATGAAGCCTTGTAAAATATGAGTCTTTTCATGAAATAAATGAAAGCATTTAAAATGCTATTTTGCTCATTTTCTCAATTATGTATTTCTTTTAATTCTGGAATACCTGAATGGCATTCTGAAAACTCCATTTCTTCTTTAAAATGTATAACTGTCACTCAATGAATAATGATAAAAGATGCAATCAAAACTTAACAAAATATGCAATTTCACCTCATGATGTAGTAATACTTAGCCAGCTCCACCAATTGAGCTGAGGCAAAAATTTGGTAATAGTAATAAAGACTTCACTTATGTTTGATATCTTTTGTGTCTAATAGTGCCTAAGTGTATGCAGTCTTGATCTTGTTCTTTGTCTTGTTAAAATAAGGAACATGATTAAGTAAAGTCTTTTTGTGGTCTTCTAAGAGGGTTTCTATCAAGAGTTTTGATGTGTGCAGAGGATTGAAGAATTCTTGATTATATAAACACCAGTTGGAGTCTCATTTGTTGCTATTTAGAGATTATCATTCATGTATGCAAGATGACTGGTCATTACTTACATTATTTTGTTCATTGTGTGGAGGAGTTTTGTGGAGAGATAAGAACTTATCATGTCTCTATCTTTCATTGGAGGAACTTTGTACTATTGGAGAGTTAAGGGGATATTCTTGTAATCTCCCTTCATGATTTTTGATGTTGTAAATATATTATCAAGGAAACATAAGAGTTTGTGAGTCAAGGTGTTGAAGGACTGTGTTGTTGGTGTGCATATTGTAATAGGGTAACCCCTTGAAATACTATTTCTTCTTTCATTGGAGATTGGTCATTAAGACCATGGAGGTTTTTCTAGTGAGGCTGTCTTTTTCTAGTTAGGTTGTATTTTGCCAGTGAGGCTATATTTTGCTAGTGATGTTATATTTTTCTAGTGAGGCTGTATTTTATCAGTGAGGCTGTATTTTCTCGGTGAGGTTGTATTTTTACCATTGAGGCTGTAATCAGTGAGATTACCATTTTTCCAGTGAGGCTAATAGAAAGAATTTTTTGAGTGGTTTTCCCTCCCTGTAAAGGGTTTTCCACTCATAAATTGTTGTGCTATGGTTTCTCATTATTTGTGGTCTATTGGTCTTCATGTTTAAACATTCAATCTTTTTAGCACTTGAATTTCTATGTTAATCAAACATTAAGCCTTGCCTATCTGATTGGGTTACTTTTTAGTAATTGAATATTCAAGTTATCACAAAGAGACTATGTGCTTAAGAAAAAATTGAATTTAATTTGTTTATTGAAACATTAATTCACCCCCCTCTTAGTGTTTATGTACTCCAACAAGTGGTATCAAAGCTAGACCCTTGCAAAAAGTTTAACCAACTTAAGGGTTCCTGGTAGCGAAGTACAATGGGAAAGAGGTATATAAATAAAGTTTCTAAAAAGGAGAAATATTTGCATCAAAAGAAAGAGAAGTCTATTACTAAATTTGATGATGTTTATAATTTTCTTGGCTCTAATGAATGTCATGCAAGAATTTCTAATGCAAAAAGAGATGAGTTACAATTCATAGAGGTTGCAAATGAGTCATATGATGAAAATGATGAAGAGGAAGCACAAGTTTATCTGGAAGATTAATTAATTCTTACCTTAGATGAATTGAAGAAAGAAAGAAGAGAAAAATAATAACTAAAGATTAAGTATGAAGAATCTAATCGACTTGTTGATGAACTAAAGAAGAAGTGTGTAGAATTTGATCAGATTATTGAGAAACTAAAGGTGTAATTGGAGGAGTCTAGAAAAGTGGAAGAAACCACTTACAAGAAATTGCAAACCAAAGTATAAGATTGCCAAAAGTTAGAGGCTAAAATGTTGTCCCTAAAAGAGCAATTAGAGAAGGTAAATTTGGATTTGAAAAGAAGCCTACAAAATGAGCAAAGCACTAAGTTGTTTGAGAAAATGTTGCTAAGTCAAAGATCTCTGCCAAACAAATATGGGATAGGGTATGAAGGAGAAGTGTGTAACAAAGACGCTACAGTGTCAAAGGTGCCAATGGAATTGACAAGCTTGTCAAAAGGAGCAACATATGAACAAGGAGAATCAAGTTTTACTTTCAAAATGCCTATAGACCAGAACACTTATGAAGATGGATACAAAAGAATTCATGATCTCAAACAAAGTTTAAGAATAAGGTTATCAACAAGACAAATCAGGTACAATTATTCTTGTTTCCATGGTTATTATTACTCTTGTAATGATTATGGACAAAAGTAATTGATTGTAGGAGTCAATCTAAATTTTATAGAAATATGAATGCAGTTTATTATAAATGTACCAACTTTGGACATATAGCACAATTTTGTAGAAATTTAGTGAGTCCACCTAATCATGATAAGAGGGAAAACATGTCAAATAAGAAAAAAAAGAGTTTGAAAAAGCTTGGAAAAGGAAAGAACCTGAGAAGGTTTGGAGAAGGAAACAAGTGAAAGAAAAGGTGGAGTTTGAAAAATCTTGGAAAAGGAAAGAGCTTGAGAAAGTTTGGAGGAGGAAACATGAACAAAAACAAAAAGAAGAACCTAATCTTGTGCATGTTGCACAAGAGACTTTCATAATTGTTTAAAGGATAGCATAAATTGAGGGGGAGTTGGTCTTATGTCATATTACACAAACCCTATAGTCAATAGCTAAGAGGTTTCATCAAGAGGAAAATAAAGGAGTGTTTCATTATAAGATACAAAATGGAGTGTGCATAGTGAATGTTTACTTTTTTTCTTATGGACAGTGTGGCTTATATCTCTTTGTTGTTTATTGAGCTAGTGCTTTATTGATTTCATATAGTGCTATCCATGATGTTGATTCAAAGTGAAGGTTTGTTGTTGATACATAGTTTTCAAAGTTGACAGAGTATAGTTGGTTCATGCTTGATACTAAGGTATTTCTTGCTTGCTCCAAGGATTTGCATTATTGGTGGTGTCTTTAGTAAAGTTGATCAAATTTTCTTTCAATGAATGCTTTTCAATATTCTTTATCTCAGTGATAGCTCAAATCATAGTGATTCTCATTGGGATTGATATCTCATTAATGACAATGAGGTTGTACATATGTCATAGTGTGTTTCTGATTGGGAAAATACAGTGCTTTTGTGAGTGCTCAATAGTTTGTGTGCATGGTCTTTCTTTGCATCTTGAATATGTTGTTCTTTGAGTATGAGACAGCCATACAATGCATACATAGTGGATAATGGCATCATGAGTTCATATGCTTCTAACAGTGGTTTCTTGTGTTTATTGGGTTGAGAAGATTCTTTATGCTAGGAGAGATAAGTGTATGATAGTGGATCAATACAAGGTTTGCACATTGGAGTATGAAGTGTTTTACATGCTTTCCAATTTACATAATGCTCAGTGATTTTTGTTTCAGTGCTAGGTAGAGATTTCTTTGTGGTTAATATCTCTTCATTTACTTGTGTCTATGGTTATATTATTCATGTGCTTGACAATTAACAGTGATAATCAAGTATTTTCTTCATAATTTTTGAAGCAAGGTGATAGAGTGGCAGTGTCATGTGGATTAAATTGTGGTATATGAATAATACTCTCTCATTTCCCTTGTTTCAATGGATGATGTGTGATATGTGTGTTTAACTGAATGGGTTATGAGTACTATTATTATTCCACACTTGGAAATATGGTGTCTTGCATCATGCGTTCAGTGAGGTGATATTCTTCATGCCTTAGATATACCAAGAATGACATGATAGCATATTGTTGCATAGAAAAGACTATGACACTGAAATGGATAGTAAAATTCAAGACAATGCATAGTGATTGCATTTCCAAACAGTGTTCTTGACTGTAGAGATTTATTTTCTTGCTTAACAATGACCATTGCTTGGGAAGTTTACTTGTTTGCTTGGACAATGAATTGCTTGGCTATATAGTGACTCACAGTGTAAAGACAATGAGAATAACCATTGATGAAAGTTTGATATTTCTTTGATCTGCCCCTGAACATTGTGCACTTTTCTAATCTGACAATACAGTACAAGAGTTTTATTGGATTGGTAATATACTTGATAACAAGTTTATTCTATTGGTTTTTCAAACTTGAATGAAAACACAATGACTTGAAAGCAACAATAATCTTGAGAAAGTACAGTTGCTTTGTCTTGCATAATACTCATTGGTAGTAGCTTAATGATAATAGTATTCTCTTGCATCATGAACCTAATAATAACATTATTTGTTTCCTTGACAGTAATTTATATTGGCTTACATCTATAGTGATAGCTTGTGATCAATGGTGAATTATACTTATAAGATGACAGTTCTTGAGAAGGTATCTTTACACAATGTGAAGACAATATTGTGTCTCTTCATAAGGCTTTCTTGGTGTTCCTTTTGTGGATAGTCATTTGTGACTATGAATTGGTGTGTGGCATGGTACTAGTTTTGTAACTCGTGACAGGATAGTGGATTGGTATCCAACAATGCAGTAGTCATTTCAAGTGCTATAAGTGATCTTGAGGAGCCATGCATTATTCATCCTTGCTTGCTGACTCTTTGAAAGTTTGTTTTTTTGTCTCTGAATAGTATTTATTTTTGCTAGTGTGGTAAAATTTTCACTTGTTTCTAATGAGATTGTAGGGAAAAATCACTCCAATGCAGCCTGTTGCCTAAGTAATGAAGGCTTTTGTCATTTATTATCAAAAGGAAGAGTATTGAAGTGGACATATTGGACATTTACATTTGAATTGAGTTGGACAATGTGTACTTTCTAGTTGATATTGGCTAGTTGAGGGCTTTGTTAGTACTCTAATAGATGATTTCTATGTGTGGAACAGTTGGAGTACTAAAGTATTGGTGGATTTACAATGGGTTGTGGCTTGTTGTGAAACTACTCCTACTTGGAAAGAGCAGTGACAATGATAGTGGTTTCTCTTGTTTTGCTTGGGTAATTGTGTGGTGGTTCTTTGTTTGAAACAAGTTTTTGGACAGTGATGAAGCCATTCACATTCTTAGATAGTGGTAAATATTATTCACTTCCTTCACATGCTTCAAAGGACAGTGAAACTTCAATGCTTATGTTGCTTTAATACTTCAAAGGAAAGTGAAAGTGAATAATGGTTGATTTGCAACGTTTGATACTTATTTGATAGAATTTGCTTGAACAGCTGATAGAGAATTTGGATTTTTTTTTTGACAATGGAATGTTTCACAAAAGTACTAGTGATGGAGCTTATTCATAAGGGGAGTACTTGCTTTGTGATCCAGTATCCCTTTTTCATTGCTATCAAAGGGGGAGATATAGGAGAGTAGTTGGTAGTTGCTGGAATTTGCACATTAGTTGACATCAATGCCAAAGGGGGAGTTTGTTGGATTTGCATTGATTTTTCATTGATGTCAAAGGCTTAGAGGTTGCATTGGTATATCATTGATGTCAAAAGTTGTAAAGAGTTCATAGTTTATGATGTCCACATTTGGAGTTGATGGTGTTACTATTCATCGTTACAAGGTTCTTGGTCCTATGATGTGATCTCATGCTTATTCTTGCAATGTGCAAAGGTTGAATAGAGGATGCAAATATTGAGAAAATATATTATTTTTATTCACAAGGAAATATATTGATGTTGATGTGGCTTATCTAAAGATTAAGGTTGCTTATGAGGGTTGCTTTGCAAATGTTTGAATCAAACTTACTTCATTTAAAGGTTTTGTGCTTCCTTATTGGTAAGGAATTTCATTGCATTTGAAAAGGGTTGAGTCGGTCTCATATTTCAAAGGTATATTAAAAAGCCCTAAAGATCTAGGGTTTAGGGCACGTGATGATTTCTAGTGCAAGTCTTCACATTTTTTTAGAAAATTTATTATCATTGGTGAAAATGTTGTTTACGTGTCTATCTAATATTTATTTTTTAACAACCAATGTTTAGTCTTTGAAAAAGGTTCACATAGGTATATTTTTTAAAAGATCCTATGCAAAATTGATATAGCTATCATCGGGTTTTGGTTGGTTGAGAATAGTTTTTCAACTGTACCTACAAATAGAATGTTGAAAAAAAAGAGTGTAGCAATGCATTTAGAGTTATTTTTGTCCAACTAATGAGAAGTTTCATTGTGGTAACTGTATGGTTGTGTTAAGTTAGTGAACAATGAAAGAAAGTAAAATATCGGTATACATTCATAAGGATGAGGTTCAGAGTTGTTGAGGGTTTGTGATTACATTGTGTAGAAAAAGAATTGAATCACAACATTATACAACACCATTATATTGTTGTATTCTTGAAGAAAATTCTCCATGTGCATACTAGTGTGTTGTGCAGATTATATCTATGATTGAGTTGGTATCAAGTGTTAACCATCATGAAAGAGATTTTTAATATTTTATAACATGCTTCCTTGTTGATCATGCAAAATAAGAGGGTTTTGAATAACTGTGCATAAAAGGCTTGCTTGTGCCTTTGTATGTCAATGCATATAAGTTGTGCTTACTTTACATGAGGAGTAGTTTGGAAAGTGATAAAGACTTCACTTATGTCTGAATTTTTTTGTGTCTAACAGTATCTAAGTGTATGCAGTCTTGATCCTATTCTTTGTCTTGTTGAAATAAGGAACATGATTAATTAAAGTCCTTTTGTGGTATTCTAAGAGGGTTTATATCAAGAGTTTTGATGTGTATAGAGGATTGAAGAATTCATGATTATATAAACACCAATTGGAGTCTTGTTTGTATCTATTCAGAGATTATCATTCATGTATGCAGGGTGATTGGTCATTGCTTATATTATTTTGTTCATTGTGTAGAGGAGTTTTGTGGAGAGATAAGAACTTATCCTATCTCTATCTTTCATTTTGGGAAATTTGTAATATTGGAGAGTTAAGGGGATATTCTTGTAATCTTCCTTCATGATTTTTGATGTTGTAAATCCATTGTCAAGGAAACATAAGATTTTGTGAGTCAAGGTGTTGAAGGACTGTGTTATTGGTGTGCATATTGTAACAGGGTAACCCCCTGAAATAGTGTTTCTTCTTTCATTGGAGATTTTTCATTAAGACCATGGAGGTTTTTCCAGTGAGGTTGTATTTTGCTAGTGAGGTTGTATTCTTCCACTGAGGCTATATTTTTCCACTAAGGCTATATTTTGTCAATGAGGCTATATTTTTGTCAGTGAGGCTTGTTAGCTCTCAAAAACGCAGGCGGAAAACCTCAAGAGGCTGCCAATCTCTTGGTACATTTTAGGGTAACAGACAAGGTTAGATGTTTTAGACCTTCTACTCTTCAGGTGCTGCTAGACCTAGGCGGGTGTACCTAAACAAATGAAGCAAACTTAATGTGCTTATCTCTCTTGAAATTTTTTTCCCACAATGGCAAGTAGGAGTGGACAAATGAAATAAAATTTGGTATAGATTGTATAGCAATGTTCCAAAAGTAAATCCTAATATGCTTAGTTAACAGATGTAAAGAAAATGAATGAATCTAAATGGTGCAATGCAGAGACTAGTGCCTTATTGGGTATGCAGAGTCAAATGAAATAGCAATGGGCAACCTCTTTCTGGAAAACACTCAAATTGTTTGGCATATGTTTTGTTTATAACTTGTATAAACATGCAAGACTGTGATTATTAAGTTCTTACTGATCCAGATGAATTTCCCTTATTACTGTGATTAATTAAAATGATTTAATCCTTCCTTGAAAGAACCGATCAACCAATCACACAGATACAACAAATGTGCATTGATAAATCAAACACAAACTTGTTATGTCAATATAAATAACTAGACAACATCAATTTTGGAGACAACTTGAATAATACTTTTAATGAGCACAACAGACAATTGACACCAGAAATGAGCAACCACATCAACTGATTTTCATTGATATCTCCATTTTGAAATCATACATCATAGTCTCTGTTCTAAAAATTTTATTCTATTGTATCCATTTCTAATCTTATCTACTGTCTATCTGCTATATATCATCTTCTTGTTTACAGTAAAAAATGGACATTTATACAGTTGTGTCTGAAAAGACACAATGCTTCACATTCCAATGTCGAAAAGCAACTGTTTGCATTCGAGCTTCAAATAACAACCACTGAGACATTCATCGAGACATCTTGTAGTCACACTGAGATACTATATTTCATCCACAGTCATCCTGTGCATCGTTGTAATGTTTTGCCATCTTATCGACACTTTGAGTCTCGCCAACGAATGTTCATTCATCCCATGTGCTTCACCGTAACATTCCAATGTTGGGGAGATGTCCCACATACAATACTTCATCTTACTGAGATGTGTCCTTTTGTCTCTTTCACTTCGCTGTGACCTTGTGAGGTCAGGGAGATGTCATATCGGCTATACATTGTCATACCAAAAGATTCACCTTTGGTTGCCATGACAAATTCTGAGTCGGGAAGAGGTCTCATAGATACCTTTGTCTTACCGAGATACCTTGTGGTGCACTCCTATCGCTGAGACATATGGGCTCTCTGGCCGATGAAACAACACATCGGCATGACCTTCAAGTTTTCTCACCGATGAAACTGATCTTACCGATGAAATAACTATGAATCTTTGAAAAGACTCATACCGATGCCAAATGTCTCGCCAAACCCGTTCCTCCAGATTACTCTATTCGGTGAGACTCTCCCTGAAGTATTCTATTGGTGTAAATTTCAAATTTTGGTGAAAATCATGCCGACGACCCTTTCTCTTGCTAATGCATATCTCTATCAGTGTGACATTTAAGTCGGAAAGACTACGTGACTTCCTCCCGATAGCCTTTTGATGAAACCCCTTTGCGCCATATCGACAAGACCCAACACACTCAGTGAGACATTACTCTGATAGTCTTTTGTTTTACCGCTATGCATATCCTCATCGACGTGACATATGGGTCACTGAGACTGCAAGACCCCACCCCGATAACCCTTTGACAAGATTCCCCTGCGCATGTTAGTGAGACTGGAGGTATTTGCCGAGACCTTATTCCAAATACCCTTTGTTAAAATCCATTTGTGCTTTGTCGGCAAGACCAGAGTCACTCACTAAGAGCTCACTTCGATAACCCTTGACTCTTACCGATACATCATTCTATATGCTTTAGTTGGTGAGACACAATACACTCGGTAAGACTTCACCCCGAAGTCTTTCTGCTTTTGCCAAACTTGTTATTCCACTATGCTTTATTCGATGAGACTCTTCCCGATAGCTCCTTGATAGAATCATTTGTATTATGTTGACAAGATAGAATGTCATTGCTAAGACTTCACTCTGATACACTTGTGGTTTGGCTGAAATGTGTTGGTCAGCGAGACAATACAACTTCTCTATGACTCATTCCAATGAAGACTCTCTTGCCGATGGGAAACCCTTAGTTGCTGAAACAATAGAAATGTCATGCCGATAGGTGCCTGCATGTGAATTCCAATCAATGTGACATTAAAGACATCTTGCCGATAGGCAACACAGACATATACAAGCAAAAATACACAATGGGTCAGGGAGACCATGATATCCTCATGCCGATAGGAACTATAACGTGAAATACTCATACCTAGATGGATTTTTATGGGATAAAGCTAGGCTAAATGTGAGAAAAATATTATGAAGAGAGGCCCTAAGCACATGGTGAGGACTCGATTGGAAAACTAGGGATATGAAAAGCCTGTGAAATTATTCAGAATTTTATAGTTCTAACAGTGGCTCCATTTGGGGATGAATGATTGTGAGATCATTGCAAGGATACATATCTCTGGGTGAGCAGACCAGACTCAAGGTGATGGATCAGTGAGAAAAACAAAATGAATGGAAAAGAAAGTGACCCTACACTACTGTACATCGAAAATTTATTTTGAAAGAAGGAAAATCAGGATTGTCCATGTACTGGCAAGTCCTGTTCCTTTTATTTCCTAGACTACTATGCATGGAAGAGAATTTTAAAGAGGATCATCAAGAGTTGTCCATGCACTGGAAACCCTTAATCCTCTGTGTTGTTCAAGAGAAAAAATGCTTCAGAAATTTCCCACGTATAGGTAATTCCTGATCTTCACCAGCCATATTTTGTAGATAGTATGAATCTTCACCTCTCTTTCCAACAACCACAAAAGGTCCCAGCCACAAGGCTTCAAATTTTCCATGTTTTCCCTTATCTTGACACCTTGCATTCCACATTAGTACCAAATCACTTTCCATAAATTTTCTATCCTTTGCCTTTTTATCAAATAGATACTTCATCTATGTTTGTAACTTTATGTTCTGATTTTGAGCTCCTTGTCTTATCTCATCCAATTCAGCCAGTTGTTCCATTCTCTCCTCCATAGTCTCTGGAATGTCTATGTCCTCCTGAAGAATAAACTTGTAAAGGCATCCTGGCTTGTGTTCCATACACCAATTCAAATGGGGATTTTCCAACTGCCTTCTTTACAGTGATTTTGTCAACCCAAACAGCTAATCTCAATTTTGAATTCCATGCCTTCTTGTTTTGACCTAGCATCCTCCTTATAATCTTTAGAAGACTTTTATTACTAGACTCAGCTTGACCATTGACTTTTGGATGGTAAGGAGCTGCATAAGAAATGGTAATGCCATATGTGCTACAGAAGTTTCTGAATTCATCTGATCTAAAACACATCCCATTGTTAGTAATCAGTCTTAGTGGTGCACCAAATCTGGTAATAATGATCTCCATTAGAAAATTTTTCACCACTTTACTTGTAGCCTGTTTAGTTGGTACCGCTTCTACCCATTTGGTAAAATAATCAATGGCCACCAGTATCCATTTATGTCCTCCACTCTATTTTTCTTGTATCTCTCCAATGAAATCAATTCCCCATTAATGAAAAGGGGCATCAACCTGCAAGGGTCGAAGTGGCAAAGCTCCTTGATACTTCAGTTTCCCAGAGAATTGCTGGCAGGCCTCACATTTTCTTACATATGTAAAAGAGTCATTAAAAACCTTTGGCCAGTAATAACCTGCCCTGAGAATTTTATGCGCAGTTGTCTTTGCTGAATAATGTCCTCCACAAACCCCTTTATGCATTTCACTCAAGACATGTCTGGCTTGTGATTCATCTAGACATAACAATAGTATGCCATCCCTATTTTTCCAAAACAGATCTCCATCTATGAAGACATACTTAGATGCCTGTAACTTCAAAGTTCTTTTCTAGCTATCACCCAATTCCTCTGGACACTTCATGTATTTAAGATAATGCATGATATTTGCATACCATGGAGTATGCTCAATGCTCGCAATTACAGTCTCTTCTTCTACATTGCAAATTTTATTTGCTTCAATGTTCGCTTTCGCCATCAACTTAGCCAAGCCCAAACCTCTAACCAGTTTAGTGATTTGTATCTCCATGTCAAACTCTTGGATTTTGTTAATCCATTTGCATCTTTTTCCTATTACTTTAGACTGTGTCAGAATGTCCTGACAACTGCATGAGGGACGTAAGCAACCACCTTTGCTCCAACAAGATATGGCTTGAAAGCTTTTATAGCTTTCACTAATGCAAATGCCTATTTTTCCATTATATCATACTTTAATTCAGACCCTTGTAATGACTCACTAAAGAAAGAAATAGGTTGTTCATAACCATCCTCATTCTTCTGTAACATAACATCAACAATAGTGTGTATTGAAGCAAATGAAAATATCTGAAAAGGTTTTGCAAAATCTAGAGACTTAAGGACAAGAGCCTCCTTGATGGCCCTTTTGATCGCTATAAAAGCTTCCAAAGCCTCAGCAGTCCATTCTATTTTCTGTCCTTTCCTCAACATTTTTGATATGGGTTTAATGATCTCAGCAAAGTTAGAAACAAATCTCCTAACAAAATTAATCTATCCAAAGAATGACTATATAGCCTTAACATTTTTAGGGACAAGAATTTTATCAATGGCCTCAACCCTCTCAGGATCTATCTTAATCCCTTCTTTTGAAACAATATGTCCCAAGAGCTTACCTTTTGTAACTGCAAAATGACACTTCTTAGGATTCAAGCTGATACCATATTCTAAGGCTTTAATAAATACCTTCTCCAGATGTTGTACATGATCTTCTGCCTTCTTTGAGTAAGCGGTGAGGTCATCCCAATATACCACCATGATAGCATTGATCAAATTTGCAAATGCTACATCCATAGCTCTTTGGAAGGTTGCTTCTGTGTTTATAAGACCAAATGGCATTCTCATGTATACATATGTCCCCCAAGGAGTCGTAAAAGTCATCTTGTATTGCTCAGATTCTTTGACCTTGACCTAGTTATAGCCTGAGAACCCATCTGTCATATACAACAATTCGCACCCTATTACCTTATGCAATAAAGCCTCCATATTGGGTAGAGGATACTTATCTTTGAGGGATGCCATGTTTAAATTTATGAAATCTACACATAATCTAATATCACCGTTTTTCTTCCTCACAGGGACCAAGTTTGAAACCCATGTTGAGTGCCTGATTGGTTTAATGATTCCCCCATCTTTGAGCTTTTCCAATTCCTCCTACATTTTAGGCTCTAATGTTGGATTTATGGGTCTTTTCTTTTGTCTGAACGGCTTAGCATCTAGCTTCAATGGTATTTCATGCTGAAACAAATCCTCCCTGTATGCTTTTAGATCTTCATAAGACCAAGCAAACACATGTTTATATTTTCTCAGTAACTCTATCAGCATTCTTCTAATTGTAGGGCTTATCTTCTTCCCTATGTACAAATTTCTTGGTGCCATTTCAGTTCCTAAGTTAATCTCTTCGATATCTTCCCTTTTGATTGGTGTTTGCTTCATGAGGGACCAATCATTTCCATCATACACCCTCTCCAATGCCACTAATCCTTTAGGAAGTTTATTTGTTTTAAGCTGTAATATCTCCTTCCCAAATACTATTTGCTTCCCATCCACCTTTTCAACAAAGGCGTTGAAGTCAATCTCTTGGGCTTCATATTGATCTATATAATGGAGGAATTTCAAAAGGTCAGTATCATCATTAAAAACCTGCCAACTATATATATTATTAGGGACTGCAGGCCTTGTTTTGAACTCAATCTGTTTCACTCCAGCCAATGTAATGTCATCTCTTTTCAACGCCACATTTGCTAAAAAATCTGCCATTATGTTCTTTGACCTATCAATCCACTCAATTGAGAAGGCATCAAATAACTCAATTGTGTCCCATACAACATTCTTGTATTGCTTCTTTTATGTTTTGCTGCATACTTTGACTTAATTTGTGAAACAACCAACTTAGAATCCCCTAGGATAGTCAACAACTTGATTTTATGTTTCACAACTATATTCAAACCTGTTATCAAAGCTTCATATTCCGCCACATTGTTTGTACATTTAAATGTTAGCAGGAATGAATACTTAAATGTAATACCTTCAGGCAAAACAAACATAATCCCAGCCCCATTACCCTCTTGGCTGCAAGCTCCATCAAAATACATTTTCCATACACCATTGCAATTTTGTGTAGCATGTTTTTCAATTGGATCACTATTGGTTAATTCTGGCTGGGCCGGATCTATCTTAAAATTCCCAAGATCAACATCACAAAAATAGTTGATTTGATCTTGTGGTACACAGTCAACAGCTTGGTTCATCCGTGGCTCTATGTACAACTTCACTTCCTAACCATTCACTGGAATGGTTGCATAAGACAGATCAAACTGAACATTTCCACCAACCGCTACTGTCCACTGTCTTGATAAGAGCATCCCAAACTGAGGAGGGGTATCAATTACTGTTATATCAATGTTATAGGCCACCTGAGGATAAGTAGCAAGCTTGAATTCAACATCCCTCATTATACCCACCACAGGAACAGGTCTGTTATCCATTGCATAGCACTTCCCTCCAGTAGTATCAACCCTCATACCAAGTTGTTTCATAACTCCTATTGGCATAATATTCATGGCAGCTCCAGAGTCTATCATGCAATTTCTCAGCAATTTGTTATTTATGAGCAATGAAGTGAAAAAAGGATCAACTTGTGGGGGGCTCAATAATGCATTACTAAGGCAAACTTCTGGGATATTTACCTTCTCTTGTTTATTTTTAGCAGCCATCTTATCTTCAGAATTTATATGTTTTTCACTTCCATTTGTTATCAATTGAACATCACTGTCTCTGTATTCCTTAATTTTCATCATCTCAAGTAGTGGAACAGACATCTTTACTGAGATAAAGCTTGAGTGAAGTCAAAAGAAGAACCCTCTACCTTAATCATTTTCTTTTGTTCTGACGTTTCTCCTTTCTTCTCTTCTTTCTCTCTTTTACTTGGCTGATCAGTCTTTTGCATTTCTTTGTGCAATTCCTTTACTTCCTCCTTTTGGACAGGCTTTTTTTCACCTTTATCATTTTGTTTGTTTCCCCATTTCTTTAAAGCTCCTTGTGTTTCCTTTTGATCCTTTATAAAGATTCCCCTGGGGACACCTTCCTTTTTATTTACTGTCATGTTTCTCAACCAGTACTTACTCTTTGCTTCTTCAATTGCAGCAACAGTTAATCTCTCTATCTCTTCTTCAGTGAGTTTCCTCATGCTGCCCTCAGTAGGCATCTCATCAGAATGTGGTTCTGCATAATCATTCTCAGAATTAGAAAGGATCTGCTAGTCAACCATGTGGACATTGTACCTCTGATTTAAAACATCGTACTCATATCCGTCTTCCTCTGAAGATGAGTACCTCTCCTCAACCCAGTAAAAAGTATTTGAAGTCAAATACACTTTGTGATCTCCTCCATCATTTCCCATCAGCATTCCTTCCTCTTGCATTCTTTGGGCTACCACACAATAATCTGGGGAATGTGGCTTATTACAAATTTCACAAAAATAATTGTTATTTACCATGTATGTTCCCTTCTTCCGTAATGGATCAGGAGTCTCTTTGTTTCTAGGCCTATCTGTAATAGGTTTTCCATCTTTCTAGTTTGTGTTATAAGGCATGTCATGTAACCTAGGCCTTTCATTTCTATATGCATTCTCCTATTTGTATTGATAATTATTGGTTTGTTGAGGAGCCCTATGATTTTCTCTTTTATCAATTATCCTAGCAGCCCTCCTATTGTTTTCAATTGTTAATATTGTCTTCTGGGCTTCAGCCAAGTCTCTTGGGAACCTATTTCTTAGTTCATACCCTATTTTAGGATCGAACGCATTCAAATAAACACTCAATGCCATAGAGTCTGGCAATTTTGATCCAGGAGATATTTTATTCTGTAGTTTATTGAATCTTCGGTTGAAATTATAAATTGAGTCATTCTAATTTTTCTGAATTCGCATCAATTCATGAAGAGCAACATCAGGTGCACTTTGATTCCCATATTGCTCGAGGAATCGGTCCTGAAATATTTGGAGAGAATCAATAGAGGTTATTGTTAGGCTCTTGAACCAATCCCTAGCCTCTTCAATAAGCGACATCATGAATAGCCTCATATGTAAACCTTCATAAGGTACATCCAAATCTTGAATGAAAGCATTGAAACTCCTTAAATGGTCTTCAACAGAAATTGCACTACTCCCTATAAACTTAGGCACCAGACCTCTCCAACTGCCATCCATAGGGTAAGGATATAATTGAAACCCTGCTAAATCAAATTGTCTGATCATTGTCGTATACTTGTGAGGGGGAGGGTTAGGTGGATACTGGTACATTGGATTATTATATTGTGTATTATGATGTGGCACATAATGCTGACCATGAGGTGGCTGTGTATTTGTATATTGTGTGGGAATATGAGGTGGATGATTTGGCTGTCTATATTGATTCCCTACTTGATGGTGAGGGACCCCTGATGGATCAGAAGGCCCTGCACTATGATTACCTTGCTTATGAGGTTGTACATATTTTGGGCAACCGGATGTCTGAATAGTATTTTGAACTTTCTACAATTTGAAATCTCTCATTTCTTGTATCATCTAGGCTTTCTCCCATTCCTCTCTCTCTCTTTTTTGAGATTCAAACCGTGCTTTTACTTCTTCATATGTTAAAGATTCATAATCTTTTTGAGGAGTTTCAAGATCAGTGGGTCCATTCTGATTACCTTCCATTTTTTGATCATATTCATGCTGAATTCTGACTCGTTCAGCCTCAAGTTCAGCTCTAAACTCAGCCTATTTTTGAGGATCGTAAAAAGGATTTCTTTGATCTTCCGGGGTACCAGGCTCTGCACTCGAATTATCTTTCCACGCATCATAACGGTCATATGTTTCACCATGTGGTATTGATGATTTGTCTTTGTTCGTCATGCACATGTCCTCACTTATCCTTTTACCCTTATCAACCCTATCATCCTTGTGTGTCCACTTACTGCTGCCAACAGGAGCTCCAGTATGACCTCCCCTGTATTGAGATCTTCTTCCATTCATGTTGCAATGTTTTATCAGAGTTGCCACTCACTTTCTTCAAAGTGAGAAAATGTTTGATATTTCTTATTCCTAGTGGAGTCTGTACAAGGTTTATGACTCTATGATTAAGGCCTTGTTTCTGAATTGAGGTGTCCCTAGCAGAGTCACCAATTTGTTAGCTCTCAAAAATGCAGGCGGAAAACCTCAAGAGGCTGCCAATCTCTTGGTACGTTTTAGGGTAACAGACAAGGTCAGATGTTTTAGACCTTTTACTCTTCAGGTGCTGCTAGACCTAGGCGGGTGTACCTATACAAATGAAGCAAACTTAATGTGCTTATCTATCTTGAAATGTTTTTCCCGCAATGGCAAGTAGGAGTGGACAAATGAAATCAAATTTGGTATAGATTGTATAGCAATGTTCCAAAACTAAATCCTAATATGCTTAGTTAACAGATGTAAAGAAAATGAATGAATCTAAATGGTGCAATGCAGAGACTAGTGCCTTATTGGGTACGCAGAGTCAAATGAAATAGCAATGGGCAACTCTTTCTGGAAAACACTCAAATTGTTTGGCATATGTTTTGTTTATAACTTGTATAAACATGCAAGACTGTGATTATTAAGTTCTTCTTACTGATCCAAATGAATTTCCCTGATTACTGTGATTAATTAAAATGATTTAATCCTTCCTTGAAAGAATCGATCAACCAATCACACAGATACAGCAAATGTGCACTGATAAATCAAACACAAACTTGTTATGTCAATTTAAATAACTAGACAACATCAATTTTGGAGACAACTTAAATAATACTTTTAATGAGAACAACAGACAATTGACATTAGAAATGAGCAACCACATCAACTAATTTTCATTGATATCCCCATTTTGAAATCATACATCATAGTCTATGTTCTGAAAATTTTATTCTACTGTATCCATTTCTAATCTTATCTATTGTCTATCTGCTATATATCATCTTCTTGTTTACAGTCGAAAATGGACATTTATACAGTTGTGTATGAAAGACACAAAGCTTCGCATTCCAATGTTGGTGAGCAACTGTTTGCATTCAGGCTTCAAATAACAACCGCTGAGACATTCGTCGAGACATCTTGTAGTCACACCGAGATACAATATTTCATCCATAGTCATCCTATGCATTGTTGTAATATTATGCTGTCTTATCAACACTTTGAGTCTCACCGACGAATGTTCATTCATCCCATGTGCTTCACCATAACATTCTGATGTTGGGGAGATGTCCCACAAACAATACTTCATCTTACTGAGATGTGTCCTTTTGTCTCTTTCACTTCGCTGTGACCTTGTGAGGTCGAGGAGATGTCATATCGGCTATACATTGTCATACCGAAAGATTCACCTTTGGTCACCGTGACAAATTTTAAGTCAAGAAGAGGTCTCATAGATACCTTTGTCTTATTGAAATACACTATCATGCACTCCTGTCGCTGAGACATATGGGCTCTCTGGCTGATGAAACAACACATCGGCGTGACCTTCAAGTTTTCTCACCGATGAAACTGATCTTACCAATGAAATAAATTTCATCGGCAAGACTATGAATCTTTGAAAAGACTCATACCAATGCCAAATGTCTCGCCAAACCCATTCCTCCAGATTACTCTATTCGATGAGACTCTCCCCAAAGTACTCTATTGGTGTAACTTTCAAATTTCGGTGAAAGTCATGCCGACGACCCTTTCTCTTGCCGATGCATATCTCTATCAGTGTGACATTTAAGTCAGCAAGACTATGTGACTTCCTCCTGATAGACTTTTGATGAAACCCCTTTGCGCCATATCGGCAAGACCCAACACACTCGGTGAGACATTACTCTGATAGTCTTTTGTTTTACCGCTATGCATATCCTCATCGGCGTGGCATATGGGTTGCTAAGACTGCGAAACCCCACCTCGATAACCCTTTAATAGGATTCCGCTACGCATGTCGGTGAGACCGGAGGTATTCGCTGAGACCTTATTCCGAATACCCTTTGTTAAAATCCATTTGTGCTTTGTCAGCAACACTAGAGTCACTCGCTGAGAGCTCACTCTGATAACCCTTGACTCTTACCAATACATCATTCTGTACGCTTTAGTCGATGAGACACAATACACTCGGTAAGACTTCACCCCGAAGTTTTTCTACTATTTTCGAACTTGTTATTCCACTATGCTCTGTTCGATGAGACTCTTCCCGATAGCTCCTTGATAGTATCATTTGTATTATGTCGGAAAGACCCAACATCGTCGCTAAGACTTCACTCCGATACACTTGTGGTTTGGCCAAAATGTGTTAGTCGGTGAGACAATACAATTTCGCCTATGACTCATTCTGACGAAGACTCTCTTGCCAATGGGAAACCATTAGTCGCTGAAACAATAGAAATGTCCTGCCGATAGGTGTCTACATGTGAATTCCAATCAATGTGACATTAAAGACGTCTTGCCGATAGGCAACACAGACGTATACAAGCAGAAATACACAATGGGTTGGGGAGACCATGATATCCTCATGCCAATAGGAACTATAACGTGAAATACTTAGACCTAGATGGATTTTATGGGATAAAACTGGGCTGAATGCGAGCAAAATATTATGAAGAGAGGCCCTGAGAACATGGTGAGGACTCGATTGGAAAACTAGGGATATGAAAAACTTGTGAAATTATTCAGAATTTTATAGTTCTAACAAGGCTGTAATAAGTGAGATTACCATTTTTCCAGTGAGGCTAATAAAAAGAATTTTTTGAGTGGTTTTTTCTCCCTATAAAGGGTTTTCCACTCATAAATTTTTGTGTTATGGTTTCTCGTTATTTGTGGTCTATTGGTCTCATGCTTAAACATTCAATCTTTTCAGCACTTGGATTTCTATGTTAATCAAGCATTAAGCATTTCCTTTCTAATTGGGTTCTTTTTAGTAATTGAACATTCAAGTTATCACAAAGAGACTATGTGCTTAAACAACAATTGAATTGAATTTGTTTATTGAAACACTGATTCACCCTCCCTCTTAGGGTTTCATTACTCCAACATCCATATCTTGTGCATTTATAGCTCTGACTCTAGTTTCATGCTCATGTTGAGCATCATCTATGTGAATCCTTCCTTCTACCACATTTGTATCTTCTTTCTCTATAACTTCTTATTTAACTTCAACCAGAGGGTTAATAGTGCTCTTTCTTTTCTTACTTATTCTCCTAGAAGTGTCAAAGGCTTCAGCTCTAGTCCCATCCTCTAATCCTAATTTTCTAAGGTCTTTGGGGCTTCTTAGAAGCACTTCTACATAGTTAATAGTTTCAGCCTCAGTCACTTCATAATCTAATTCATAAATCTAAATAGTTTCAAGCTCAATTGCTTCCATGAAGAAAAAATCAATAGAGACAAGAAAATTGATGTCTCCACAATAACTTTCCAACACACTCTTAGGTATTTTCACTCTTTCATTCATTCTCATTTGAAATTTTTTAAAGAATATTCCAAGAGCACCATCTTGAGCATCTAGATCTCCAAGTCTTCACAAGTGATGTGTTATCTAGTGTGCAACATAATCTGTATTGTCCACTCTGCATTCCCAATTACCAATATTTCTTTCATGAAGTAGAAAATAAAATAGCTTACCAATGTACCGTACCTAAATGTAAGCATTTTTTTCTTTTTGATTTCTTTCAGGTTTTTCATCAAATGTTGTTGGAGTAATTCACAAAGGTTATAATCAACACCATTTTCAACCATGTCTTGTGCAATAAGAATGACAATGGCAGAGACTATATTATCTCTATTTGGATGAAATTTTTTGTGACCAATAAGTATTGTAGCATATCGAATAGCCATATTTCTAATTAAATTTAAGGTGAGTTCTTTTTCTTCAAGAGTAGCACAAGTCTTCTTCATTATGTCCTTAACTTTGACAAATTTTTGGTTTGGAATTGGTTTGAAGGACCATAAACCAGTTACATCTTTAATAGCTTCCTTGGTTATTGAGTACAGGTCATTAATCCATATGGATTCATTGTGAATTATGCTTAACACCATTTTGGTGTACCTCTTTTTGACTTCAAATAATGGAAAATTTCATCACACATCCAATATCTTCTCACTTAGGGTTTTGTGTTCTGGTTGTTGAAAATGGAGGTAATTATGTAGCTTAATACTTTGTAAAACTATGAGACTGTACATCTAATTAAGTGTTCTTTGTTACAATTTATTTGTATATAATTATTTGTTTAGATCAATTATTACCAATTGTAGAAGTAGACAGAAGATTGTAGAAGAATGAGACAAGAAGATAAAAGTGACACAACATATACGCGGAGAAACCCTTTCGGGAAAAAATTCCACCACCAGAATCAATAGTGCTTGTATTATTTAACCTTAGAATGAGATTACAATAATTCTTTATCAATCCTTGATTTAGATGCTTCTTTTTCCTTCAACAATTCTTCTTCACAACCTACAATAAACTCTGATAAAACTCTCTTTAACTTGTTGTAATAAATAGACAATAATGAGCCTTGTAAACTCCAAATACAAAGCACAAAGCTTATCTCACAAAACCTATGCCTATTATTTACAAGTAGAGTTCTCCTATGAAAAATAATGTCAAAACAAGTCCATCAATTTGGGCTTCCAAAACTAAAGTCATAACTCAATGTTGATTCCAAAGATATCTTGTAAGCTTCTCCTCAAAGTTGGTGCCAACAAATTGGCCCACTTAACTCATCCTTATAAAATATCTTATCATGAAAAAGTGTTAACTCCAAGATGCCAACTTGGGCACCCAAAGTGGGTCCAAGTCAATCTCTATTAATTGAAACATATCTCTCCACCATTCATGCAAATATCATGCATGATTGATCATCCCTTATTAACTAAAAGTAGTTACTTGTTATCTGTCATGCAACTCAAGTCATTAGCATGCAATTCAAGTCAATTGAAGTCAACTAACGTGCAACTCAAACTAACTACATGCAACTAAAGATAGTTGAACCATAACTGAACTGAACTGAACTAATACTGAACTAAACTAAACTAAACTAAACTAAATTGATACTGAACTAAACTGAACTCCATTCATGTAAACATTAATCCCTAACTTCTAGGATCTTTACATCCATTACTAAAGTGTTATCTTTTCTCCAAACAGTTAACTGAACTCAAGGTGAGATCCACTTTCCATGTGGGTGCCCCATGTGCTCCTATTTTGTAGGAACTCTTCTTGGGCATCCCCACATGTTCCTATCATTTAGAATTAATTACAAATGTCAATTTACATGTTCATTTCATTTGAATTTAATCTCTTTCTAATCCTAGTGTTGAGGAAAAATTTCCAAGGACTTAGGAGAATCATGAAATATATTTAGAATTGCAATTAAATGGTATCCTATTCCCAACATTCTCCCACTTGACATTATATATTGCAATTATTCTAAACAAGGAATCATTATTATAAATCAAGTACAGGACTCAAGGCCAATGACCTTCATGCACCAAATAATCAATCCATGCCAACTTCAAATGCAACCTACATGATCATGAAGCTCCAAGCAAATGATTGATACTCAAAACCAAGAGAACTTGTATGTAGGAACTAGTTTCATAAGATAATTTGCAGCATTAATCAAAGTGTCGACTTTCTCAATTAATACCTTCCCACTCTCAATCATTTCTCGCACAAAGTGATACTAAACATCATCATGCTTAGTACAAGCATGATACATAATATTTTTGGCTAAACAAATAGCATTATGACTATCACATTCAAGTTTAACTTACTTGCAATTAAAACCAATACCTTTCCCAAGTCTTTGTAACCAAACTGCCTCTTTGGATGCATGTGAAACTGCTGAGTGCGTTGAACTCATGTCCAACCAAGGTGTAGGCTTCTTGATCTTTACTGTTGAAAAATATTTTCTTACAAGTAACCATTCCAACATATATCTCTTACCATCAGAAAATTCAAGCCTCGCCGATTTCTCCAAGTATCCATGAGGACCTGTAACCAACCAATCCATTCCAAACTCCAAATGCAACATAGAACTACCATGAAGTAATCAAGAAAATGATTAATGTACCCAATACATAAGAGAACTACACAAGATCAATTTCAAAGCTCCAATCATGAACAAGGAACATAAACATGACAACATGATCTAACCATCTCCTCCAAGGAGATCACATGTATCATAACATACATAAACATCTTAGTCTCAAGAGAACAAGTACCATTCCAAACTCTAAATCCATGTCAAGAGTAAACCATGACATAATAGCAAGCACTCTAAACCAAGAAAAAACATATCCCCAATCACATGAGGATAACCTTACCAATGATGCATCCACATCACTGCTAACAACTCCCATTGAACCATGGTACGAGCTACACATGGCATCATGACTACCATCCTCTTCATGAAGATCACTCTTTAACATCAAGCAAAGAATCATCACTAACATTTTTACATGAAATGATCAATGCATGATTACCATCATCCGAGGATTCCTTTATAGAAGAATTATAACTATTTTTCTTGTTCTTACAATCCTTCTTCACATGTCTCGATTTCCCATAGTTCCAACACTTTACCTTACTCTTTCCAGGGGTATTAGACCATCCTTTGGACTTACCCTTTCCTTCCTTGTCTCCCTTAGGTTCCTTCTTCTTAGGCCTACCTTTTACAAACAAGGCATCTTGGATTTCCATTTTAGACATCCTCCTCATCTCCTCTAATAGGAGAGTAGGAATTATATTGTCCATCTTAGGATCTACACCACTACCACTAATAGCAACAATTAGATTTTTCCAAGGCTCTGGTAAAGAACAAAGTAAAAAAATGCATTTATCTTCATCTTCTAGCTTTACATCTATAGATGCTAATTGAATTAGAATCAAATTAAAATCATTTAAATGATTTGCAATAGAATCACCATCTTTCATCTTTAAAGAATACAACTATCTTTTTAGATACAACTTATTAGTAAGAATTTTGGTTTGATAGATATCACCTATCCTCTTCCACAACTTATATGTAGTAGTTTCATCTGAAACACTCAAGAGAATAGCATCAACAAGGCATAATATTATGGTCCCTCTTGCCTTCTTATCAATCTTAGCCCAATCCTCATCTGACATTGTTGTAGGTGAATTTGTATCATTAAAAACATCTAACCACTAATCTCTCTCTTTGACGAGATCCTCCATTTTTAGTTTCCACATCTCATAACTAGATCCATTGAATCTTTCAATATCTAAATGAGAATTATAACTCATTGTAACACACTTCTTTTAAAAAATCAGCAATAACACAATAGTAAAAGCTCCCACTACAGCCAAAAAACCTTCAAAATTTTAAGAGAAAGGCATACCAAACTCTACCCACCATTAGCTCTCATACCAAATGTTGAAAATGGAGGTAATTATGTAGCTTAATACTTTTTAAAACTATGAGATTGTAGATCTAATTAAGTTTTCTTTGTTACAATTTCTTTGTATATGATTATCTATTTAGATCAATTATTACGAATTGTAGAAGTAGACAAAAGATTGTAGAAGAAAGAGACAAGAAGATAGATGTGACACACCATATACATGGAGAAACCCTTTTGGGAAAAAACTCCACCACCAGAAACAATGGTGCTTGTATTATTTAACCTTAGAATAAGACTACAATAATTCTTTATCAATCCTTGCTTGAGATGCTTCTTTTTCATTCAACAATTCTTCTTCACAACCTGCAATAAACTCTAATAAAACTCTCTTCAACTTGCTGCAATAAATAGACAATACTGAGCTATGTAAACTCCAAAGAGTTTACAATTACAAAGCACAAAGCTTGTCTCACAAAACCTACTCCTATTCTTTGCGAGTAGAGTTATAATATGAAAAAAAATGTCAAAACAAGTCCATCAATATGGGCACCCAAAATTGAAGTCATAACTCAAAGTTGATTCCAAAGATATCTTGTGAGCTTCTCCTCAAAGTTGGTGCCCAAGAATGGGCCCACTTAACTCAGCCTTATAAAATATCTTATTATGCAAAAGTGTTAACTCCAAGATGCTAACTTGGGCACCCAAAGTGGGTCCAAGTCAATATTTGTTATTTGAAACATATTTCTCCACCATTCATGCAAATATCATGCATGATTGATCATCCCCTGTTAACTGAAAGTAGTCACTTGTTATCTGTCCTGCAACTCAAGTCATTAGCATGCAATTCAAGTCAACTGAAGTCAACTAACATGCAACTCAAACTAACTACATGCAACTGAAGATAACTAAACCATAACTAAACTAAATTGAACTGAATTGAACTGAATTGAACTAAACCAAACTAAACTGATACTGAACTAAAATCCATGCATGTAAACATCAATCCCTAACTTCTAGGATCTTTACATGCATTACTGAAGTGTTATCTTTTCTCCAAATAGTTAACTGAACTCAAGGTGAGATCCACCTTCTATGTGGGCGCCCCATGTGCTCCTATTTTGTAGGAACTCTTCTTGGGAATCCCTACATGTTCCTATCATTTAGAATTAATTATAAATGTTAATTTACATGTTCATTTCATTCGAATTTAATCTCTTTCTAATCCTAGTGTTGGGGAACACTTTCCAAGGACTTAGGAGATACATGAAATATGTTTAGGATTGCAATTAAATGGCATCCTATTCCCAACACTGGTTTTATGGTGTCATAATTTTCTTCCAATTCACCTACCCATACAATATATAATCTACGATAGGAAATTTCTTCTATTTTCCTGTAAATGTATGCATTGATATCCTCAAATGGTAAAACTCCATAGGGAGTGCAAGAAAATGCACCCGATGTATCTTCTAATAAAACTTTCCAAGAATGCCTCTTAAGTTTAGGTTGCGGTCTCTATGAGATGTCTACAACCCTTAGTCCTTCCATTACATCTAAATTGCTTTCAAAATAAAAATTCCAAAAAATTGGAGTACACAAATTACCTTTTAAATTGCTCAAAAAAATTAGGGTTTTGATGTTCTACTATTGGGAGACATGTTGAATCCTTCCACTTCTTCTTTTGCACCTTTCTTCCTCTTCGCATGTGTATAATGAGATGAAAATTTCTTCCCAACCAGACTTTAAACTCTTTGATTTGACCCATTTCAACAATAAATGCTTCAAATAAAAATTTGGTAAACTTTGAAACCTTGTATGCACAGTCAATCTTCAGAAGTGTTGCAAATTTTTGTATTAAAATATTTTATCCTACAATTTTCACCAACGAATTCACAATATTCATCTCCATCTTATCTCTTCGTGTCAAGACATGACACAACATATCAGCAGGGGGTTATATGGTTTTTAGTAAAGCTCCCCCTTAGCCATAGCTTTGGGATTATTTACTGAAGGAAACATTTGCACCATAGATAGGTATAGATTCTCCCTTGTCCTTAGTCTCTTCTTTCTTTTTCCATACTTTTTTCCATTTCCTTCTTCACCTCATTTGGATCAACTTTCTTGACTGGTTCAACTTTCTTTATAGGCTCATCCTATTGAATAAGGCAACTAAGAAGGGGGAGGTGAATCAATTGTAGCAATTTTTAACCTTTAATAATTTCATTGGAAGTTAGATCAATAAGCATTTGCAAAATATTTACACTATTAATAAGTTTAATCACTAAATGCAGAAACAAAAACTAAAAGTAATGAAACCATACACACAATAACACCAGATTTACGTGGAAAACCCAATGAGGGAAAAACAATAGTGAGGATTAGCTCACAATATAAATAATTCTAGAATTGAATACAAAGGCTCACTTCCAGAAAGGCTCACTACCAATACATGAATTACTTGTCCAAAGAGGGCTCACTGCCCAGAATTACAAAGAAGATAGAAGATGATTGTCACAGAGAGAAAACTATCTCAATATAATGGATATTCCACCATAATTTTCTCACACACTTGCAGTCTCACATGAAAGATGTCGAATGCCTTCAGAACCCTAACATGAAATTCACACTAATATGCTCAAACTCGCATCACGCACACTATCTCACATCTATCTCACATTTTTCTTTCATCTATCTTATCTTCCATCAACATCTCAACTTGTACTTATACTGTCTTCAACCTTGAAACCCATCCAAGGTCGGCCATACATCATTTGTATTTATAAATTCAAATTAGGTCGGTGCCAAAACATTATACAGTGGAATTAGAATGAGGGCGACCCAAACATACTCACTTAAAGACGACCTCATCAAATCACCCTCAGAACCATAAGTCCTGAAACCAAGATACATAGAAATCTAGAGCAACTACATTTCTCCTAGACCACATCTAGACACATCGAAATGCATAGTTCACATACTAGTGAAGATATCTCACACTGTATAACAATCCAGAAACCCAAATTATGGATATAGAAACTACCAACAACTATGAAAAATACCTCACATCTGCACAAGCATAGCAACAATACGAAGCACATCCTAAAGAATACACTAAATACTTGTAGATCTTATTATTACAATTTTCTCAATATCCTTGACATATACAATCAATAATCAACTTCCATGACATAGTTAACATCAATGATAACACCTCCATACTTGCAACAAATCCTTTCTTGTGTTTCTATTCTTGCAAAATTTTGCAATATGTCCAAGATTTCTACAACTATTACATATGATATTTCTCTGATTGTTATTCCTTTAATTTTTTTTTAATCTACATTGATTACCTTTGTGTCCAAATCCATGTCATGTGTAGAAATGGCCACTAAAAGGTTGAATCATTCAACCATTGTTGTATCTATTCATCATTTGACTTATGCATTCACTTGCTCTATGTTCAAATTTCTTATATGTAAATCATTGTCTAGTAAAAGATGAAATATTCTACTTCGTTCTGCTTCTACATTCCACAACTCTATGTCCAAATTTATTGCAATTTTTTTTAAAAAAATCATTGAAGGATTGGTACCTTGGAGCATTTGGTTGTCTGATAGAGGTTCTTCTAGCATTGCTTCTCTTATTCTGGAACTTGCCATAGTTCCTCTTGCCTTCAATTTTTCCAGATTCTATGTTCTTCTTTACATTAGATGTCTGATCTACTTTAGAGATTTCTCCTCTTTCAAGTCCCAAACCACCTTTATCTTTAGAATCTTTTTGTCCAATAATCAACTCATCAAGCATTGTAGAACTTGTCTTAAACTTTTCCTCATAAATTCTTGCTTTCTCCAAATCTACTCTCAGATTTACCACTTCTTGTTCAAGTCTTGTACATTCATCAATCTTACTATGTACCACTGCATTCATATATTCCTCAATTTTTTTGTTTTCTTCCACTTATACTTTTAGTCCGGTTATGTCTTCATTTGATTTCTTTAACTGTTTGTTGACTTCCTTATGCCTTTCTTTGAATTTCTTGATCTGCTCTCTTAGTTTTTTGATGCATTTGTTGGCCTCTTTTAATTTTCCTTTAGATATTCAAGTACAACTTTGAGTTCTTCATCTTTTTCTAGCATGCAATCTTCTTTTGTGCATTCAATTTCAAAAATTTCTTCTGAAGAAGGGTACTTCCTATCAGCCATATTTTCAAACTCCAAAATCTTCCCAAAGTGATCAAGTTGCTTCCAAGGATCCAAGCTATAATACAAATTATTGAATACTCAGAATACTAAGAGGGGGGTGAATCAGTATTCCTCTAAATCAATTAAACATAACCCATCCAATTAGCTGAATATAAATAATTGTAATGAAGAATGAAAGCATGAATACAACCACAAAATCACATGACACATGAACATTGATATTTTTACATGGATAAACCACGGTGAGGGTTAGCTCACAATATATTATATCCAAATATAAGATATTACAAAAGGCTCATTGTCAAGATGCACTATCCAGAAAAGAGATCACAACCCACTGAGAAAGAAAAAAGAAGGGTTGGAAACACTACCCATTGAATTGATACAATAGAATCCATCATATGCTAGATTACAATTCCATCGAAGTACAAAAGATCTTCACACTTGTCTAGATTAAAACTCTACTCTATTCACAATCCCCTCAATACTACATCACACACATGTAGGTGAGTCACCATACATATCATAAATTGCATACAATATGCTCTGCTTCGCCACATTCGCATATATTATTTTCCACACACACTTACTTCATCTTTTCACTCTCTCTACTCCACAACTTCAATGTTGATCTCATATATATATATATAAATATATATATATATATATATATATATATATATATATATATATATATATATATATATATATATATATATATATATATATCCACCTCAAGTGTAACCTCAATTAGGTCAGCCTGTATAGGAGCGAATTTTCACCCCTTACACAAATTCCCCTTTCGTACCTTAGAAAACCAAATCCAAAGTCAAAATTACACATCAATTGGTTGTCTTCCTTCCACTTGGCATCTTCCTATTGTGTTGGTAGAAGAATATTTGTCAGGGATGTTTACACAGTGCGCTTATGTCCCTGATGGATTCTTGCCTTTGAAGTTGGTAGAGGTGTTACACTTCCTACTGGGAATGATTTGTAATGTCTGTCTTTGACCAACCGACCTTGAAAATGATAGAGTCTTCCCTATTTCCTTCAAATTCATCCATTCTTCATTCAACTCACCTCTTTTTGCATTCTCAACCTGCACTTCACTCTCAACAACACTTCAACACTCCATTACAGCAACAACAACACTCTGTCAACTCTGCAAAGTAAGTGTGAAGCAAGCCATTGCAGCGTGAGCTTGAGGTTTTGCAAAACCTTCCTTCATCATAGTTGAGGTTGTGGTGATTGTTCAAGCCTTCTTTCTCCTCCATTGACTAGTGAGATCTTGGTGGAGGTGGTAATTTTTTTCTCCTCTCCTTTGTGATTTGGTTGAGTAGCTCTTTATTGTTTTATAGTGTTATTTCCATTCCTTCCTTCTTTACTTCTTTATCACATATTTCTCTCTCATAGCTATTTGGCTGCCCATGGAGGTGGAAACACCAAAATGAGGGTCTGACTAAGGTAGAACCCTATACAACCCCAAAAAATTTCCCCTCTTTCTTGTGTGTAGGTGGATGTAATTTTGAAGCTAGCTGGCGAGCTGGAATCTTGGTGAGATTGTATTTGTCATTTTAGCTCTCATCTATTTACTTTATCACATCCATCTATATCTCTCATACTTTATAATTCTATTTTGCTCATTTAGGAGTCATTAGATAGGTCATGAGCTTGTTTTCTAGCAGTTCATATTGTATTCTCTATCCTTTGGTCATACGGAAACCAGCGCACTTGAGAGATGCCAACGTGTCGTGTTGTCATCCCAGAACCATTCTTTTGTCCTCAGGAAGAGAGCTACCTAAGGTACAACATTGAATCCAAAAATTGGCTTGCCTAGCCTAAATCTAGGTTTCAGGTCTGTAGAGTGATGAAAGGGAATTATAATCATCATCATTCTTGTCCCTCATTTTAGAAAACCCCTTTAGATTGAGGTGAGTAAGGGAAACCTTCCACTCTTGGCTCTTTGTGACCTGGGGCCTTGATGTGGTTGGTCCCCCTCTCTTACATTTTTTGGTGAACCCGATGTGAACCAATGTCTCCATATTTGTCGGTGTTGATACTTTTCTCTTGTACCTATAACTGTTGTAATCCTAAGTGTTGTGAAGTTTTATGATCATCATAACCCTGCTTTGACCTCTAGGTACGTTGTTAAGAGAAGTGTGCAACACCTTCCAATGGAGAAGATGAAGGTCACTACTAGTTTCTCTATAGGCCTTTTTTCTAGACCTGTCGTTGGTTTATTAGCCCAAGAGTAGCTGTCGAAGGGAAAGATAGGATTCTTTGATGAGACAGATCACAACCCCACTCCTCCTGCGTCTCCTACACCATCATCAGTAGATGAGCACAAGGCCATCCACATTCCTTCTGAATATATTTCTACTATTAGCAAAGGATTGAGTGACTTGGATAATCATCTGGAAAAGGATCCAAAGTTGGCTAAAGCCGCTCGAGTTACCAGCAAGATAAAGTATATTTTTGGAAAAGATCGAACAAGCATAGAATTATTAGCTAGTCTCTCTAATCTAACTGGAGCATGTGCTCCTCCTAACAATATTAACATTATACAAGGGGCCACTTTTGAAGACCATGAGAAATAATCAACATCCTAGGAATGTCAATGCCTCCCATGTCTGTGTACATGGCCAATGTAGTCCCCTCAATCAACATCCCCTCTACCTCTGAGAGATCTAAAACTGTCAAAGTGAACAAGGTACCCTTATGGTTTAGCTTCACTCCTCCTATCACCTCTAGTGGTGGAGGTTTTGGCAAATTGAGTGTTGGGAGCTTTGGTAGTGGCAGTGGCTTCAAAAATGGAGGTGGTGCTGGTAGAGGTGATTCTAGTGGAGGTTGTGGTGGTGGCTTTGGAAGTGGAGGTGGCTCCGACAGAGGCCCTACTAGTGGCGGTGGCTGTGGTAGTGGTTCTTGTGGTGGTCACACCAGTGATTCTGGAGGAAGATCCGATGGTGGTTCTAGAGGTGGTTCCTTTGGCCCTATGTCTTGTAATGACCCTATTCTAAACACTCTTCTTTAGAATATGGGCAAGATGCAAAGCCAGCAAGTGAGTCTCTCCCAAGCCTCTGCCCAACCTATCTTTCAACCCTTCTTCCAATATATCCCATTGTCGGTAGCAATCTTAAATACTCCCTTCCCACAAGGAATGGATATTCCCAAATTCAAAAAATATAGCAAAAAAGGGGACTCAAAAATGCATTTGTCAACTGTTAATGCCCTATGTGCTGATTTCTTCCATCACGATGCATTGATGGAAAAACTATTCCCTTGATCTCTTAAGGATACACCACTCAAATGGTACTGTTCCTTACCTGATAAATCAATTTTTTCATTTGATCAACTTGTAAACCGGTTTCTCTAATAGTTCCAAGCCAACATCAAACCGAATATGACCTTTTCGGATCACATCCAATGCAAAAAAGGTGATAACAAAAAGATTACTGATTTTATAGCACAATATCAAGCACTCTTCTCACAAATCTCATATCCATTGCCTAATTCTAATGTGCAAAAGGTGTTCATAGGTAGTTTGCAAAGATCTTGGTAGGAGAATTTTTCCCTTATGAAGTACCCTTCTCTCATGAATTTGTGTGTTGCATTGCGAGAGTATTAATAGATGTTAGTTTAGTTTGGGGGATCCTCTTTACGCTCCCATTCAGAAGGAAATTCCATCATATCAATCTTTGGAAAAGGTAAGCCTATTGCGAATGTAGTAGCTGCTATGAATGATAACGACCTCAGATGCAATAGAAAGTTCAAAAAGTTAGTAGAAACTTATTCTTCCATCTTGCATAAGTTGTTAAAGGATAAGATCATAACCTTGGAGAACCCTAAGCCTCTTAAGGAACCTTACCCCAATTCGTACAATCCGAATACCTTCTGTCAATACCATCAAGTTAATGGACATGATACTGAATGTTGTATGCACCTGCATCATGAGAAACAGGACCACATCAAGGATAGTACTATCCATCTTGATGGAAGTAAACAAAATATGAACAAATCAATGGCGAAAGAAAATAGTGAGTTGAAGATATACACGGACCCATTTTTGTCACACTCTGTTGACATGATTATTGATCCCTCTGATTCTACCACTCAACTCAAGGCATATGTTAACATGGTCATGGTTACCCCTACTACACAACCTGTGATTGGATCGCTTGATGTGACGTTCACGTCATAGGATTTTCCCATGAACAACAAGCCCTCTCCCCTCTACATTCTCACTCGCCTCAATGGCAACATTGTGACAGGGGTCTTAGTCAATCCCACGACCCAAGTGAATGTCATTATAGAAGAGATGTTGTGGCTTAATTCATTACATAGAAAAGAGTATGAAGGAATGAAGTCTTCCATCTGTACACATGATGGTCTTTCTCTTAAGCCATATTGATCGATAAATTTTTTCGTCCTAGTTGGACCTAGGGTTGTAGACATAGTTTTTGATGTTATCCTAAAGTTAGATTTATTCAGGATGAAGCTAGGCATACCTTGGCTAGCTTCCTTGAATAGAATCACCTTCTTCATTCATAAATATTTGAAATTCTCCCACAAAGGTGTCGTGCACATCATGCACGACACTGGATATCAACCTTTGGTATCCTGTGGGGGCTATTCATTGGATTATTTTTAGCCCGCCCCGATCAGTCTACTCCCTCCAAGAACAAACCTACTTTACAAGAACTATGTGAAGTATAAGATGGGGGGAAAGGGATAGCCAAAACTAACCCTTCTAATAGTACAATAGCTAGCTTCCTCCCATTCTCGGAAAGGAAAAGAGAAGCTACCTAATTCTTGAGATAGCTCTCTCGCTCCTCTTTCTAGAGAAGAGTTCTGGATAAATATGCCTAGCTTTTATCTATTGAGTCTGATGATACTTGCTTGGAACAAGCCTAATATTAGGATGTCAAACCTCCCTACTAAATGCCTAGACCTTGGTACTACTTGTATGGCAAGGGAAAAGGTCCTCATGGTGAGTCCTCTATGTCCTAGCCTTTGTTTCCTCCCACCGCTTTTTCTCCCAAGATAGTAAACGGGAAGAGGCCTGTCGTTGTTTCTCAAACTCTTCCTATTGCTTCCATCTAGGATCCTATCCCTCCACTGGAAATAGCTATGGAGGACACTCCCATGGCTAAGCAGGAGTCTTCCGATCCTTCGCAACCTTTAGTCTCTAGCTCGAAGAGTCACATAAACCGCCTAGTGCGTGAATGCAAGCATCAAAAAAAGGATCTCACAGCTGAGTAGGATGCCTTGCAGAAGAGGAGTCAACTACCCTTGTCTTAGGGCCTCCTGATGCGTCCTCCTCTCTCCTCCCCTCTGCTTCCATTCAATCTATATCAACCTCACATCTAGCTTCTATTGTGAGTACGAATGTTCCTGACCCCAAAAAGGTGTAGGTTTTCATCACTCCTTTAGTTGAGTCACCCTTGTTGATTTCCCTTCTAGACGTCCTTCCTTTCCCAAAACTTGTAGATATGCCAAACATTTTGGTGGTATCTGCTACAATTTTCTCCTCCTCCTCCTCTTTTTCCCCACCTCTTGCCTCGTCTATGGGGAGTTCACATCCCCCAACATAACATAAGGTAGAAGGAGGCCCTTCTAGGAATGGAGGGTGTAGGAGGATTCCAACTTCTTCAAAGGGTGGTCCTACGTAGACTTGTTATGTCCTAGTGACAGAACCAATCCCGGTTTCCCCTAATTTTTTCACCACTCTCAAGTCACTCAGCGAGCCTAGCAGTGAATCTCAGGCACAACCCTCTCCATCCATTGAGGTACGACATGACACTCCAACAAAGTGCATGTTTAACTTTCTGGATGAAG
Organism: Sequoia sempervirens; assembly: GCA_007258455.2. NCBI lineage: Eukaryota > Viridiplantae > Streptophyta > Pinopsida > Cupressales > Cupressaceae > Sequoia > Sequoia sempervirens. The sequence goes on from VDFB02000017.1 coordinate 200,845,177, forward strand.
TTCGGGCCTTGTCAGTGATTTTCGTAGAACCATTGAGCAGAGCTCCATAAGAGCCTAGTGGGGGAGACCCTGTGGGGCCTTCTTCCTTAGCCCTTGTTTCGGGAGGGTCAGAAGCTCCTCCCCTTAATATTCCACCATTGCAGGCTCATTCTCCTTCCCCTTATAACAATCTAGATTGGGAAGTGGACGACCTCTTGGTCGATGAATGTTAGGGGGAGGGCCTCTTCTTTATCTTTAGATTAGATGTGTGTGTGTTGTGATGTGCTCCCTCATGATCATTCTATGTGTTCCTAGATGACCCTTGTCACCCTTGTTGGTGCTTGGATACAAGCATGATTTTGTGCTGTAAACCTTCTTCTATTTGTATCATCATTATTTCATGTTTGTGATTGATTTTTGATAAATTGGGGACGATGCAAAGTGTTGGGGGAATTTAGGCCTCCCTTCCATGTTGACCCAATTTTTTTATTTTACTTTATCTTCTCGTGCATTCTTCACATCGTCTAATATAGTAGGGGGTTGATGATAGTTCATTTATATACTACTATTATACTTATATATATATGAGAAGATCTGACCTTGAAATATCAAATCACCCATGTTCCCTTTGTTTGTGTTCATTTATTTTTTGTTCTTTTCTTATCTTTCTATATTCTTTGCTTGAGTTTTCCTTTTCATGTGTGACAACCCCATTCCTATGATGCTACAATTTTCAAAAAATGCATTCATTTCCAACGAATCTTTTCTCGAGAATCTTTACAAGATTTTTTCAAGAATTGTATTCTTGACTTGGAACCCTAACAAAATGTGTTTCCTTCATCATGGGTTTGCAAAGAAAGAACTTGAGAACCTTTCCTTCAAGGTGGGAGTAGCTTTGAACTTCCCCTCTCAAGGGGGAAAATTATTCCTTTTGAATTCCTTGATGAAGTGAACATCTTTCGAAAGAATTCCTTGATGATGAATTGATTTGAGAAGAAACATCTCTTTCACACTTTCAAACAACACATCCCTTGAGTGGACCCCTTCTTCACGCTAGGTTCCCGAGGGACCCCTTTGAAATTTTTCCAACTTTTTGATGGTATACATGATTGTTCGCTTACTTGCCTACATGGCTGCTTTCAAACATGTTCTATCTGTGGGTAAACAATTTGCTTTGCAGGTGCGCCTATGAAGCCGCTTTCCTACTTTGTGAGTCTCCTTCTTCAAGTTTTATCCATGTGATAGATCTTGGGGGATGCCTCCTAGTAGGCCTATGGGCTTGTAAGGCACTTCTTCTGAGCTTCCTCCATGCGATAGATCTTGGGGGTCACTCCCTTGTAGGTCCACAGGTCTATAAGGTGCTTTTCTGGGTTTCCTTCATGTGAGAGATCTTGGAGGACACCTTCCTTGCAAGTTTGCAAGTCTATAAGGAAATTTTTTGGGTTTCCTTCATGCCAAAGATCTTGGAGGGCACCTTCCTTGCAAGTCTTTGGGCCTATGAGGTGCTTACTTTTTGGGGCTTCCTTCATGTGAGAGATCTTGGGGGTCACCTCCTTGTAGGTCCGCGGGCCTATAAGATGCTTTCATCCTACAACTTCATAGTTTTGTGGCGCTATGGACTCATTTTCCTTCCCTACACTTTTTAGTTCACTAGATTATAGTCTTCTTCCTCGATAGTTTAGGTATAAATTTCTAACCCTACTCACTCTTCGATCTAATTTACCAAAGCACTCATCAGCATTTGTGCTCGCTAAAGTGGGGGAAAAATGTATAGGAGAAAATTTTCACCCCTTACACAAATTCCCCTTTCGTACATCCTCACCTTAGAAAACCAAATCCAAAGTCAAAATTCCACATCAGTTGGCTATCTTCCTTCCACTTGGCATCTACCTGTTATGTCGGTAGAATAATATTTGTTGGGGATGTCCGCGTAATGTACAGACATTCACATGGTGCGCTTACATCCCTGAAAAATTCCTATGTTTGAAGTTGGAAAATGCATTACACTTCCTATTGGGAATCATTTGTAACATCCCTCTTTGACCAACCAACCCCAAAAATGATAGATTCTTCCCTCTTCTCCTCAAAATTCATCCATTCTTCATTCAACTCATCTCCTCTTGCATTCTCAAGCATTCTCAACCTTCACTTCACTCTCAATGGCACTTCAACACTCCATTACAACAACAAAAACACTTTGTCAACTTTGCAAAGAAAGTGTGAAGAAATCCATTGCAGCATAGATATCCATCAGTTCATTTTGAAAATTTTAAATCAAGATTCATCTACTTTGAGTACATTTTGAGCTAGCACATAATTAACCTATCAATTTTTGCAAAGAAGAGGAGTTATGGGTGCATCATTGATGGAGGAATTTATAAAGAATCTTGCAATAATAATCCTTTCAAAGAGATGGGATAAGACCCTTTTGTGGTTGTAGGAGAGGAAAAAAAGAAAGGAGGAGGACGTTGGGAAGAGTAGGGTGTTGCGTAAGACAAGATCATGCAATTTTCTACATTATGTGTGAAGGAGGGGATTCACTACTCCCAAGTCCCAAGAAAAATAGGGTCTAAAGAGAGTGAATTTCCCTCGGTCACCTCAATAACATGGACCCAAGTGATGAAGGTTCAAGGTGAAAGAGATTACAAAAACATGCTTAAAAGAGAGTTTATGATATATTCACAGATAAAGGACCTCAAGAATCAAAAGAGAAAATTACATAGATTTTTGGGACAAGTAGGTTAGCTCTCAGCCAAAGGACATCAGCGCAAGAGTTGGATGACAACATGGTGTGTTATCATCTCAGGGACACATTGGAGTTTTGTATGGACAGAGAGGTCAACCTATGCACATAACTCAAAGAATATACTATTTACTCAAAATTTAGAGTTTGATTATTCGACTAACTTAACAAAAAGTAAGAATGAAAGGAATGACAAGGAAGGAAATATGTTAACTCACGGAAGGTCTCATGCTTCAAAGCCTCCTGTAAAGCTTCACATGAACAATTTGCACACAAGGTGAATGAGGAAAAATGTTGGGGCTATTTTGGGGCTTTCCTCAATCAAACCCCCATTTTGGTGTTTCCAACTCCACAGACAACCATACTGATATAGAATAGAAAAGATTTAAAGCAAAGTAGTCAAACGGTGAGAATGAATAAGAATGAAGGTGAAAGAGAGAGTTTTGTGTGGTTGCATGGGCAAGAAGATCCATTACATCTGAGATTCTACCATGATGACGCATGTCACGAGCAAAGTTCCTCATTTAAAATTGTAAAGTATGCAGACGCTTATTTGTCACATGAACATTTGCACACCACATAGGCGTCCAACTCACAACTTTGCAAGAAATGAGATGGCAGAATGCTAGTGCTTCACTATTTCCCCTTATGGAGTTGGAATCATGAAATTTTGACTCATAAGGTTCTTGCCATAAATGTGATGGGAAAAATGCACAAGTGTGAAATTGTCATGGGGTAAAATATTATGAAACTACATTTTGCCCCCACTTTAGTTAGCTGATTTTTGAGAAAAATCAACTACACTAAAGTAGAAAAGAAAACATTGGTGCAATATCAGAAATTTGAAAATTTTATAGACTTGTGTGCCAAAAAGGATATTGTGGAGGCCATAGAGGTCAAGCAGGAGGATACTGATGATGCTCCCAGTGATCAAGCTCAGTGAGAAACCACAACATCATATGTGAAGTTTCATTCTACAAAACTCAAATTTAGGTCTACTTAAAAATCAAAAGAAGCTACCATGATGAGAAGAATGCTTAAGAAAAATTTGGTGGTTCAAAGAAAAATATGATGAAGATGAGTATGTTCCCCCTCTTATTTTTTCCCCTCACTAGGTGGGGTGAAAATAGGAAGGATGGAAGGACCACATCTACCAAAAAAATAGGCCAAAATGACCTATATATACCGAGGAGGGCCCATAGAGGGGTCATTTTCACTATTCATAACGAGTTTTGTTGAATTTTGTGAGAAAAAAGCTAGAAAAATGCCTTGCTAATGAGATTATATAGATCTCAGGATCATGTAGCTTCACATTCCCATAGTTGAGGCTAGTGAGGTCGATGAGGTACAAGGAATTTGACCCTAACTTGTCATTTTATACATTTTTTCAAGTTTTTCCAATTTGAGAGCAATGTAAGTGTCCAACCAACACAAGGACATATGAATGGTGTTATTTTTTCCTGATGATGTGTTGGTGGCCTTTGATTGTGCTGGCATATTTTTTTCATATTGTCATCTAGGCATTGTTCATGGTGTTCAACCCCCAATGCCAAAGCATCATACATACATGATCTATGCAGTGTGCCTCTATCCCAAAGGTATACTTAGAAATTTTTTGATGTAGATGGATCTGACATGATTTTTTTTCTCTTGTAGGGGTGGCCAAAGATGTGAGAGCATGAAGGTGGACACATGTTGACTACACTACATGATTAGGCTGCACAAATGCATCTTGATGATGAGGACTATCTGTGGCATGTGGGCCTATGGTGAGCCTATACCTTTCTAGATATGTGTTACCATACATCGATTCTCATGGAACTCATGGAGCGATGGAATGTAGATACCTCCTCTTTCCACCTACCATTAGGGGAGATGACTATCACATTAGAGGACGTGTACAAGATCACTAACTAAACCATCCATGGGAAATGGATGGCTTATGATGAGACAAGAACACCATGAGAGGCCTTAGAGGGACAATAGTATTGTGTCAATTGTACAGAGCTAGGAGACACTACTGGCCACATCTATATGAGTTGGTATGAGCAAGGGAAAATGACCATTCTACTGCTATGGAGGGCAATGGGCATGAGAGTCACCCTTCAAGTCACTATGGATGGGTGAGGCTCTCACCTATACAAGGACCTCATCCATTACATACGTGAGATGGAGGACCATGATACTATGTACACCTGGGGTCAGAGCATGCTTTCTCATTTGTATCATGACCTCAGGTGTTATGTCCACTATGAGTTTTTTAGCCTCATAGAGTTCACACTCCTTCAGGTGTGGGCATTCGTGGATATCACATGTACTCAGATAGTTGGGTGTCCCTAGGGTGTAGCTCTTGGTACACTGATGGCCCATGTTTACCTTGTGGTGTATGATTGGAGATATGAAGATCTTGCTTTTTGGTAGCTTTAGTTTAATTTTTTATGGTTGTGTGATGTTAGATGTTGACCATATAGGGGGATGGCCTAGCCCATTGATAGGTAACAAATATGTTGCATGCAACATGATTATCTCTTGGTGGGGTGAGAATACCATATTATTGTACCATACTACTGGCATAGGATCACCTGATAGTTCAGAATACTACAAACGATTCCCACAACTCCTCTAACATACATCTAATTAGTGAGGAGAACCACCTAACTAGGTCATCATCATCATCCAACCATAACAGATGTCATTGTTAGAGATGAAAAGTTAGACAATGATGACCAACCTCCTATGTTGATGATCGATAATGTCAATGTATCCCATGGCTACAAAGCATGATGGGTGATGGTGGGTCTTTCCCTAATTTTCCTAGCACATGCTTCATGGGAAATGTCATTGCATAGGGGTAGGGAGGAGGAGGAGGAGAGGATCGTGGTGGTGACATTAATGATGAGAAGGGAGAGGTGGTGGGTGTAGTAGTGAAGAGGCCCAAAATATAGAGGAAGTTTTCATCACCCCTAGTTCTAGTCCTATTCTCATTGGCGCCACCTTTGGAAACTAGAAACCGTCCTATAGTAGCAATAATGACAAGAGGAATTTTAGGTCCCAACATTGCATCCCATCCTAATCCACATTGGTAGGCCGAGGATCCAAGTATGAGAGTCATTTATGTTATTTCCTTTCAATACTTTTTGTTTCAGTTGATCTCATATATATATGCACATGTTTTTATATGATCTACTACAAACACTATCTACTACTTTGTGGTTGCAGTGGACACACAGGATTGGATCACCTTCATCAAGTGATGCATCTCTGAGGTGGCCCTGACCATGACAATCTAGGGGAGCATCATTGATGCATACAAGCAAGTTTTAGTGGAACGACATTCCCACTTATTCAAGCATGTTGTGTGGTTGAGGGACCACATATGAAGAGGCATGTGTGGAGGTCATGTAGAGGACCACTGATGTCACTATTGTGACTAGGTAGAGGGATCAGCATGCGGCTAAGCTTTGCATTGCCTTGACTGAGTGAGATTAGGCTAGGACATAGGTAGAGAGTCTCAAGAGGGAATGTGATGCCTTGTAGAGCCAACTCGATGACCTCGGTGAGTAGGCAGAAGTTGCACGGTCGAGTGGGGATCCCTAGTTGTAATAGCTTCCAGATGAGCTATGATAGGTTTGGGAGTAGGAGGCACAACTCCAGGTAGAGGCTATAGATTTGCGGGGAGAGGTTTGTGGACTACGCATGAGCTTATTAGTGTCACAACCACATTGATCATGTTCCATCACCTCTGCTCAACCTCAACCTCTATTTCCACAAGGACCAGAGGGCTTAGGGAGCCATACATCGAGGGGCTCGAGGCCCATTTTGTATATGCTAGTTTTTGTATATTGATCATATTATTTTGTACAACATTTTTTTAATGTATAAACACATACATAAATACAATCACCACATTTTGATACAATGGCATGATATATGTACATGACACACATTTTGATATATATATGAGATTTTTGGTGTGACATCATGGTGTTATTTATGTGTATGCTTTTACTTTCATGTATGGTTATGTGATGTATTTATGTTTATGGATGCATTTTTAGATTAGATGCTATCATGATCTAATAAACAAACATAGATGTATGTTAATTAAATACAATGATGATCTAATTGCCTAACCAAAATATTTAATCAAATGCAATGCATGGATACATAGCATAATAAAACACATGTACATATAATTTATAATTAAATAAATTAACTACATACAAATGTTCACATCATAACACAAAAATGCAAAGATAATGTGTTAATGAAGGAATTTCATAGTATAATGAACTACAATCCATGAGGGATGAGCATCATGCAAATACCACATGGACACTATGCATAGTATCAATGAAGATGTATCACATTAACTAGTTCTTTTAAAGGCATTCCATCCATAGATGACAGCCCATATGGTCCAAAACCATACATGAAGATGATAATGTAAGTTCCTCACCAATTAGGGATGAACTTCCCCTTTTGATTAGGCAACACATTTACATTTCTCTAATTCTCATAGAGAACCAAATCACCTACCTTAAAATTTATAGAAAGAACACCTTGATTATAATGTTTAGAAACATATCACTAATAAGCTTAGAGATGATCGAGGGCCTGCAATTGATGCTCATCGAGCAACTCAAGCTGATGCAAATAATTAGCATGATATTTGTGTCATAATAAATTAATCCTTTAAGGGAAACTCACAAAGATGAAATTTCCAACTCTAAAAGTATAATAGCCTCGGCACCATACACGAGGTTATACAATGTTGCACCAGTCATCGTATGAACACTTGCACAATAAGCCTACAAGGTATATGTTAACTGAGCATGCCAACATTTATCATGTTTATTTACTATTTTTTAGATAATTACCTCAAGAGTTTTATTAGATGCTTCAACTTGGCCATTAGATTGAGGATAGTATGGTGTAGAAAAATGATGTTGAATATGAAACTTTTTAAGGAATTACTTAACCTCTTTGTTCTTGAATAAAGTACCATTGTCAGAAATAAGGGTAGAAGGCAATAGAAGGAAATCTGAAATGAGAAATGATGTTATTTAGAAGAAAGCTACATATTGCACCAACATTCATGGATTGAAGTGGAACAAATTAAACCCATTTTGTAAAGTCAACAATAGTAGTAATGATTAAGATATGTCCTTTAGAAGGAGATGATATTTTTCCAATAATATCCAACCCCCATTTTGCAAATGGCCAAGGATAGGTCTGATTTTGAAGCTCTTGAGAAGAAGCACGAATAAGATTACTATGTTGTTGAAACTACAAACACTTCTTGACAAAGTCAAAGGATTCATGCTCCATTTTTTTCTAAAATTATACCATGTGAATTAGTTTTCACACCAAGGATTGACCACCAAAATTTCGACCCCCAAAGCTTGAATGGGCTTCTTGAAGGGCAAGGAGTATTTTAGCCTTAGTGAGACAAGGAGAAGACCATTATAATATTTTCTATAAATAACATCAAATAATATAATGTACCAAACTAAAAGTTTTTGTATCTGAGTGCAAGCATTTTTCATCACATCATCAGGAAAAATTAGAGTCTTGAAATAATTATAAATGTGAGAATACCATTCCTTTGAATATACACGAGCACACACTAGAGCACTTGATTCAAGTTGATTTGAGATAGTAGGAGAGTGGAGAATATAAACCAAAAAGTGGTATTCCTCTATGTTATCAACCGAAGATACAAAGGGAGGTTGCACTCACCATTGCATTTATGTGTTGATTTTATCTCCTAGGACCTTTGTTTATTGTCAAAGAAGAGAAATGATCAAGCAAGGATAAAGCCAAATCCTGATACTGTGATAGCTTATTCTTCTTGGCTTGATACATTCCTATAATTTGATTTATGATAAGTTCAAACTCACCATGTATGCAAAGATGCTTAATATTTAAAGCCATCATAACAAGTAAACCAACAATCAGGGCTTCATACTTTGTGATGTTGTCAGTGCAATAAATTATAAATGAAAGGATAGAGGAACTAGATTTCCTTCTAGTGAAACTAAAACTACACCCGCTTTAGAGCTAGCTTAACATATTGATCCATGGAAGTACATCTCCCATATAGGTGGGTGGTTCATTGTAAAAGTTCCTCATCCAAAAATAAATCTAGATTAGGGAAGGAGTGAAATGAGGGAGATTCTGCCAATTGATCGGCAACAACTTGACCCTTAATTGCTTTCTGAGTTATAAACTTAATGTCGAACTCAAAGAGAAACATTACCCATTTTTCCAACCTTCCTGAAAGATCGATTCTAGTGAACATATACTTTAAAAGATCACTTTTCACAATGACATGAGTTTCTACATAAAGAAGATAATTTCATAACTTCTATGTTGCAAAGACGAGAGCAAGATATTTATTTTCCATGGAAAAATAATGAGTTTAATAATCAAATAGAATACGTCTAATATAGAAGACCTCTCTTTCTTTACCATCATCATCATGTTAGGCTAATAAAGCTACTAAGGCATGAGGTGATGCAGAGATATAAAGAAAAAAGGATCTATCTTGCATAATTGGCATTAAGATAGGAGGATTGGCTAAATAACCTTTGATGGACTCAAAATATTTTTCACACTTATCATCTCATCAAAATTGAACATATTTCTTCAACAAACATGTGAAGGGAAGTGGACAATCAACCAACTAAGATACAAATTGCCTAGATCTTCCCCTACAAACTACATAGTTGATAGATGTTTCTAGGTGGAGGCATGTTAATAATTGTATCAATATTATTTGTATTGACTATGATTCCATGGTGAGAAACAATAAATCCTAAAATTTTGTTGGCATCAACACCAAATAAAAACTTAAGAGGATCCAATGTCATCTTATAGATTCGAACCTTTCGAAGTTAAGATGAATATTTTTAATGTGATCTGGACGAGTTAGACTTAGCCAAGATGTCATCAACGTAATCTTCTAGAATTTTATGGATAAAAATATGAAAGATAAGGGTCATCACCCATTGGTAAGTTTCTCCCACATTCCTTAACCCATATGGCATGACCACATAATAGAATGTACCCTAAGGGGTGGTGAAGGCTATCTTATACTAATCTTCCAGGTTAATACAAATATGATTATAGCCTGAGAAGTCATCCATGAAGGAAAACAAGGCATGGCCTTCAGTCGGTTCTACAATCATATCAACATTAGGCAACAAAAAAACATCTTTAAGAGAAGCCTTGTTGAGATCACGAAAGTCAATGAAAATGTGAAAACGGCCATCAGGCTTGCTAACAACAATGATATTTGATATCCAAGGTGAATAGTCAATAGGACGGATAAAGTTAACTTTTAAAATCTTCTCTATCTCAATCTTAACTAACAATGTGACCTTGGGATTCATGTTTCTAATTTTTCATTTAATAGGCATAACATCGAGACATAGAATGATATTATGAACCACCATAGATTCATCAATACTAAGCATGTCCTAATATGAACAAAGAAAGATATCAGGATGAGAATGTAACAAATTATAATTTTGTTTAGATTCTTCTAAAGAAATGAATTTTATAATATTAATCACCTTTTCAAAATACTTAGGGTCCATGAGAACATTGGTAGTATACCCTTTAAGGAGAGAGCTACGGTCTTCAGGATGGGAAATATGAACATCATCACCCACATTAGATAAAGGATCCTTCTCATCAATGCTCAAAACAAATTCTCCAAAGTATGCTTGTTTGTGTAAGTGATACAAGAATCATTTTTTATGGTGATAAGAAGGAAAGTGGGAGTAGACACCTAAGAACTCTTCTAGTGCTTCCTCCAAAGAGAATACATCTACAGGAACTTCATTATGAACTAAACTAAGAGGTTCGGGGAAAATCATGTTGGCATCCCACCATGGTTTTTTCCTAAACTATTCATGAGAGCAACCAAGCCCCAAGTTACACTTGCAAGGTACATATTCTATAGGGACTTGGATGCCTTTTTTGTTACGCCCATAACCCTTACATCCATAAACATACTTAGAAACAATTTTAAAGTCAATTCCATGATGTGCTCATAAATCCTAAGAAGGGAGGGATCTACTTGGAGAGCATCATTCCACCAATGGGTATCATACTCGTCTATAGGATCACCATCATCCTTCTTGACAAGACTACAATCATTAGTATCTTTAACAAAAGCATGATCATCTTCCTTAGCAGGCTACAATCATTCTCCTTAATAGGAGTTTGATTACTTTCCCTCAGCAGGAGGATAATTAGCTTTCTTAACATAGGTGTATGAAACCATTAGAAGCTCAAGGTGGATAGGGTCAACTTTGTATTCTTCGATGAAAAACTCAGAAAATTTCAAGGACCCCCAATCATACCAAGGCACGGGTTTGATTTAGAAGAAGAAGTAGAAGGGGTAGAGTTTGGATTCTCCACTTCAGGATGACCTTCTTTAGAGACCCAACGAATTCCCTAATTTTTAAATCAAATTGGCTAATCAATGGATCAAAGATCAAATCACGAGCTCAGAATCCATGATAGACCCAACTAACTCCCTAATTTTTAAAAAAAATGTTGGAGGAATGTTGGAGACATTCCATTTGGGAAAATATTTGAATTTGAAAATGGAATATTCCCTTGGAATATTCATTATGCAAGTGGGAAAAGTTGGAGGATTTGAAAGAAATTAGTCAATTAAACAATTAATTAAAATTATTTAATTGTGCAAATGAATGTGAGAAATGGCTTTAATTAAATAATCATGAATTATTTAATCAAAGTGTGAAGGATGACAATTAATTAAATAATTTTAATTTTTAATCAAATGAGAACGAAATTAGTATGAAGAATAGTGAATTAACTAAATAAATTTGATTTATTTAATTAATAGGAGAAAATATGAATTTAACTAAATAAATGACATTATTTAATTAAATGGATGAATTAGGTGAAATAGACTAGAAAATGGTGTTAGTTCATGAAATCAAGCATGTGCTATTATTAGGACAGTTTTAAGTGTCTACAGTTGGATATGTGGATATATTGATATTATGAAATGTATTCATAAACTCATTGTAAGGAAATTCACTCTCTTTCAGAACATTTCTTTTGGACTCAACTCCTGACCTCATTGAGTATTTCTCATATTCAAATCTCTTCCAAATAACTTGCATTGAATGATCAATATTCTCAAATTGTAAAATTTTCTTCAAATTTCCACAAGCATTACATATATTTTTTATACATTGTACATTGAATTAATCTAAATCTTTTGATTTTTCACATATAATAGACTTCAAAATTTATGTTGTACTTCCAGGGATGGCTACATTTGGATTAGTTACTGGGGCTGATACAAGTTGGGTCCACAAAAAGTTAAAAAAATGGAAGTGTTTTTCCTATTTTTTCAGAATTTGTCACACTTGAACTGAAAATTTGAAGCACTTACACATTGAATCTTAAAAAAAGTTAGTAATATGAAATTTATTATTTTGAATCTATTGTTTAAATACGTAATTTATTCTAATAGGTCCAAATGATACAAATTATTTTTTAATAGGCATTTATAAAAACCACTTTTTAAAAGTCACTTTTTTTACCATACCATGCACGTGTACAAACACCATAATTTGTCCGAAATAAAAGTATTTTTCTAATTCCTTTTGGGGAAAGATATGTAACAACCTAAAGTTTGATGAGGAAATTTTTTTATAATTTTTGTTTGAATATTTTTTATCGATTTTTTATTGGCCTTAATTCCTATATATTTTTAAAATTAGCATGTACGGACACCATAATTTGACCTAAACTAATCATCTTTTGGATAATGATAAAAAAAGAAATAAAAAAGGTCAAAACAATGTTTTCCTATATGTAGTTGTCACACCAAAGTATTGGCTATATGTGATTTCCACCCCAAATAATGCCAAGGTGAATCAAAAGTAAAATGAGGTTATGCCCCTAATTTATTAAATAGTAAAGATAGTGGTAACTATAATAGTAATAAAGAAAAAAATTATTAAAAGGGAAAATCATAAACAATAAGGAAAGAGGTTAACACTATGGTCATTCCCCCAAGAGAAAAGAATAAACAAGAAAATATAATTCTAGAAAAACTAGAGCTCCCAAGTTCATGCTCCCAAGGATAAAAGAGATATCATGTGATAAGAGAGAATACATAATATAGGAGAATAGCCATTATATATTTTTAGAATGGGTACATGTTTAGGAATGAGATCCCAATCTAAGGCTTGGGTTCTCATTCCTAAATGAGTACCCATCTTTTAAAAATAGATACCTATTCCTTTCAACACTTTTTTGGCTGAAACTTCCCCTCTTCATGGACCCAACTTCTTGCACTTACCCATCATAATTTTTTTATATGATTATAGGTGCAGATGAAATTCAACATGATTTTGACAACAACAAGTTTCATGTACTTTATTTATATGTACAAAACATGGTCATAATCTGTCAAACATCCTTTCAAAAATATTCACCTATGAAAATTCTTGTTTGAATGATTAAAAAAGTTTACTTTGTGTTGTATCTATAAAATGTTTTAGATGAGAAATTTTTGTGCCATCTTCACCTATAATTTGTATAGTGTCTCTTCTATTGGAAGAAACATGAGAGTGGTCGGCCCAATATTTAATTACCTAATTTTATGCATCTTTCTAGGGAACCCTACAAATATTTACCCAATTATTTTTAATATTTTCACCTATTCTATTTCTCTTCAGATATATCTTTGAAAAATTCTCCTAGATATATTTAATAATTGGGATTTTTTTTGAACTTGTATTATATGTGATAATTTCTTACTATAAATTGCAGTCATCAATGCTCTATGTGCATCACTTAAATCGATAGCTCAAGTCTTGCTTTCAGTTCATTTCAATGCTTCTTTCAAGTTTTAAATTATTGTATGTTTTATTAAATCTAATGGATTTTTCTTATTATCAACCCCTAACAACTCCAAAACAAGGGTCATTTATTTTCTCCTACATAAATTTGCACATAAATGCTCTTCAAACTAGAGATTTTTCTTCAAAAAATTCGTCCTAAATTATTTTAGAGTGTAATTTTATTATGATTTTAGATAACATATCTTCAAGTGAAATTTTCTTATAAAGAGAATCCTCATCCATCTCCATCATATTTTTCATAACATACAAAAAAATCTATCACTAGTACCAAGTTATTCTTGCACCTTTGCATTAACTTGGTCATCAATAATTTCAATGGGTTGTTCTTGACTAAATGTTCATTAAATCAAATTCCTTGTATCTATTTTTTTGTCTCTCTTTTTTGGTCATACAAACTTGATCTAGTCCTTTTATTCTCAATCATAAATTGCTTGTTTTAATTCACTCACATACACATGCACATGCATATAGTTCCCAATTTAATTCAAAGATAAATCTATGGTTTTAAGATAATTTGGGGAATATAAATTATTATCTATTCTCTAGATGTACATATTCTATAATTAAGTTAGAATATTAGGAGATGAGATAATTTCTTTTAAAAGAAACATGCTAAGAAAGAATTCACATTTACACATTAACACAATACATATTAATATTTTTAGTCAATACATTTGTATTTGAGAAGTGAACTATAAAAGATAATTAAAAAGTAAAAAAACATGCCAAGCAAGAATATATATGAGAAAAAAAAAAAAAAAAAGCTTTAACCTTTTTAATTTCAATGGACATATCTATGAAAAAACACTCCACAAAACAACTAGGGAGAGAAGAGGAGACAAAAGTGGTTGCACTTGCAAAGAAAGTGTTTTGGAAAAGATAAATTAGAAATAAGAAACTATAAATTGGTCAATGGTAATGATGATAAGGGCTATAAGGTAGCCACTTGAGTTTAGATTTGAGATAGGCCAATAATGTATATTGTTGATGATAATGATCAAAAAAGAAATAAAAAAGGTGAAAACAATGTTTGACTATATGTAGTTTCCACACCAAATTATTGGCTATATGTGAATTCCACCCCAAATAATGCCAAGGTGAATCAAAAGTAAAATGTGGTTATACCCCTAATTTATTAAATAGTAAAGATAGTGGTAGCTATAATAGTAATAAAGAAAAAAATTATTAAAAGGGAAAATCATAAACAATGACGAAAGAGGTTAACACTATGGTCATGCCCCCAAGAGAGAAGAATGAACAAGAAAATATAATTCTATAAAAACTAGAGCTCCCAATTTCATGCTCCCAAGGATAAAAGAGATATCATGTGATAAGAGAGAATACATAATATAGGGGAATACCAAGGCCACACCATCACATGAGGAATAGAACTCACAATAATTTAGGACATGGTTTTCAATTTAATAATTAGTTTATACATGTTGATTACTAGTTATAATTATTGAAAATCTTATATAATTTGAGATGAAAAGATAATTTTGAAGGAATATACTACATAAATTTACAAGATGATCATTATGTTTGGACATAATAAAATAGTTGAAAAAAAGGTGGTAGGATGCATTAATGAAGTGTGAAGAAATATTCAAGAAGAATTGAGTGTGGAGAGATTGAAAAATAAATGAGAAAGAATACCAATTTGTGTTGAAGGCAAAGGATAAGTTGAATAGAATATTTGAGATTCACTAGAAAAGACAAAGAGGAAGAGAAGGAAAGTTAATAAGAGGAAGATAAATAATGTGATGTAACTTCCTATGTAGATCAAAATATAGGTACTAATAAGCTCAATCATAATTCCTTATAAAATTTGCATGATGGTGGTTTTAAAAATGTAAAAAGATAACTTAAATGAAACTAGGCTAGAATATATAAATACACTAGGAGAAGGAATGTATGCAACTTTCATTTTCAAAACAAGTGTATGAAATGACTACAATAGTTATGGAATAAGTTAAAAGTAGAATCCATTCATTCATGAAAAGGAAAAGTTAAAACACACCATTTAATCATGGTGGTGGGAAATTGGAGTATAGTGGTGCACACAATGATGACGCTTACTCAAGATTTTTTATAAGTACATGAATTCAACATTAGCTAGTAGCACTTGAATGTGAAGGAACTTATCCCACATGGATGTACATATATAAAGGAACCTATCTAAGACGGGTAAGATCCTACATTAAAGCCAATAAAATTTGAACTAGGAGGACAATTCCATACAAAACTACTACATCCAATCCAAAATTCACCTATATGGACCATGATCCACTAATCACCACTCACATTATACCTAAGTCCACAAGCTAGTTGCAATGGAAATTTAGATATTTTGAATATAGATTAGATTAGTTATGTTGTTATAGCTCCCAAAACCTATTATAAATTATTGGCCATGATAATATTAGAGATAAGACACATAAATCAATAACATTGATGATTCCATGTAGGTAGAAGGATTTAATTATACACTCATAAACCCTAAAATGAGTAAATAAGAATCTCATAGTCTCAAAAACCTTTGAAATTAATCAATGAAAAGTTAAAAATAATCATACCTAAAAATTTGTAGCCTCTCTTTTTGGAAAAAAAATCTTTTGTGTGTTTTCTTCAGAGCCTTGAATTGAAAAAAAAATTATATGACCATTTTCAAGTAGAAGGTTTCCTTCCGACAAGCTTCTAATAAAAATGGTTTCGGCTAAAACACTTTCAACCGGAAAGGTTTTGGCCGAAGGCATTTATGCGGCATCCTTGTTGACAGCCACCTCATCCTTTTTCATAATTTTTTGAAATTTTCCACTTGAACTAAATATTTCTTTAGTCATAATGGATTTTTTCAAAAAACTAAAAATATCCTAGCTCAAGTCAAAAATCCAAAAAAAAATTGATATTTTGATTAGTTGTAATATGTTTTTTTTAATATTGCAAGTAGGTTGTTATAATAAAAAATTGAGACTAATTAGAAATTAATAATATATATTAAAACATATTAAAATACTTTGAAAAATATATGGTGCACTAGAGGAGAGAATCCTCTCTAAAAAGTTTTTTCTAATCATAACAAAAATAGATAAAAGTTGACATCATATTAAAACTATCAAATTTTGGTAAGTTTTCCTTTAAAATGTTATTACAAGGAAAAAATACATCAAAATTTGTATTTTTTTTCTATGCAATAATATTAACTTATCTATTTGGGAAAAAAAATTGGGGAAAAACAAAATATTTTCTCTTTTTTTTTTAACGTCAATCGATCTCACTTTTTCCTAAAATTTTCTCTTAAATTTATAAAAAAAATATCAAAACATTTTTTAAAATTGAAAATTACAATCATAAACTTCACCTTGAGAGATTTGCATTTCATTAGTTTACATCATTTTGAAATTTAAAACATAAAGGCCACTTTTATGTGGTTAAAGTTGAAAAAAATTGTTTGTGTTGGTTGATGCCTTTATAAACATTTGACACGGGTTTGTACTTTTACCCTAAAAGGGGGCACGTATCAAGATCATTTCATAATAAATCATTCCCTCTTGATTGAGCTTGTAAATTACAAAGGAAGAAATATATTTGTGAAAAAAGCCAAGGATGCCTATCTACAACAAGGAGACATTTTTTTCATAACTCAATAAAATTAAAAATGATTTGGACCACAATCACCTCTACCCAATACTTTTAGGACACCATATAAAATGGAAGTAATAAAAAATGAGGCCATACTTATCTAACCTACTCAATAACAATGATGCTTCTAATTTGGTAGAACAAAATGATTTAATGCCATATATTCCCAAGGTCATCATGGATGAAGCTAAGGTTGAAGCTCTACTCCTTGGATAACAATTGGTAAAATCTTGCAACCTCAACCATAGCATAAGTGTGTGTGACTTGATGATTGTCACTTTTAGCATTAGGAAAAAACACTCAAAAAATTGGAGGATCATGAATATACTAAATGAACCTTAGGTAATATTATACAACCTCACAACATTTTCCATTAATAACTTTTATAGAGAAGGAAATAATTTAGTTAATTCCCTTTCAAGCCAAGGTATTGACCCGCCAAAAAAAATAATCATCAATGCCAATGTCAAGTGGTGGTTGAATCTTTGAAGAATAGTGAGAAATGATTGTGAAGATAAGAAAATTTAAATTTAGATTGGATGACAACAGGGATAAGGTCATCATGCATTTGATAGATATTATTAACAACTAACTCAACTTTCTTGATCTAATTGTATATCACTCAAGGATATCTTCGTATACAAGCATTTTTCTTCTTCCTCCCAAGTCAACTTTGAGATATGCACCCATTTCTATAGTTGAGTTTGATGGTCTATAAAATGTTATTTATGGATACATTATGGCCACTAGAATGAGAATTATTTATTTCAATAGGATGAAGTATTTAGGAAATGCATGAATCTTTTCTTGGGATTTTGTGGAAGAGGCTACTAGACATTGCATCAACTCTAAAATATCCTCCATGTTTGTGAGAAACTTGTTTTTCATTATCAATGATAGATAAATCACTAAATTCAAGGGTTGGAATAATTGAAGATGTTAATAAAGTCAATCTAGAGAAAATTTCTTCACTCTTAATAAATAGATATGAATTTTGAGGCTTGGCATTAGTAAGCATGGTGAGAGGCATAGAAAAGAGGCTTGAGGATTTAATTCATGAGGTTGTATCCATTCAAAAGCATCTCTTTGTAAATAATAGAAAACCAACATTTTAGGCAACAAAGAATGTTCTATAATTGATTGAATCTAATAAATCCTCTTAATTCTAGGATTGTTTCAATGTTGAAAAAGTGGAGAGGGAAATTAAGTTCTTCATGAAGCATATAACCCTAGAAAAGACGGAAAATGACACATATAACCCTAACTTTAGTGATATGTTTTAAAACATATTATATTTTTGTTTAATGTCTTATTAGTATAGTAAAGTTAAATGGATTTATGTTCAATTTTATATATATTCAATGCTAAAATAAATAACATTATAGCCAATGATTAGTCCATAAGGAGATAGATTTTGGAAATTCTAATTGTCTCATGTATTTCAGTTTGGCTTCTATAATTTTGGTATCCTTATAAAGGAACTCTTATGTGTATTTTAAAAATTAGAATTGTAGTATAATGGGAGAGGTCCCTAACCCCTCACTTGATCAAAAAATATGTATATATTTGTAATGTAGGGGGACCAACCACACCAAGGCTCCAGGTCACGGAGAGCCAAGGGCGGAAGGCTGCCCTATCTTACCTCAAGCTAAGCGGTGTCTTAGGTCAAGGATAGAGAATAAAGAGCACTCTCAAGTGCTTTTGTCACTTTAGTAATTTGAATGTTTGAATGGGGCTAAACAAGCTATTTTTTGGAATTTGGACCGTACCTCAGACAACTCTCTACCCTAGGACAACAATGGGGATCTAGGACAACAACACAGCGTGCTGGCGTCTCTCTAGTGTGTTGGCATCTACATGGCCAGAAAGTGGAAAAGTACAGTCCCAACTACTGAAAAACCTACTTGCAGTCTAGCCAATGAAGTTTAACAAAATGAACAAAACAATGAAGTACAATAAATGACTATAGGGATGATAAAGGAGATAGAGAAAATGAGGGTGACAAAGACCAACTCACTACGAGTCCAGTTCGCCAGCAAGCTCCATGCGTACACGTACCTACACAGCCAAGAGAGGAAAAATGTTGGGGTTGTATGGGGGTTTACCTCAATCAAACCCCCGCTTTGGTGTTTCCACCTCCATGGAAATCAAGATAGATAGAGAGAAATATAAAGATGGTAAAGAAAGTAATGTTGGAATAGAAATGGAAGCAAACACTACAAGAGACACAAATCTACAAAAATCCAAAAAAATAGAAAAAAGTGTTACCACCCTTGACCAAAGGCACTCAAGGCCAATGAGAGAGGAATGCAAGCCCACAACAATGGTAGAGTTGACGCAGCCGCAACAATGTCGAGAGAAGCCTCACTAGGAACCAAGCTAAAGCTTTTGTGGTAGAATAAGTAGGATGTTGTGATGTTGAAGACATGAAGCCAGTAGTGCAACAAGTAGCTCAAATGTATGAAATTAGTGTGTAGAAGCTCAAGAAAATGCTAGAGAGATTGTAGAAGATCAAGAATTGCTAAAGAGATCATAGAAGTATGAATGAATATGAAATGGATGCATTTAAAGATCAAAATGGGAGGTAAGGAGCCATTTTTGAGCTGATTGGTTGACACAGAGGCATTACAGTTCATTGCCAATGGAGAATGTAATGTCCCTGCGGACTCTAGAGGTAGGAGTCTGTCAGGGACAAAAGCATGTTGCACAGACGTTCGTCGGCCACGCTCGCGTCCCTGACAAAAATTCCCCCACTGACACAAAAGGCAGGTGCCAAGTGGATATATTGTAGATGGGTGATGTGGAATTTTGTAGCCAAGTTTAATTTTCTAGGGTGGAGGGATGCAAAATGGGAATTTACATAAGGGGTGCAAATTCTCTCCTATAAATTTTTCCCCCACTTTAGCGAGTATGAGTGTCAATGAGTGTTCGATAAAGTAGATCAAAGGGTTTAGAAATGTATAACTAAGCCATCGAGGAAGTAGAACGTAATCTGGAAAACTCAAAAGTGCAGGGCAGGAAAATAACTCCATAGGTACTCTCTCTTGAGGAGGTTCAAACAAAGGACTCCATAGATCCTTGGAACTACGAAGTTGAATGAAGTACACTAAAGGACTGTAGACCAACAATGGACAAATCCCACAAGATGAAAGTGCTTCACAAGCCCTTAAACCTACAAAGAAGGCACCCCCAAGTACTCTCTCTTGAAGGAATCCTTTAATGTAAGGGGACTTCACAGAGTCAGACTAGAAAACAACTTCATAGGTGCACCTGTAAAGCAACATGTTAATATGCAAATAAAACATGTTAGAAAACAAAAAGAAACCACACAAGCAAACAAGCAAAAAGTCATGCAGACAGTCAAAAAATTAAAGGAAGAGCTTTCAAAGGGTTCCCTCAAGAACTCTTTAAAAGAAAAGGGGTCCACTCAAGGGATGCACATGTTTGAAAGTGCACTTGAATGTTTTTCACAAATTGATTCAACATCAAGGAATCCTTTCGAAAGATGTTCACTTCATCAAGGAATTTGAAAGGAAGAAAATGCCCCCACATGAGGGCAAGGTCGAGGCTTCTCCTATAGGAAAAATTTCTCCCTCCTCAAAGGAAAGTTCCTCAATTTCTTTCTTTGTGAACCCATGACGAAGGAAATACATTCCACTAAGGGTCCTTGTTGGGAATGTAATTTTTGAAAAAATGTTTTGAAAATATTTTTTGAGAAAAGATTCGTTGGCCACCAAATGCATTTTTTGAAAATCAAAGTTGACATGATATCCCCCTCTTAGGATGGTGTGTGGTGAATGCAGAGGCACATGCCATCCTAAGGACAAAAAATAAAGAATGAAAAAGTGATGTTGTGGCCCACATGACATAGCGAGATGTCACCATGATGATGTTGTCATGCACATGAGGGACAACACATGAGCACCAAAACATCGTGAATCAAGCAAAGAAGATAGAAATATAACAATATTGTAAAAAAAGATAATGAAATCACGAACAAGGGGCACAGGGGTGATCTAACATTTTGAGGTCAAAGCTACGAGCATAAATATAAATAATTATAATAATAGTATATCAATGAATTATCATCAACCCCCTACTATATCAAACCATATGAAGAATGCACGAGAAAACAAAATAAAAATAAAAAATTAGGTCAACGTGGAAGGGAAGTCTAAATTCCCCCAAAACTTTGCATTGTTCCCAATTGTCGAAAATCAATACACATAACAGAGGAAGAATGATGCAACAAATAGAGGAAGTTTTATGACGCATAACACTCCTGTATCCAAGCACCTATGAGGGTGACAAGGGTAATCTAGGAACACATAATACAATCACAGGGGAACACAAACATACACACAATCTACACTATAGATAAAGAAGAGGAACCCCCCAACACTTATCAACTAAGAGATCATCAACCTCTCAATCTATATCATTGTACAAGGAAGGCAGACGAGCCTACAAGGGTGGAATGTCAAGGGGGGAACCCTATGACCCCCCCACAACAAGAGCCAAGGAAGGAGACTCTTTAGGGTCTCCTCTACTTAGTTCTTGTGGGGTAAAGGTCAACAACTTCATGAAGATCGCTGAAAGGGTCAAGACCTCATCCAAAGAATTAAACATGTACTTCACAAGATTTCCATGTGTTACCTCATCAGATGAGGGATGTGGCACCTAAGATCCACTGCTAAGCTCATTGAGTGACTCAAGAATAGTGACGAAATTTGGGGACACCATAACTTATTTCATCACAAGGACAACACATGCTAATGCAGGACCACCTTCCAAAGAAGGTGGACTCCTCTTTCGCACCCCTTTACTAGCGAGGACATCCTCCATCTTTCATTTCTTCGAAGGATGCGAGACCCCCACAAATAAGGCAGAAGGCATGGAGGAGGAGGAAAAGACTACGACGAACACCATCAAAGTTTTCAACATGTCCACGGGCTTTGAGAATGGTAGAACATCTAGGAGGGACATCAAGAAAGGTAGCTCAACTAAGGGATCAATAAACAACTGCACCTTTTTAGAGTGAGGATCATTTACACTCATAGTAGGAGCTGAAATTAGCATCGGAGCTAACTAAACTAAAGCAGAGGGGATGGGAGAGGAAGAAAAAATAACAGACCCTGAAATAGGGGTGGTTGATTCCCCTTCCTCTATAAAGTGACCTGCTCAGCGGCCAGAGCTTTTCATCAACACTTGTGCTCATGTAAAAGGCAGTTCCTGCAACTCCGGGAGCTAGAGGCAGGAAGATGGGATGGAACAGAGGGATCCTGCTTGTCCATTGAAGTGTCCATCATGGCCATTTTCTATTAAGGGAGAGACTCCTAGATGGGAGCATGAGGGAGAGATTGAGAAGAGATCAGAGTGACAACAGGGGGAGTTGGCTCTAATACCTTGGTGGTGTGCATCTTCCCATTCACTTCCTTGGGGATAGGATTGGTAGGAGGCCATGTAGGCTAAGACATAGAGGACTCCCCACAAGGAGCCTTCCCCTTACCATACTAAATGGGCCTAGGCACCATGGGTAGAACGAGAAGTTTGAATGCCAAATGCTTGGGCTTTTTCCAAGTGAGCACCATAGGATTTTCTAGCAAATTCCTGGGAGAAAATTCCAATGACACTGTTGTAGGACAAAAGGAAGTGACAGGTGAGACAATAGTCACAAAAGAAGAAGAGTGTTGAGCACACTTCTCCTTTTCTCTTTTCCAAGCCAGGGCATCATCGCTATCATCCTTTAGACAAGCTCTATGTGAGACGACATAGGGAGATGGAGGGTATCTCACTTTAGGTGTTAGGCACCCATTATAGTAATTTACATAGGTTCAATACAAAGAGATCCATCTTAGGAGGAAGCAAACCAATGGGTACATGCCAAAAGTGATCTAGTGAATAGCTACCATGTGTAACTAGCATTTTATAGCCAGTGTCATGGATTACATTTATTGTACCCTCATGTAGAAATTTCAGACACTTATGCACAATTGATGGAATTGCATTCATAGCAACCAACTAGGGGATACCCACTTTCACCCTAAAGAGTTCATTCCCAGGGATTATGTCAAAAATTAAGTTCACTAATTTAGGTCCAACAAGGACCGAAAAGGCAATGCAACCAAGGGGAGGTATAGAAATCCCATTGTGTGTACAAATGGTACTCTCAAATGCATCATACCCATCTTTTTGTAGGAAATTGATCAACATAATCTCCTCAATAATGACATTTACCCAACATGTTTGGTCAACAAGGACATCTGTAATAGTGTTTCTATTGATTCGTGTGGGGATGTATAGAGGAGATGGTTCTCTGTTATAACCCATTGGTAGGTCCTACAAGGTGAAAGTTATACCAGAAGAATTACTCGCAAGTTGCACAAATGGGATGGGAAAGTGCAAAAAGGAGGCCATCGCGTATACTAGATGATAATTTCATAGAGCCCCCAAAGGTTTTTGCAATTAGGCAATGACCCAACTAAGATTTTGTTCTACAGTGCCTACATAACCTTCCAACTACATCACTAGGGGTCGCAAGTTGGGTTGCAAGGTGAAACTCCTTGCAACACTCACACCTGCAATGCTCCTAGGTTGCGAGGAAAGGACCTTTCAGCATTGCTAAATGGAACCAAAATGGTTCATGTCGAGTTAACCAAAATGTAAGGTAGGGGGACCAACAACACCAAGGCTCCAGGTCACAGAGAGCTAAGGGTGGAAGGCTACCCTATCTTACCTCAAGATAAGTAGGTGTTTTAGGTCAATGATAGAGAATGAATAGTACTCTCAAGTGCTTCTATCACTCTACTAATCTGAATGCTTGAATGAGGCTAAATGAGCTGGTTTCTAGAATTTGGACCATACCTCAAACAACTCTCTACCTGAGGACAACAGTGCAAATCTGGGATGACACTATGACACGATGGCATCTCTCTAGTGCATTGGCATCTGTATGGCTAGAAAGTGGAAAAGATAGTCCTGAATACCAAAAAACCTACTTGCAATCTAGCTAATGAAGTTTAGCAAAATGAACAAAAAAATGAATTACAATAAATGACTATAGGGATGATAAAGGAGATAGAGAAAATGAGGGCGACAAAGACCAACTCACTATGAGTCTAGTTCTCCAGCAAGCTCCATGTGTACACATAACTACACATAGGAAAGAGAGGAAAAATGTTGGGGCTGTATAGGGGTTTGCCTCAGTCAAATCCCCGCTTTGGTGTTTCCACGTCTACGGATAGCCAAATAGATAGAGAGAAATAGAAAGATGGTAAAAAAAGTAATGTTGGAATGGAAATGGAACCGAACACTACAAGAGACACAAAGCTACAAAAATCCAAAAAAATAGACAAAATCATTACCACCCTTGACCAAAGACACTCAAGGCCAATGAGAGAGGAATCCAAGGCCACAACAATGGTAGAGTCGACACAGCCGCAACAATGCTGAGAGCAGCCTCACTAGGCACCAAGTTGAAGCTTTTGTGGTAGAATATGTAGGATGCTGTGATGTTGGAGACGTGAAGCTAGTAGTGTAAAAATTAGCTCAAACGTATGAAATTGGTGTGTAGAAGCTCAAGAAAATGCTAGAGAGATTGTAGAGGATCAAGAATTGCCAAAGAGATTGTAGAAGTATGAATGAATGTGAAATAGATGCATTTGAAGATCAAAATGGGAGGGAAGGAGCCATTTTCGAGCCAGTTGGTTGACACAGAGGTGTTACGGTGTGTGCCCAAATGATAACGTAATGTCCCTATGGACTCTAGAGATAGAAATTTGTCAAGGACAGCAGCGCCATGCATACATCCATGTGTCGTGCTTGTGTCCCCGAAAGAAATTCCCCCACTGACATAGAATACAGGCACCATGTGGATGTATTGCAAATGGGTGAAATGTAATTTTGTAGCTAGGTTTTATTTTCTAAGGTGAAGTGATGCAAAAGGGGAATTTACACAAGGGGTGCAAATTCGCTCCTATACAATATTTTCATGTTTTTTTTCTTAATAATTATATTATCAAACTAATTTATCAAATTGTTAAAAAAGTGTTTTAAAAC
The DNA here is from genome assembly GCA_007258455.2 of Sequoia sempervirens. Taxonomy (NCBI): domain Eukaryota; kingdom Viridiplantae; phylum Streptophyta; class Pinopsida; order Cupressales; family Cupressaceae; genus Sequoia; species Sequoia sempervirens. Next base: position 200,870,524 of record VDFB02000017.1, read on the forward strand.
CATTCTTTTAGGTATAATTGAGGCATTTTTTATTATTTTTATTCTTAAATATACTTAATTATAATCTAGGATTAATAACTCAATTTCAAAGAACACAAATCTTAACATATTCTAGGTTAAACACACATGCACATACACACATTGTCCTTAGAAGTTAAGCTACCCTTCTCATGCCTAACATAATTTTCTAGTTAAACCTCTCTAAGATCAATTACAATGGTTAGATTTTGTTTTAACATTTGTTATAAGTGTAAGGATTGATTAGTTTAAGTTGATACAATTTTTACATCAATAATCTGTGTATATGTATACTTAGGCATTGTTTCATTGTCATAACCAATTTCCCTCATGGGTCTATCTATGTCAAATCATGAAGTGCGTCTACATGAACAAGAGTGGGATATAGGTATTTTGAATGTGATCTATTAAATAATTAGCTTAGATATTGTATTAAGTGGTTTCTCTTTTATGTCATGTGTAACCTCAATATAGAGTTTGATGATGGACAAGAAAAAATTCTTAATACACATGATTCACCTCATCAAGTGAGGGAGTACTGAACTCAATAGTATGCTTGGTGTGTATCCTCTATTTATTTATAAGTTCTTTGATTTTCTGCTTGGTGTGTATCCTCTATTTATTTATAAGTTCTTTGATTTTATGTTTGAATACAATTCCTCACATAGTGATGAAAGAGGGATTCTCAAAAACCCTCTTTTCCAAAATCAAACACTCAAACAACCTCACAATGCATTCAAATCTGCAGCATAGTCTCATGAAATTACTTTAAAGTTGGGAAAAAAAGGTATTCTCATTCTATAAATCTGATTACATATTTATTTTCAATCATCAAAATACTGATGGGCAGCAACATATGCATTATACATAATCTGAAAATGAACACAAAACTAACTACAATGAAAAAAAAACTATGTGCTTCACAAGCACCTCCAAATTTGCAACTTTCACCTGCAACCAATCACCCAAAACCTTCAATCTTCAACCATGAAGCCTTCAATCTTTTATGGCTGCCTTAAACCTCTCAACCTGCAACAAAAATTCTTCAAAACCCCCTTTGGGAATACCACACCAAGATCTTCCTTTCTCCCCAAACTTGCAGCAATAAATGAATGCCAAAACATGCAATACAACCCTCCCCAAAAATCAAAAATCTGATTTTTTCCTCTCCAATTGGAAAGTTCATGACCGCCTCCATGGAATGAGTGGTTTCAAAGATGCAAAAATCAATAAATGGTTTTTAATTCCATTTAGTAACTCCCACAAACCCAATGACCAAGTTTTCTTTTTTAGATTTTTGAAAAAGGTGCAACTACACCTCCACTACCCCACTTGCCAAATTGCATAACAAAGGTGGCATTTCTTTTATTATATTAAATTATACCAAATTTATTCAAATTAAACCAACAACATGAAATAAAAAAATAAAAATTCCAAAATTTGGATTTTTTTATTAATGCAAGATTGATGGCGACCGTGGACGCTCCTGCATAAAACACCCATGCTAGAAATTTTGTGAGCATAGGCTCACAAAATGGAGTTGGGTAGTGGAACTACTCTTTCAAGTTGCAAGAAACTTGAAGCATACTCCATTGCTAGAATTGGTACCTTTGATAATTTTCTTCTTTCTCCTCTTCCAACACTTAGTTGGAACTGTGAGAACCCTAATCCTAATACCTGCAAAACAATAAGAATAAACACATTAGGTTAGAGATTGCAAGTAAGAACAAGGATTCCCCATGAAATCTATTTACCAAGTTCAAATTAGGAAAATAAATAATGAAGAACACAATGAAAACAACAAAATAGATTGAATCCTAATTTAAATTAGCAAACTCATGATCCCATGGGGGAATTGGTACCAATTTGATGTGAAAATTGGCCCTTTCCCAATTCCTATGATGCAAGATTGAAGTGTTGAAGATAATTGATCCACTTTGATGAAGGATGGTGAATGCTCCAAGCTAAAAACCTGCATAACCTAGCTAAGATTCAATGATGATGAATGGAATTTGATAGATATTTAAGCATGGTAACTTTGCATAATTTGTGTATGATCAATTGAGGAATGAAGCCTCTTATTTATAGATGAGATTGAAGGATGAATGTCCAAAATTGAGCAATGTGGGACTAACATTCAACCAATGGCAAGATGCCATTTGTCAACCCATGAGTGGATGGAAGATGTGCAAGTTTTGAGGATTGTGCCAATAAATGCCTATTTTTGAATTTTGAATTTTGTTGAAATGACTTGCAAGAGGGAAGGGAAAATGCTTTAAATTCCACTTGGCTCAAGGCAAAGGACATGTAAGATAGAGTAAATTCCTTGTTGGATGTACATGTCAACTTGGATTTTTGAATTCAAACTTGAAGAATATTCCAAAAGATGTCTTGTTGAGGAAAATAGAGATTTAATAAATCAATTAAATCTATTTTCATGTGCAAGTACTAAATGCCAGAGGATGGGACATGACAAGAGATTAAATTAATCAAGGTTAATTAATTTAATGAAGGGGATTAGATGATGTGACATATTTGACTTAAATTTGTGGATTTATTTAAATCAAATATGAGAGGAATGTGATAAGAGATTAATTAAATAAAGATTTTGATTTATTTAATTAAAAGAGATGATTGTTAGATTAAACCAAATAAGGTTTTAATTTATTTAATTTAATAGATAGACTTTATAGATTTAATTAAATAAAATTGACTATTTAATTAAATGGGGATAATTAGATCAGATGATTGATTTAATTATCGAGAAGAGGTGACTTAATTAGATAAAATGATTTATTTAATTAAGGGGAGGAAATTGATGAATTTAATCGAATAAGGAAATTTGATTAAATGGTTAAATCGAGGGATGATTCAGGATGACACGATGTTAGTAGTTGAGATCATATGCACAATTTCAATCGGTACATTTTACATGTCTACATTTTGCCCCTCTTTGAAGCAATGCACTTGTTGCGTTGGTTCAAAGAATAAATGATCTCGATCAAAGCCAAAAAAATTGTTATTTAAAATCTTGCCCCACTATTGCCTGGCAAGAGAAAACATGCCAATATATTGCCCCCTCGAGAGATTGGACGAAAATTTCAATTTTTGGGTGATCTCACGAAAAAAGAGGACAAGGTGCCTGACAGGTCCAAAAAGGCTCCAGGAGGCCAAAAATGTGTCTAAATGTAATAAAACAATGTAAAACAGGCCTCAACTAGACAAAAATAGGTTCAAAGGTTTAAAACCCTAGCAGGATAGCCAATTAGGGTGAAAAAATCCTAATTTTCAAGCTTAAAAAGGCTCTGAGGGGTCACTTTCAATTCATTTTCACACAGCCATTTAGCAACCCTGAGATTTGAGCTCTAACCTCCTGACGATATGGCGCAACAACAACTTCCGATGCACATTTTTGATCGAGTCTGGACGTACCAGTGGCCACCCGGCATTGGGGCACCGGTAAGTGATCCTTACTTGAGCCTCGTTTTTCATTTTTAACACTCATTTAATGCATTAAAAGTTAGTCATTCTACAACGACGCTATATAGCGCTGCTCAGAAATCAAACTATGCTGCTTGGTGTCAAATTGCACCTCGGTAGTGGAGTTTGAGAATAAATTCCAAACTCTGACGCTGAGCTCGTGGCCGGTGAGGTGATTTCCAAACTGCAACGCAGTGGTCCTGCATCTTTTCAAAGTGCACCGCTGGGAAGGAAAGTGCACTACGGCGGTGCACTTTCGGCCTTTTGTGCCCTAGCATCAGAGTTTGATTAAAAATCAAACTACGATGCCTTCATGGATTGCGACACTAGAGTGGTTTCTTGGATGCCAAGTGAAGAATTTTTCAAATTTTTTAACATGATGACCCTTCCTGATGCAGGATGCGGCAAGGGAGCTCTACTCTTGAGAGCATAGGTCGTGGGATCTATTCGGTTACTTGCGGGACCTGAGCGACAGAGATCAGGACAGACTTTGAGACATGGGGCTGTGGTATATCACTTACGTAGCGCCCATTCGCACCCACCTTGGCATGATTTCAGTGCTTGCCGAGAGATGGCATAGCGAGACGTCTTCGTTCCACCTTCCCACCGACGAGGCCACCGTCACCTAGGAGGATGTTTGGTGCATTCTGAGATTGCCGATTCATGTTCGGTGAGTCATTTTTGATATGGATAAGAGGCGGAATGCCTACCACGGAGTCCTAGCCATAGAGGACATCGTTATTTGTGAGGGGCAGATCGAGCTCAAGCGACACAGGGCCCTAGCACCTCCCTTCCGCTTGGTTGTTGCGGTCGTCATTTGGGGTCTTGTTGCCCCAAATAGACAAAGCCGGTACTTCAATCCCGGTTGGGGACTTTGCTGGGGGCGCATGGTTCATGACAGACCAGTCTGTTTTTCTTGGGGGTCAGTGCTCCTTGCATATTTATATAGGGATCTTCATGAGTACGTCTACCTCGATGACAGAGCACTCAAAGTGGGCGTGACACTTCTCCACGTATGGGCATGGGAGAACATTGTTGTCCTTCGATCACAGATTGTTACAGTTTCGATGATGCAAGATGATCCCCTCATATGGCACTACAGAGGTGGTGTGTCCTTTACACACACAGGTGAGCACAAGATCCCCTACTGGAGGAGGGTCCTAGACGAGATGTAAGTATTAACATGGTGACTGTACCTTGGTCGGCCTGGATGGGCCGGTGATGTATATCAGCTATTTTATTCCCACCAGGACCACTTCATGCAGGGGCGAGAGCACACGATGATTGAGAGATCTCTGCCTGAGTGCATGCAATGTTAGTTTGGTGAGCCCCAAGATCGGCCAAATGATGATTATGTGGTCGTCTTTTCCCGCACCATGTCACAGGTTTCATGGGGGAAATACATTCTTGCCTCGGAGGCCATTAGCAGTTTCAGACAGTTAGTGGCCCGGCCATGGGCTTACGATCAGGGGCCTACATATCCAGGTGTGACACAGACATACAGGGATTGGTTCCAGCCTCCCCTACATTTGATGATTCCAGGAGTAGTCCCCGATTGACGGAGGGTGAGAGGCAGAGGGGGAGGATGAGGATGGAAGGATGGTGCACGACATGAGCAGCCAGCCAAGCCTCCAATTCAGCCAGATATATAGATGCATAGCCAATAGGGCAGGTGGATCCCCGAGATGCATTGATTGTGCAGTTGTAGGCCCAGGTCCAGACCGTGATAGCTGAGAGGGATCAGGCTAGGACTGAGAGAGATCAGCTCAGGGCCGAGAGGGATTAGGCCATACAGCAGAGACAGGTCACAGAGCTACAGGCAGCTACAGAGCTGGGGCAGAGACAATAGTTGGAGAGCATGGCAACCTCCTCCTCTCAGAGTACAGTGCTCGTTCAGTCCTATAGGGATGTCATCCGAGAGGCTGAGTATTACTGGATGCATTATCATGAGGCCGTACCCAGAATAGCATGGGTCCCAGAGTACTCGTAGTGGACCAGCCACAAACCAGCAAAGGGTCATGGTGATAGGGGCGAAGGCAGCATACAGGGGGATAGACCTTGATCGAGATGATACCATTTGTGCCTTATGGGCTCCTTTTTGATAGCCTGATGGGTCTTTTTTGTACTAATTGACACATATGTATAGTGATCAGATTATTTTGTACTATGATAGTTACATTATTGATGATATATATGAGCCGATGATTTTGATATGATGTGATGTGATGTGTACCATTTATTTATGTATGTATGGATGATTCTATTTCTATATGTTGTGTAATGATGTTATGGTGTTATCTTATGCTTTTATGGATGTATTTATTTCTAATGATATATGCTTTATGTAATGATTATGACTAACAGATCTATATTATGTTGATTTATGATATGCAGATGTTTTTATGTGATGTGTAATGACGCAAAATGATATGATATGTAATATTTTATATGGAAAATGATATGGAAATGATCTATGTTGTATATGCAAAATGATGTGAATCTTGCTTATAACATGAAATGATTATGGATGTATGTATGCTTTGCATGTAATGGATTTTGTATGTTCCTGTTTATGTTGATGATGATGTGAAATGATTTATGCAATGAAATGCAAAAATGATTGCGATGCTATTTATGAGATGATATGGATGATTAGTGGATGATACAATGCAATGGTCATATTTTATATGATAATGATGCAAATGAGATGGTTTTAAGATGCTTAGAATAACAAATATTATTATTCTAAACATATTAAATGATAATGTAATGTATGTGATGCATTTAATGTGATGTACTATATGCAATGATGATGTTCTATGCAAAATGAACGTAATGTGTGAGATAACCTTATGATGTTATGCAAGTATGTATGCAATGAATTATCTATAATGCTTATGTACCTATTATGTATGATTATACAATAGGTGGTAATGTGAAATGGTTATGAAATGCAAATGAATGTTATGTGATGATTGATATGATGAATGCAATGTAATGCAAAGAATGGATGCAATGTAACAAAAATGGATGTGCTTATCTATGAAGAATTCTTATAATAACATGTTTATATGATGATGGAAATGTAATGCCTATGTTTCCTATATGATATATTTATGCAATATGCTAATGATTTGTGGATGCAAGATCGATGACGATGGAGATGATGATGATCAACTATCATAGTACCTTGTTAGTGTGATGAGCAAGAAGAGAAGAAGTCATTTCAATAAGACACAAGATGATGAAAATGAAAATGATGATAATTTCTTGCCGAGGAATTAGGATTTTCAAAGGGCCAATTTCCTTATGTTTGATAACACACGTGGTACGATGCATCAAGGTATAGAAAACTAGGATGGCATTGTACCTAGTGTGATGGAATTTGACTCGACAAATAGATAGGAGTATCCTTGTTCACACCTGACATACGGAAACCTTGCTAGGATGCACTTTAGAAGTTTCAAACACCTTAGACCAAAACACGGAAAGGTATAACCTATCAATGAATAGTCAACAAGTTTTCCAAAAAATCCTCGATACATACCTAACAAAGCAAGTATTCGCCAAGGTTATATTACAACAACGTCCAACAAGCATAGCAGACAAAAGATAATGATCGTTGCCCCATTCCTATTTCTCTAAATCCTCTATTTAGATATCATCAAGAAGTCCTTGGAATGAGCGCAATAATATAAGTCAAAAGATAAAGACAAAGTAAACAAACAAGCTGATGTTCTTCAATACCACTAACCAAAAGAGGATGTGTTTTTAAGGATAAGAACCAAAAATTATTGCCAAAAGATAATGCCCATTATAGGAATGATTCATCCTAGGACATGTTAGTGGATGGTGGCACGTCATTTCGTTTAACCAAAGTGTTATTTCAAATGATTGATATGGGACCAATTGGATGATAGGTTATCGACGCAAAGAGTTGACCAACTTGTTTACGTACTGACTTACACCTAAGACTTGACATTTTGAGTTTTCACTTTTATCCCGCTAGACTTGTTTCTAATTGTCTTACCAAAGATTGAGGATGACTATCAGTTTATTATGGATGGTGTTATTGTGAGTGAAAGTGAGATGAGACAGATGGATTTTTTTCAAATATTTGGATGTTTTTTATCTTTTTGAGATGTTTTGAGGCTGTTTTTGGTATTTTTGAGATTTTGCAAATGTTTTGATTTTGATTTTGCAAATGTTTTGGGGTTTTTTTAGATTTTGACCAGGAGACTAACCTAAAGACTTATCCTAGGGGCCTCGGGGGTTGATCAACAGATTATCCTTGTCTACGTTATACACGCAGAGACCACGTAGTTTGACTGACGACTTGACCGATTTACAAATGACGATACACATGATGAGATGTCAGTTTATTATGACAGACTCCTAGAGGATTGACCTAAGTGTCTCGGGGGATTATCAAAGATCAACCTTGCCTATGTTCAAGGCTCAGAGACCCGTAGTTCGACAAGACAACTTTGTTTTTGACTTGTTTTGGGATTTTCTGAGTGTTTTTGGATTTTTGATATGTTTTGAATGTTTTTTGGATTTTTTTGGTTTTTCTAATTTAAGGACTTTAAGAACATACACGAATTTGATCTGATAAGAACATGCCCACAACATGATGCAATAGACTACTCTGATAAAGGCAGGACAAGCTGACCTTGAGGATGGGTCGAGTAGTACTAGGAGGGATCATGATATGAAAACATGACCAAGCTATGGTGCGGATGCAAGTGATAGATGGAGATCTGAATGCGATGGATGATGGAAGTGTGATGGATGGATGATGTAGAACAAGCCGTAAAGATCTTAGTGGATGGAAAGTGCTTATTTACATAAGGTGCCTATTTGCCAGGTTTTCACCAAGGTACTTGTCCAAAGTGCCACCGAAGTGGTTTTCACTAGAGGATGATTTTTCTCTTTACTATTTTTTATCCTTTTTCTAATTTTTTTGGAATTTTTTCTTTTTTTGAATTTTTTTGTTGTCACCAAGACTGCTTGCCGTGTTTTTGCTGAAGTAACCATTTTTCAGGACTTTTTATGATTTTTTGGATTTTTGGTTCTATACCTTGAAATATTTCGGCATAAAACTTTTTGAGATGAGAGCTATTCATGGGCTCTTGCAAAGGTTCCCCTTCGGGTGTTGATAACTGATATGCCCCTAATTTGTAACTTGTTGTGATGACAAAATGTCCCAACCAATTAGGTTCAAACTTTCCTTTGCTGCTTGGGTTTGGGACATTCTTTTGATTCTCCTTTAATACCAGTTCTCCGACTTGGAAAGTCTTGCTTCTAATTTTCTTATTGTAGCTCCTTTTGAGTCTATTATGATAGACTTGCAAATGATTCAAAGCATCCATACACTGCTCATCCAGTAGCTCTAGCTCATTTAATCTTGATACCCAGTACTCTTCATCGGTGATGAGGTTTTGCAGTGATATCCTAAGGGATGGGAGCTTGATCTCAATGGGGAGTACCACTTCTAATCTATAGACCAGGGAGAAAGGGGTGGCGCCAGTGGATGTGTGGATGCTAGTTCAATAGGCCTAGAGGGTGGGATTAAGCTGTACATGCCAGTCATAACCTGCATCATTGACTATTTTCTTGAGGATTTTCAAAATGGTTTTGTTTGTAGCTTCTGCTTAGCCATTGCCTTGGGGATAGTACGGGGTGGAGAAGCGATGTTGGATTTTGAATTTTTCGCATAAGTCACGGACCTCTTGATTCTTAAATGGTGTTCCATTATCTGAGATAATGGCTTGTGAAACACCATAGCGAAAAATGAGATAGTACAGGATGAACTTTGAAATCTACTTCCCAGTTATATACATCATGGGTATGGCCTCCACCCACTTAGTAAAGTACTTCGTTGCGGTTATGATGAATTTGTGGCCATTAGATGAAGTGGGTGTGATTTTTCCAATGAGATCGAGTCCCCACTGCGAAAAGGGCCATGGTGTGATGATAGGATGAAGCTCTTAAGTTGGAGCATGGATGAGGTCTCCATGCTGCTAACATTGTAGACACATTCTGGCATAGTCATGTGCTTCTCATTCCATTGTGGACCAATAATACCCCATCCTCAACAATTTCTTAGCTATGGTCATTCCACTCAAGTGCGAACAACAGATACCATTATGTACTTCAGTTAGAGTGGTTAATGCCTCCTCAACATTTAAGCAGCGTAGTAGGGTTCCTTCTATGCTTCTACGATATAGGGTATCTCCTAGGATGACGAATATGGATGCCTTTTTTACAAAGGTCTATTTTAGGTTTGAAGGTAAGTCGAAGGGTATGACTCCTATTCGAAGGTATGTATAAATGTCATGGTACCAAGGATCATCGGGACCAATGATTTCACACATGGATTCTGATTCTGGTACGTCAAATGCAGGTACGAGAAGCTACTCTATCAGGAATTCATATTTTGGAACATTGTGGGGGATATCCAGTAAGGATCCAATTGTTGCCATGGCATCTACTGCTCTGTTGTTGGTTCTAGGAATCTTCTCAAATGTTATTTCAATGAAGGATTCTTTAAGAGTCTCCACCAATTTCTTGTATGGAGTGAGCTTGTCATCCTTGGTCTGATATTCATCATTTACTTGGTTTATTATTAATTGGGAGTCTCCTTATACTCTAAGAGCTATAATGTTCCACTGCACTGCTATTCTGAGACCTATGGTTAAAGCCTCATATTCTACAATGTTATTGGTGTAGGGAAATGCCTATTTGTAGGACCTTGGTATGCAATCCCCTTGTGGGGTGATAAAGAATATGTCGGCTCCTAATCCATGTTGTGTGTATGAGCCATCGAAGTATAGTTTCCAGTGGTCGACTATGTTGAGGTTGAAAATAGATTCATCTGGAAACTCTGAGATGAGAGGATTCTCAGAATAGATTGGTGCTTCTGCAAGTTGGTCTGTGATGACTTGGCCTTTGATTTCTTTCCTCTCCACATATTCAATGTCGTATTCTGACAGTATCATCACCCATTTGGCCATTCTTCCAGTGAGCATTACCTTTGACAATAAGTATTTGAGAGGGTCAATTTTGGCGATGAGCTTTATTTTGTGTGCCAACATGTAATGTCTAAATTTCTAAGATGCGAACACTATTGCTAGGCATGCTTTCTCGATGAATGAATATTTTAGATCATGCCCCACCATTGTTCTGTTGATGTAATAGATAGCCCTTTCTGTTCCATTTTCATCATGTTGAGCTAAGAGAGCTCCAAGGGCTGTCGTTGTTGCTGATACGTAGAGAATCAATGGTTTTCTTGGGATTGGTGGCGTTAAGATTGGTGGTGTCAGTAGATATTCTTTGATTTTATTGAATGCCTCTTCACACTTGGTATCCCATTTGTACGCTACTCCCTTGTGGAGTAGGTGAGAGTATGGGTTTTATTTGTCCGCTAACTGTGCTATGAGTCTTCGAATGGATTGGAGCCTACCTTGGAGACCTCTCAATTTCTTTAATGTTTTTGGTGCCTCCATCTTGAGGATTGCTTTTGCCTTTGTTGGATCTACCTCGATACCTCTCATTGACACTATATATCCTAGCAATTTTCTTGATTGTACACCAAAGACACACTTATTTGGGTTTAATTTGACCTTGTACTCCTCTAGCCTGTCAAAAATGGCACTAAGGGTTGCTATGTGATCTTTTCTCTTTCTGGATTTGGCTAAAATATCAACATAATCTTCAATCATCTTATGGATCATGTCATGGAATATCAATGTCATGGCCCTTTGGTATGTTACTCTTGCATTCTTTAAGCCGAATGGCATCATATTCGAGCAATAAGTCCCCCATGGACAAGTGAAAGTCATCTTATGTTGGTCCTCTTTAGCTATCATAATCTGATTATACCCTAAAAATTCGTCCATTAGTGACATCTCATGTCCAACTATTATATCAACAATCATATCAATGTTTGGAAGTGGGAAGTCATCTTTTGGACATGCCTTATTCAAGTCTTTGAAGTCTATGCAGATTCTGATGTTCCCATCGAGTTTTGAAACTAGCACCAGGTTTGATACCCATTCTAGATAATCTATCAGTCGGATGAATCCTGCATCTAATAGCTTTTATAGCTCCATTTTGACTAATAAGGCGATCTGAGGGTGCATTTTTTGAAGCTTTTGTTTAACAGGCTTGGCTTCTGGATACACTACTAAGTGGTCAACCACGGTCTCTAGATCAAGTCCTAGCATGTCGGTGTAGCTCCATGCAAAGTTTATTTGTCTTTCTCTTAGGAAGGCTACTAGGAGCTCTTGTTCCTCTGATAGTAATGACTCTGCATAGAATGTGATATGCGGGTTTTCTTTTGTTCCTAGATCAACCGGATTACACCTTTCTGCCAAGACTGCTGACTTTTCTTGATGAAGAGCTCTAAAAGGAATATTGAATCCCTCATCCTCGGGTGCCTCAGAGAGGTTTTCACCATTGGATGCATCCTTTCTTTTTACTTTTTTTGGTCAGAGAGTGCCATAGTGTGGTTTTCACTCAAGGACTTAGATATTATTCTTAATTTTTCACTTTTGCGACTGAGGGATTCAATCGTTTCCCCATAATAGGCATGTGTATCTAACTCCATTATGAACCTTGCTTTGTGATCCCCACATGGAATGTTATCCCACAATCCCATGAATTCTGAGAGTGCCTCATCATTTTCGAATGTATCAAGAATTGGTGATCCTCGTTAGTCATAGTTGATGAGTTGGGGATATACTAGGTGGATTTCATGATTTTGGTGGTCTAATTCAAAAGATAGGGTGCTAATCATGCAAAGAGTGGTATCCTCAAATAGCCTAGGTAGATTGGATGTGGGGTCCTCGTCATCACTACTACTACAAACTTTGGTTATATCAAATGTAAAGTTATCTGACTCTACCTGTAGATATTGGTAAGCATAGTTCTGCTATAGTTGGCTGAGGAGGATTATTAACCCTTCTAACTGAAGGACTTCGGTCATGTATGGTTATACTTGGAGGGGTACATCCAAGGCCAAGATTTGTTATTGTTCGCTTTTCCAGAATGATAGGTGTTATAAGCCCATTGTCATTTCTCCCAAGTCTTTGATTTCTGTAGTAGCCCATGGCAAGCATCATTTGTAGACCCTTGCTTTTGTCATCCATTGGTAAATCAGCTATTGGTCTCTCATCTGGGTATAGCATATGAGATGGATCTACCTCAATGACTTCTTGGCCAAGATCTCCCCTACTTGTAAAGTTGGGATAGTCTTCAGGAGATGTTTGGGATGTGGAGGCTTCATTTATTTGCGGACGTCCCCATGATCTAGGAGATTGTGGTAACTCTCCTACCACAAAAGCATTTTTAGGGATTGTGTAGTTTCCACAACTGTTATCTTGGATGATGATCTTAATGTCAGAGATGGTGGGAATGGCGGGAGTGACGGGTGTCTCTGTCGCAAAAGTGGATGCGAGAGTGGCGGGATCGATGTATGATGTAGATGGGCCCTCATCATTTTTTGGTACTTGGGGGATTTTGTAGTACTTTGTTTCAAGGCTTTTGCAATAGGAGAAGGGTTCAGGATCTCCGTGGATGATAACTTCTTGTCCCTCATGTGTGAATTTCACACATTGATGGAAAGTTGATGCTACTGCCTTCATTGCATGAATCCATGGACATCCTAGGAGGATGTTATACGGCAAGTCGAGGTCCAAGACCTGACAAGTGGTTTCCATGATAGAAGGCCCTACTTGAATAGGGAGTTTGATTGTGCCTTGAGACACTCTTTCTTGATCATCATATGCTCTTATTGTGATACCCTTTCCTTTGTTAATAGAATCCTCTAATATTTTCAATTGTTTGATGAGGTTGAGAGAACATATATTCAAACCTGCACCTCCATCCACCAAGACCCTTTTGACTTTTCTTTTTTGTATGATGACTTCTAAGTGAAGCACACGGTTGTGAGATGGTTGAGCGGGGAAATCCTGGTCAGAGAATTTGAGGAGATTTGGCATAATGGTATTTTTGACCATAGCTTAGAATTGTTCCACATCAAGATATGCGGGGACAGTGGATGAGGCCAACGCTTCTTCAAGGATTTTCCTATGGGCAGATGAGATTTTTAGCAACTCCATGATGGAGATTTGCATTGGCATTCTCTTGAGTTGATCTAGGAAATTGTAGCCATTAGGGACAGATCTAGATGCAGGGACTCTGTTTGGCTGGGATGATCCTGCAATGGTAACTTTTGTGCCTCTTGTGGTGACTCCGCAATCGGCATGGGCGCCTTTGATGGTGATGACTGTGCAGTATTCATCTAAGGAGGCAACAATAGTTTCATATATATGATTCACGTTTTTGTGGGTTCCCTTCCCTTTATCAGTGTTATTATTATTATTCCCTTTATTGCCATGGTTAGGCATTGGATTCGTGTATATCTTAAGGTCTTGGTTTCCTATAGGCTGTTCTACATTTATAATCCTTTAATTTACGAGATCTTGAACTATGTTTTTTAATCTCATGCAACTATTTGTGGTATGTCCTTTGATTTTATGGAATTCATAGAGTTGATTTTCATTATACCAAGGAGGTTTCACATCCGGTTCTTGGTAATTCTCAAAGGTAGGAACCTTGATGATTTTTTCATTTATCAGCTTCTTCATTATGACTTCTAGTGGTTCCCCCAAAGCGGTGTACTTTCGTTTGGGGTAATTCTTGTTCCATTGGGGTGGCCCCCATTGATCATTGAGATTGTTGATTATCAAATTTTTGTTTGGTTGTTGTGTTGCATGATGATTGTTTTCATGTTGGATTTGGATTTGTGGTGCAGGTGTGTTTTGGCGTGGGGCACTAATGACCACCTTGGCATCGACGACACCATCATTAGTAACATTTTTGTTTCTTTCCCATGTGTGAGGTTTTTCATTGTAATTGGAGGGTGGGCGATTGTTTTGTTGTTCAGGGTATGCAGTTGATCCCACAGGTTGAGTCATAAGGGCTCGTTCAATGCTGAGCACCTTGGAGATTAACTAATCATATGTGGTGATCCCTTGTACCTTGAGATGAAATTCCAAGAGGTCGTCAAGGTTGGATATAATGGTGTAAACTTTTTGTTCTTCGGGCATCGTCCACTTGCTCTGATTGGCCTTGGATTTCCATCATTGTAGGAATGAAGTGAATGATTCACCCTTTCCTTGTTTCAAAGCTGAGAGTTCTTCTAGACTAACATCCATTGCAATGTTGCATGCATAATTTTTAATGAATGCGTCTATAATTTCTTGGAATGTTCTAATTCCTGTTGGTAGGTGAGAGAACCATTCCATAGCATGGCCATCCAAACTCCTAGGAAATAGCCACATTAGATAAGTATCGTCATATATGACTTCCATGCAATGAACCTAGAATTCCCTGATATGATCTTTAGGGTTTCCCATCCCACTATATTTGTCAAACTTGGGGATCTCAAATCCATTGGGGAATGGTTTCATTACTAGCTCCTGTCAAATGGATAGGGACACAAGTTGCTTGGTGTCTTTGTGGTTCGCCCTAATTGAAGATCGAGAACTTGTTGCGAGAGCAACTTGATTTGTGTCATTACGTCATTTTGTGGATCAGGGGGTGGGATGAAGGTGTTTTGGGGTGTTTCGATTGTGGGTTGGATGTGTGGGTTGTTTGGTGTGTTATTTGATGGTATCTATATATTCTTCCGAGCTAGGTATGCTTTCACTTATTGTTGTATGAAGAATGCTTGTTGTTGATCTTATTGTTGTTGTGCTAGGATTGCTTGTTGTTGTGCTTGTTGTTGTGCTTATTGTTGTTCCAACAACGCTTGTTGTTGGGCTTCCAATTGGGTTGCTTCTTGCTGCTCTTGATATTGTTTTATTACTTGTTGATATGCTTGTAGTTGTGCTGCTTGTTTTTGTGCAAGAAGTTATGCTTGTGCTTGTGCTTGTTGTGCTTGATATTGGGCATTTGCCTGAGCTTGAGCTTGTGCTTGTCCTTGTGCTTGTGCTTCTTGTTGTTGCAATAGAATTTGGGCTTGAGCAGCCTTTTGTGCTTGTAATGCGGCTTGGGTTGCTTGGGCAAGTTGCATAGCTTGAGCGGCTTCTTGTTGTTGTTGCAATAACACTTGGGCTTGTGCAGCTTGTTGTGCCTGTAATACGGCTTGGGCTGCTTGGGAAACTTGAGTGGCTTGTTGAGTAGCTAATTGTGCGGCTTTTTGTTTTTGCACTTGTAGGAATCCCCTTTGAAAAGCAGCTTGTTGAGCCGCTTGCAATGCCATGTTGTATTGGTTTGATATGCTAGAAGTTGATGGTGGTGGTTGATTTGGAATGGTGTTTGTGGTGGTGGTGAGCGGTGATGTCGTGTTGGTGATTTGAGTGGTGGATGGTGTTGTTGATGTGGTTGGTCCTTGAGAGACCATGCTTTGCGATGTTAGGGGGGTGGTTGATGATGTCGTGATTGCTTGTGTAGTTGTCATTTGTTGTTGCAATATCGATGACAAGTTTTGCGTGATGTTTTGATTGATATTCGGGATGTTGGTTTGATTGATACTTGGTAAAGGGGGAAGCCCTAAGCCAAGTAGTGGTGTGGATGATGATGGCAATGGTGGAAGAGGTGAAAATGTGAGGGGTCTGAATTCTTAGGAAAATGTTGTGGTGTCGAAAATGCCTCCAGGTCTGAACATGTCACCTTCCTCTTGCGGATTTGTGAGGAGAGAATTTTGAGGTGTTGTGTGGAAGGATGATGATGATGTATCATTATGGAAAGTGAGAGGAACATACTTATGTAATGGATTTTGGGGTATGTTTTGTTCCAAGATGGTATTTGCATCCAATTCTTGATTGTTAACAAGGGGGTGTGTTTGAATAGCATTGAGAAATGCATTTCCTTCTAGTGCCAAATGTGAGAACCCCAATCTTAATACCTGCAAAACAATAAGAATAAACACATTAGGTTAGAGATTGCAAGTAAGAACAAGGACTCCCCATGAAATCCATTTACCAAGTTCAAATTAGGAAAATAAATAATGAAGAACACAATGAAAACAACAAAATAGATTGAATCCTAATTTAAATTAGCAAACTCATGATCCCATGGGGGAATTGGTGCCAATTTGATGTGAAAATTGGCCCTTTCCCAATTCCTATGATGCAAGATTGAAGTGTTGAAGATAATTGATCCGCTTTGATGAAGGATGGTGAATGCTCCAAGCTAAAAACTTACATAGCCTAGCTAAGATTCAATGATGATGAATGGAATTTGATAGATATTTGAGCATGGTAACTTTGCATAATTTGTGGATGATCAAATGAGGAATGAAGCCTCTTATTTATAGATGAGATTTGTTGATGGTGTTTTCTGCACAGCAACAACTCAAACAGAATGCAATATTCTATCTCTCTCGAAAGGTTATTTTCAACAATAAATCACTGAAAATCACCCCAAGGTCTCTCGGGTGTCAGGTCATGACAATGCATAAACAACTCAAATAATATGTGAAAATGTTGGTAATCACAAAGGGACCTTACTACAAGAAAACTGTATCTTTCAATTTATCAGATTTTGCAATATGATGATCTCCAATTCCTAAATCTAACCAAATGATAAAGAAATAGCAAAAGGTAAGGGTGCAAAGATATTGCAAGATCTAAACTATTCCTAGGATAAACAATGCAAATGATAGATATCTGGAATGGACCAATCTCAAATAACCAATTCTTGATCAACCCACAATGCAATTTCACAAGAACGGTGCAATCTTCTAAGGTATATAGATTTTCAAATCACGGATATTCATCCACAATCGAACCTAAGCACATATGAATATATGGTCTAGGTTGACTTCACCAGCCTACTACAATCAGATAGTTACTGGGAGTATAGACCAGAGATTGCTACAAACATTCCACATATGAAATCATAAACACCATTCATGAAACAAAAACTAATTCCTAATTCCAAACACTAAAACATAAATCTTCAAGCAATTTGAAAGATAGAACAACAAGAACCATGTGAGATAAACCAATACGAGAGATTGCACCAGGAAAACCACAATGTCTTCAACTGTATTAGCTCATCAAAAGACTGCAACAATTCAACTGTTCTGATTACAATACTTGCTTCAAGAAATTTGCAAAATTCTCTAACTTCTTATCTCTAATCTCTAATATCTCATCTCTTCTTGTCTAACCCCCTTTACAATGAGGCCAAAATGCCTTTTATAACAAATCTCAAGATATGTCAGCCCAGCCAAACATTTTTACAAAATAAGAACAACCGCCAAAACAGGTCGGCCTAAGAAATCAAAATAAGGCACACATTAAATGCCATCTATCATCAAGGTCGGCCTTGACACAATCCCCAATGCAATCCGGTCCAATGCATGCCCTATGATAGTAAGGAAGCACAAATCTTAAAAATATGCATTAACTGCCATTTCCCTTATCCTTATTCTGAGCCAATGATCCCTGAACCTTCAAGAATGTTCTATCCAATTGAGTTACAGGTGGCAAAGGCAATATCCTAAGCCGACACTCAATGGAGCCAATCTCCTCCTTTGATTGTTTAATAGTCTTATCCCAATCCTCCTTGTTGGCCTGGTACTTATCCATTACCGCCAAGTAGGTGGTTGCATCATCTAACTGGTGACCGGTTATAACACTCTCAGAATATGGGGCATAAACTTCATGCCACCATTCCTTGAGCTGCTCTAGACTTAGATATTTTGGGGCAATCTTTCTCCTTCCGGTCATGACCTCAAAGAATGCAATGCAGCCCTCATAGACCCCTGTAAGATCACCATCAACTTGTTTCTTCTGTTTCTGAATCTTTTTTATGGCTTGATGTCGGATTTGTAGAGCCTTGAACCATTCCCAGGGTTCATCTAACCTAGAAGAAGGAAGAATTCCATCTGCAACCAGTTGATCTCTACCATGTCCCATGATAATCTTGGATTTTTGCAGTAAGAGGTCAATGTCCTCCTTATCTTGGGACAACACATATTCTAGCAGTTCCTTAGCTCTGACTGCATCTTTCCCAACCAATAAGATCTCCTTAATTGTATCATCTCCCTTTATTTGCACGTTCTTCAGCCAATCCATTGCAGTTTGAGATGAGGCTTTCATTTTCTCAATTTCGGAGATAGTTTCCTTGGGCAGAAAGTCGGGAGTGGCAGAAGAAGAAGGATGGAGAGACTGCAGGGGTTCATCACTTCCTCCAAGCATTTCCTAAGTCTTTCATTTTCTTTCTTCAACTCATGCTTGGTCTGGGTCTCCTTTCTCAATCTCCCAATAATCACAGCACTGGACCCTTCATACTCCTCTATGTCCTGCTCCATGGATGCTGGTCCAAGGTTAATAGTTTGCACATTGTAGTCCTAACCAGTGACTTCTTCCCTAGTTTTGTCCGCGGTAGGGGTGGCAATGTCGATGACCCTGTTGTTTGCTTCATTTCTCTCCACCTTTGAGACAACCTTAGCTGCCTTCTTTTTCTTCCCTTTGCCAATTTTAGACAGCATTTCATCCCAATCCAAGGGAGTATCTTCAACTACCACCTGCTTCTTCCTTGCAATCTCTTTTTCAAGCCAATCCGGGGCTGTAGGTTCTACCCGGATTTCCTCTATTCTTGTTTCTTCTTGCTATTTTGTTATTTTCTCTTCTTCCTTTTCAGTTATTTTATCCTCCTCCTTCTCAGGGAGCTGCTCACCTTGATTACCTTCTTCAGGCTCCATGTCTTGCACTGGTGATGGGGATCTAATAGGAATGTCTTCCTCTTGTTTAGGTGATCCGTTTCCTCTGCCAATTTCTGGAGAATCTTCATACATTACAAGAGGAGAGGGATGCTTTTCTACCTCTTCAGCCTCAAGCTCAGCTACCTCACCAAAAAGTATCCCTTCTCGGAATGGCTCTGCTTCTCCACTAGTTTCATGCTCCTCAAGAATTTTTGGCTCAGGTGCGCTTGGTGGAGGAGAAGCAGCCCTAGATGGCTCTACCTTTGTCATCTCCGGAGAAAGGTCCTTCTTTTGCATTGGCTCCTTAGGGGATGGAGTCCTTGATCTTCTCATATAGACCTTGGTCTTTTCCCCTCATGAACTCTCTACATCCACAATAGGCGGCTCATCCTTTGAGGCAACCTGATTTTTCTTCTTTGAAGTCCAGGTTGTTCTTGTCTTCTTCGGTGGTGGAGGAACATCTTCCTCTTCGGCTTTTTCCAATTCTTCCTCATTAGAGGATCTACCAATCTTCAAGGTCCGACTTCTCTTTTTTCCTTTTGGCTTCCTTTTTGGTTCAGGTTCACTTTCCTTGGGACCTCTGATTTTTATCTTGAAAGGTGAGCTCTTTTGGGATTTCCCTTTGGGGTCATCTTCCCTGGATTCCTCTTAAGTGGACATAGGGTTTAGATCTCCCATCAAATTGAAGGTACAAGTCACCTTCTCACTCTCCAGCTCCCAAATCTTATGCTTTAACCAAGAAGAGGTAAATTTCATGACTGGGGCCATTAGCTCCTCCAACTCTGTGACCTCATCTTCATTCCAATTGATTTTCCTGATCGACCTGTCCTTCACAGCTTCATAGGCATGATCCTGTACCAGGTTTCCATCATCCTCCAGTTGGTTCGGGATCAACTTGACATTGTACTGTCTGATGGCATCAACAGGGAGTCTGGAATACCTCTTCTTTCTCGCTTCAAAATCATCCTTAATGTTGGCCCAATAGTCCTCTAGGTCACTTTTATGCTGATACTCCCTAGTGGCCTTCTTTTGTGCTTCTCCTGTGATATCAAAGTTCATCCTTTTGGAGTGGAAGGAGAAACCATATGCTACCAATTCTTCTCCTACGGTATGTGCCAATTGGATGGAAGGACACACTTCTGCTACACCAATTCTGAGAGGGAAATCTCCACCGAAGCCTATCTTATGCTTCTCTCTCTTTACAATAGCATCAAATTCACAAATCTGCCTCACAATCTCCAACAAAACAATGTGATCAGTAGGATACCGAGGTAACCTATATGGAGCAACCAGAAATCCATCGATCTGAATGTAAGTGAAGGTGTGGAATTGAATGAACCAGGCCCCATAATAATTTATCATCCCTTTGGCTCCATCTGACAATCTCATATGCTCGGCATTCTGGAGCATCCTGGTGATATGCATTGTGAATGCATCATTGGCTCTCCGGTAGTCTTTGTGTCCTAGATGCAACTCTGGGTAAACCTCATAGACAATGTCCTATCTGAATGTCCCTCATGGATTCAAACCCCTGTATGGGTAGAATCTGGCTAGTACATACATGACATATGAGGACATGGTGAACCTCTTGGTTTCCAGGACATTCCTCAGCTGTTTATCAATCTTAGAGCTAATAAGCCCTGCCCAGTGATAGTTGGTTCCTTGCTCAATCTTGGTGATCACGTGGACCATCCAACTCTCTAACACCCTGGCAGTCTTCAAACCAGCTACTCTGCTCAAAAATGTTATAGCATCATAAATGTCAGACCTGAATTTGACTCTATGCAGCTGATTGGGGAGTTTGGAATAGTGTGACTTTGGCTTCTCCAACCAAGAGTTGGTCATCTGTTGAGATTTAATTGGCTCATTCTCATAGTATGTTTTGGCTAAGTCCATGTTTAGACCACATACTGAAGGCAAATCAGGCATGTCAAAAGCCTAGGCAATAGAGACAGGGCTAAAGTTGGCCAAGACTCTTCCCTCAGTACTAACGACCCTCTGCGTATCAAAATCATACTGCCAGGCACATTCAAGTATCAATTCGTAGTATTGGATGGCTGGAGGAAACCCTGCCACATGGACCAACCTGGATTTCATCATTCCATTCCTCAAAACTGACAGGTTCTTCTCAGTCATCCTCTGTTTGAAGTCCTCGTACCTCCAGGCCCCTACATTGGTGTCAGACACCTCAGACCACACAGATGATATCTTACTTTCTGGCAGCTGGCTCTTGATATCCAGTCTTAGTCTTTCTGCCTCTGAGATGGATGACCCCTCCGTGTCACCCTTAGTCTTTCCTGCTGCAGCCTTGCTTGATTCGGCCTACATTCACAAAGGACATCATTAGTACTCAATTATTATGCATATTCCAATCAAGAGATCAGCATAAAATCATATAAAGCAATTAAAATCCATTAGAAATCACCAATCCTTGAAGATCCAAAAAAATGAGAGTCCGAGAAAATCGTGTAAACTGGGAAAATCCAGTCGAGGCAGAATTTTAGAGAAATCTGACCCAGACGGATTCCTGTTGCGAAGTCATCATAAGTCACACAAATCGTTAGTTTAGCCGAAAGATCATTAGATTGTCCCATAATTTGCTCATTAGCAATAAGAAATAAGCAATTAGCATTCAATCCATAAATCCTATCTTTAGAAAATCAAAAAGGAATAAAGCCAGACAGGAAAACCGGAAAAGTCCAGCTGGGACAGATTTTCATGGATAGTTCGAAATGTTCCAGTAATTACTCCGCTCCGCGGAATTAACCTAAACCGGGAAAATCCAGGTGCACAGAAATTTTGCGGACACCACGGGAACCCGACGATCGGTGACACACGAACCATTAATTAAACAATAATGCAATCTCTTCTACTTGGATTCTAATGGTCCTGAAATCGATGCTAACCAACAAGATCCATAATGCAAATGATTTCACATTCTCAAAGCTTTCAAATGATGAATTCCCATGACAGAACGATGATGCCCTAATTTCGATGAACAACCTCCCGCCATGAAAACCAGGGTGAGTTCATAGTTTTAAAGACCATCTATACATATCAATCTAAGGCACTCTGAATCCTCACAGGGTAGGAGTCAATGCAATACAAGGGAAAGATCGATCAATCATAACGAATTTTCCATTCTAGGCCAAACACCGAAAAACCCCAACCTTGCACAATATGGCAGATTTCGCATTAAGAGGGCAAACAATCTAACCCATAACCCCTTCCAAACATGTGCACCCATCGTCTAATGGATACATAGTGCTCATATAGCACGGGTGATGAGGTTTTATGAAAAAATGGGTCAAACCCTAACTCGATAGGAAGGAAATCATGGCTAACATGGGCCGACACGAAATGACCACCAATCAATACGAAAAAACTCAGTCATTTCGTAAACAAACAAGAGGGGCCATTGACAACCTACCATGGATCAATCCAGAGGGAGCTCGAACTTGGAGAAGCAACCACGAAGCAAGCATGCCCAAGCAATGAAAACCTCAACCAGCACCAAACAATCCACGCGCAAGCAACTCAGGATCAATGCTCAAAGCTCAAATGAAAACTCTCAATCGCCAGAGTAGCAAGCAAATGAATGATGGAGTTAAAATGATTCCCAAAAGGTCTTAAATCCTTCCCCATACGCGTCTGAGCAGAGGTACCTCGGTCATTAATGAGCGACAAGATGCGTCTGACAAATTCGGAAACCCGAGCCCAAGACGGAATTCCAGAAGATCTAAAGATACGCGGAAATCCGGATGGACACAAATTCTGCGGAAATACAAAAATTGGGAATATAACAAAGTTCAGGATTTTGGCACCGTCCGAGAAAATCCACCAGAACCGTAAAATCCTGGAGTCAAGTAGAAACCCGGATTTGGAAAGTGCAGCGATAAACAGACAGTGAACCAGAGCCCGGGAAAATCCGCCAGAGCCAAAAAATCCTGAATTCAGGTGAAAACCCGGATTTTGGCTAAAACTCAATTTTAGCCACTTCAAGCCTTAAGACAAGATCAAAACCAACAAGAACAACATGTCAAGACCCCCAAAAGGAAAATCCAATAAAACCAAAGGTCAAAAGGCACCAGAAAAGAGGGTCCCTACTCCAAGTGGGGCGTGTGTGCAAAAACTGCACAACAAGATTGAAGGATGAATATCCAAAATTGAGCAATGTGGGACTAACATTCAACCAATGGAAAGATGCCATTTGTCAACCCATGAGTGGATGGAAGATGTGCAAGTTTTGAGGATTGTGCCAACAAATGCCTATTTTTGAATTTTGAATTTTGTTGAAATGACTTGCAAGAGGGAAGGGAAAATGCATTAAATGCCACTTGGCTCAAGGCAAAGGACATGTAAGATAGAGTAAATGCCTTGTTGGATGTACATGTCAACTTGGATTTTTGAATTCAAACTTGAAGAATATTCCAAAAGATGCCTTGTTGAGGAAAATACAGATTTAATAAATCAATTAATCTATTTTCATGTGCAAGTGGTAAATACTAGACGATGGGACATGACAAGAGATTAAATTAATCAAGGTTAATTAATTTAATGAAGGGGATTAGATGATGTGACCTATTTGACTTAAATTTGTGGATTTATTTAAATCAAATATGAGAGGAATGTGATAAGAGATTAATTAAATAAATATTTTGATTTATTTAATTAAAAGAGATGATTGTTAGATTAAACTAAATAAGGTTTTAATTTATTTAATTTAATAGATAGACTTTAGATATTTAATTAAATAAAATTGACTATTTAATTAAATGGGGATAATT
This sequence comes from Sequoia sempervirens, assembly GCA_007258455.2. NCBI lineage: Eukaryota > Viridiplantae > Streptophyta > Pinopsida > Cupressales > Cupressaceae > Sequoia > Sequoia sempervirens. The sequence goes on from VDFB02000017.1 coordinate 200,894,533, forward strand.
AGATCAGATGATTGATTTAATTATCGAGAAGAGGTGACTTAATTAGATAAAATGATTTATTTAATTAAGGGAAGGAAATTGATGAATTTAATCGAATAAGGAAATTTGATTATATGGTTAAACCGAGGGATGATTCAGGATGACACAATGTTAGTAGTCGAGATTAGATGCACAATGTCAATTGGTACATTTTATGTGTCTACAGGAACAAGTAACCTCCTCCTCTGACAACCTACTCTTTACTCATCTTCCTCAATGTGGAATCAGCTCCACCATACCCCAACCACCTCCTCCAAGTGTATCTCACACTCTCCTCCAATCTTATGGGATTCAACCCACCAAAGTTTTTCCACCTCCACCAAATTACACTAGCACTTAAATTTGCAACACCATACAAACCCTTCTTTGCATACCAATCATTTCTAAAAAACTCTAACAAAACCATCTCATCTACATTCACTAAATCTGTTGGTTATTTTTTCAAAACCAAACTTAATCTCACCAGATACCTATGAATTTTCCATAATTCAATGATAAGCAAAGGTAAGGATTGGCCAACGAACAAGTAAAGGATTCTTATGCCTCTACTTTTACACTTTAGGCACTGTGAAACCCAGGAGGGTGATCCTGACAATGTTAATATGATAAGTTCTTGTGCCATTTTATCATGAAAATTGAAACAAATAGATACATTCCTTTCATATGCAAATAGACAAAATTATATAAGGATTTGGTTGACCCTTTAATGAATTGTTACCTAAAGCAAGGAATGAGTGGTACTTCCTACCACTGCATTGCAATTATAGATATGTTAGAGATTTTCATTAAGATTTTTGTTCTTTGTTAGGTATGGGCGGGCTCACTTACATATAGGATAACCAAATTAATAAACTAGTGCCTTATCTATGGGTGACAGACTCACATTTGTAACAAATTATAAATCATTAACAATGAAAACAAGCACTTCTAGGCTATTGATATATTTCTTTACAATACACAACTCATTGTATCTAGAAATAAAAACTTCTTATTGATCCTTGAATTTCATCTCACAAACCTATGATCTCATTTAAGAATTTAATTAGTTCTTTGAACTAAAGAAAAAGTAAAATCATACATTCAACCAGAGTGATTGAAGACAAATAAAATATGCTTGATTATTTTATTTATAATTCAAAAGATAAAATACAGAGAGAATATGATCCAGAATTTGTAATTGTCACTAATATGCCACTACTACTATAAAACCATTAAGCCTATTACAAACTAGAACATATACCTAAGATTCAACACTATTCTATTTCTTTGTGCTTGAATTACAAAATTACTCTCACATGAGCTCAAAATTTTCTTCACCATAAAAGACCCATGTAATTAGCCTTCAATTCCCATTTATAGAAACATGGGAGCAACAAGTATCGAGCCAAATTACAATTAAATTCACATTTACATTTGGCATACATTTCATTTCAATTTCAAAATTCCCTAGACGGTTATATTTGCACCTTTAAAAGTGGGTGGAAAGCATATAAGACAAAACTCATTTCATTTGTTGAAAAAGATACACCTGCCTTTCAAAAGGAATCTATCATTCATTGCAATAGCTTCAAAATATCTTCTTCATGAGCCAAAAGTGTTATCCATGTGAATGTCCAATCAACAACACTTAAAAAGAAAGAAATGCAATAAAAAGAGAGGAGGTCGACCCATCCAAGTCAACATTTATGCCACCAATTTTCATGTTGGGGAGAGAACAATATTTTTCAATACTTCAGCAAAATCCTAATCTATACTATTTCTAGGCTATGCATTGTTCTCTCCCATCTGTTACTCACCATTTCTGCTATCACTTCTCATACATAGGTTTATTCTATAAAATTCTCCAATCATGTGTTTTATTCATCCTCAGTTGGCCACTTCATGTCCAACAAGTTATGCACTTTTGCATTGTGTTGAGTGTATCTTGCATCAATTAAAGCTCTAGCTTCTTTAACAAATATATCCATTCTCATTTCAGCTCCAGCCATGTTGTCAATGCTGGGATTTAGCATAGAGTAATCAACTATAGTTAACATCATCTTAGCCTATGAGAGAAAATCTCCCAACTCATTATTCCACTTAGTAAACTCCTTTAACTCACCTTTATCATCCAATATTTTGGGCATGCTATGCCCATCCATATCCCTAAACATTCTTAATTTGTTTTGGAGTTGCATCCCTAACTTCCCATGAAAATTTTTAATTCCATTTATTAGATCAATGGCCTGCAATATTTTAGAAACATTAGTAGGAGCTTCAGGATCCTCCTACATCTTAGGCATCATTTCCTTAAGTTTTCCTACTCTATTGCTCAATTTTCTCCACTCAGTTTGAAAAGCCCTCTGAACCTACAAATGTTTGATGTTAGCCTCATGGATGTTCTTGTAAGTAGCCCACAAATCATCAACTCTATTGAACAATTTGGTCACTCTATGTTTCAATACATCCTCAAAAATGTCATTTGCCACTTTAACTATTTCCAGTTTGGCTTTCTTTGTATTCTCTTTTTCTGATTTCATTTCTTGGTTCAAACCCTGAATCCTTAATGATAGGGTCTCTTTGTCCTATGTAGAAAAATCTAAGGTATAACTTGTTGGAGATGGCAGACCCTTTTGTGTTGTAGCAAGCACCTTATTATGTTCATTCATCAATTTATTGTATCTATCCAACAACTTCTTATAATTAGCCTTTTTAATTTGAGCAGTATCCACAGTCAACATTGCAACATGCATTTTCAGTTGTACAGTTGTAGTGGTAGTCATTTTTGTAGCCCTTAGACAACTGCTACTCCAATCTCATTTTCCATAGACTTTATGACCTCAGGCTTCCCTATGTTTGGTGCCATAGACCAAATGGCAAGTGTATGTAGCTTGGGGCTAAAACCTAAGCCAAAAACCTTATTGTCAAAAACCTCCTGAAAAAAAGAGGTATCTAGGTCCTTCCTAATTACATCTAGTGCAATAGAAGATGATATTTCCCATCCGGGAAATAGAAGCACCCCACTTCCTTTCACCAATGTCCTTGCATCTACTAGTGATTGCAGTAATTTCTTACACTATCTTATCCTCCTATTCCTTCTTAGCCTCCTCTTACAAGAAAGGATCAACTTTCTCCTTTGCTTCTTCAATTCTCCTTTTAATATTAGAGCCTTCTATATGGATGATAGAATCTTTGAATTCCCTAGTCTTGACAAAGGCATCATCACATAAAATCATCACAAGCCTTTATCCTGACATCGTCATCCTCGGCCTCATTATATTCCCACTTCACAAATCTATTGGGAGAAACCACTATATTCAAGGTATCATCTTTGTCTTCAAGAAATTATTTATCCACCTCCTACTCCATGGGAATGTGCTCTCCAAAAACCTCAAGGACTTGAGCCTCACCAATCTGCTCACTTTTTGAATAAGCTACTAATGGAGTGACTGTAGGTTGTCCACCTGTCTCTTTTGTTCACGCATAGAAGCTTGGAGTAGAGGATTGATCTGACAGGCTCTTCAACTATGCATCATGGTTTTTTTTGGCCACCTTGGCCTTTATCACAACTTGCTTAATATTCTCAAAGAAACTCTTATCATTAAAATCACCAAGCATTAATTTTGCTTTCACAAATTTATCCTCTACTTCAAAATAAGGGCTGACATAGAAAGGGTTTTCCTTCAACATCTTTTCTTCAATTGCACATATCCTTCTCCATGCATTTTTCCTTCTATAACTTCTTCATCAGAGGATAAATTTCTAATCACATCCTCTTGAAAGAGGAACTCATCGTATCTCCTTGATAACCCTATTGCTTTTCTTTCAGTGGAAATCACCCCCTTAGGGTCACAAAACCTTATGAATTCTTGTTTGGACCTATAATTATTTAACAAAGAGCCAAACCTTTGAATAGCCTCCTTCGAGGTTTAGGTGAAATAGGAAAATCCACAATCAGGATTCACAAGGGATTCCTTCCTTGATTTTCTAAAGTGTTCCTTGTCCATGGCATCCAGTTGCCACATTATTTCCATGAATGCTTGTCTATCTAACATATATACATGGGAAACTTGTGAGGTGGCATTGGGGCTCCATAAACTCTAATTGTTGTGTAATTAGTATGAAGGTACCAATATCTCCAATTAAACTTTTGTTTGGTGTCATGCTTATACTCCATGGGCCTCAAAATTTCCTTAACACCTTGTGAAATTATACTCATGGGCTTCAAACTCAAATACTTCAGTAGTAAGAACTTAAAAAAAATGCAAAACATAGTGTAGTCAGACTATGGACAGTGTGCATCCCAAATATGCATCCACATTTGCATAGGAAACTCATTGTCCATGTTATCACTTTCCCTTAATTTTATAAAATTCCTCATTACCTTTCTACTCTTCAACAACAACAAGTGCATCAACAGAGAATAGTGTATGCATGACAATGGAGGGGTTGCATCTTTCAATTTCATCAAGTCCTCGTGCGAATGCTTAGCAATGTAGAAAGCATAATTCTAAACCATGTTTTGATACTTGTGTTGAATATCAATTACTAGGGTCATTAGGGAAATATCCATCTTAATATCATACTTCTTATGCAAAACTTGACACAATGCATAATTAGTATTCTTGAAATAATCTTCAAAATCAACATAATCAAATGGCTCCATCTCAAGGGGACTAAAGGGCACACCATTCTTCTTCAATTCATGCCTCTTGTGTCTAGGAAAGACACCATTTCTATACCCAAACATATTTTTCTCATATTAATTGTACAACTTGTGGAAATTGATGGATTCAGATGTGGCAAGATTCAACTGAAAAGCCTCCATTATCTAGCTTGTTGATATTTCCAACATAGGAACAAAGTCTAGTAATCTCTTGATTGTTTTATCCATTGGATCATAACACCTTTCCAGTTCAATCATTAAATCCACCTCCACAAATACATCAGGGCATACCAACTTTCCTACATCACAATTCCATAACTTACAAGTGGGGTGATTTGCAGTTCTTCTTTTGAAAGCATAGAGAAACAAGTCCCAACCACTTTGTGGCAATGCTACATCACCAATCCCAGAGGCAGAGTCCTCAAAATGAGATGTCAAATCTCCTTCACCAGTTTTCCTTTTTCCCACTTTATTTACCTCTATAGTCGGGTCCTTAGGGGGTTCCTCCATAAACCTATGATAATCCTTCTTTATAGTCCTTTTCTTTGCAGGTTTTTCTACTATTTCAAATTTAGGTCTTTTAACCCTTTTCTGGGTAGGTTTTCTCTTAGTTTAGCAGAGGAATAATTGGGCTCACTATGTTTGCAGTGTAATAAAACTAGGGTCTCAAATAACAAGGAATTGTAGCCTCAATTACTTAATTCACAAGGTTTAAAATGAAAAAAAAAAAATTCAACTTTTCTACCCCAAAACCTGCATGCAATAATTTCAGTTCCCTTTGGACACATGAAAATGATAATTTCAACCACAAACCCTAGTTGCTCACCCCAATTCCTAGACTACTCGATGCAACAAATTACTCACAGAGGTCGAGAAAATAACTTACCCAAGAAAATTAGCAGGTTGTTCTTCAAAATTCACCTTACCAGGAGCTTCGCCTTCTTCTCTTCATTTAGCCAATTCCTCTACTCTTGACAATTGCAATTGTGAAATATAAACACTCAACAGCCCTCTTTATGACTCAGAATTGGAGTACATTCACCATTAATGGTTGATAGATTGCTCACATGAGCAAACTGACAAGTAGTAGTTCCAATTTAAACCCCAGTTGTCGATCTCTCTTGATTTAAAACACAATCAACGTCTCTCCTCAACCATCACTTCATGCTTTTACAACTGTGCTTTAAAATAGTGATGATACCCTAAGCAACTGCCACGTAACTATCCACTAACTCATAGTACATTTTGGACTCCATCGCTCATCACAGTAATGCCTTGAAGATATGTCCAAACTTTGGTGATGAGTGACAATACCACCACTAGAAATAATATTCCTCAGCATATCCTTCATCACTGGTCGCAAAAATATCACAAGATTGAATTTTCATTTTGGCGAGGAAGGACTCTTAGCAATGACATCAGGTGTAGACAAGTGGAAAAATCATACCACTCAATTCAATAAATTCCCATTGCTCATTGCAATAATCAAGAAAAGACAATGAAATATTTTAGCGATGACGTGATACAAGGAGAAGACAATGTTCATCATGCCTCATTGTAGTGGAACCAAGCAATCAAAAGGTTTCAATGATAAGCAATATGAATTTAGACACATAACCACATCGTTCATTGCAAAAATAAAGTATGAAGATCTAATGCTTTCAACGAAACACGATGGACAAGAGAACCAAAGCCTCATCACTCATTGCGGTAATGAACCCGATGATAGAAACAACTTCAGCAATGAGTGATCCCTTAAGTAATTGAAATTTTCACGTGCACCAAGTTGTTTTAAAAGAGGGGACCGTCGAAGACAATGCATGATAAGGTATTAAAAGAATTAATAACATTTTTGCAAAGGATGTAAAGGCCAAACAAGGCTGAATTATCAACCATATAAAATAAAATACTTTCTCGGACCTAGGTGCATGAAAAGATTCAGCAAAGGGTGATGGGGAAACCCTAAACACAAGGGACCAGTCAATTTATGGACTTCCATGACTCAAGTTGTTTTTAACATGACCATAAACGAGTGACAACAAATCAACATAAGATTAGATCAAAAGACTAAGGTTTTAGACAAAGGAGAAAATATTCAAAGTAATACCATTCCCCACATGAAACCCTAACCCCTAACAAATCAAGAGAGAACCAAGGAAAATTCATTTTCAGACTAGTGGAACATGAAATTTTTTAGGCTTCCACTAGTGGCTCTAACTGGGGATGCATGCCTCTTGCATGCATGGCAAGATTCCAGATCTCATGGTTGAAGTATACCAAGTACAGAGACACCAAAAACCAAGGGCTTGTCCAAACAAGACAAGAGGACCAAACCAAAGCAAAGCAAACCATCATATATATAACATTTATAGGATTGTATAATGTACATGGAAAAGAGCATATTTCAAGAGAAATATGACTTCAAGAACTATCCATGTTCTGGTAGCTCAAGAATTTCACTTGTTAATTCTTGTATGAAATATGAATCCTCACCATGAGTGTTGTTGATTAGATAAGGGCCAAGCCACAATGCTTCAAACTTCCCATGTTTTCCCTTATCCTCTGATCTTGCATTCAACATCAACACCATGGATCCTACTTGAAATTTTTTGGAGGATGCTTTCTTGTCATGCAAGTTCTTTACTTGTAATTGCAACTTGAAATTTCTTCTCTTAGAATCCCTCCTCATTTCATCCACTTCCATTAATGCATCAATCCTATGTTTCATTGCATCACATGTGTCATCATCGTACTCTTGGACAAACTTATACATCTTCATGAGGTAGTTTTGTGGTAACCTAGTTGCAATTCCATGTGCTAGATCAAAAGGTGCATAACCAGTAGACTTCTTGATAGTCACTCTATCTAGCCATAGAGCTAACTTTAACTTGGAATCCTAAGCTCTCTTGTTTTTCTCAAGAATTCTTTTGATAATTTTCAACAAGCTCTTGTTTCTTGATTCTACTTGGCCATTTCCTTAAGGGTGATATGGCAAAGAGTAAGAAATTTGAATCCCATGTTTTGAGTAGAAGTCTATAAATTCCTCAAATCTAAAGCACATTGCATTATCTGAGACAATTTTCCAAGTACTCCAAACCTAGTCAATATATTTTCCATCAAGAAGTCTATGACTACTTTGCTTGTTTCTCTTTTTGTTGGGATGGATTCCACCCACTTTGTAAAGTAGTATGTGGCCATAAGAATCCATGAATGGCCTCCACTAGACTTATCAACTATCTCTCCAATGAATTCAATACCCCATTGTTGAAATGGTGCCTGCACTGTAACTGGAATGTGTGGAAAACTACCTGAGAAATTCAGTTTCCTGAAAAACCTTTGGCATGTGTCACACACTCTTACCAATTTGTATGCATCCTTAAAAATTGTAGGCCACTAGAATCCAGCCCTCAAGACCTTGTGTGCAGTGGTTTTAGCCATATAATGCCTGCCACATACCCCACTGTGCATCTCTTTTAACAACTCAAAGGCCTTGGTCTCATCAGCACATTTCAGTAGTAAAACCTCCAAGTTTCTCCACCACAACTCACCTCTTATAATCACATACTTAGTGGCATGTAACTTGAGAGTTATTTTCTCATTTTCAATCAATCCCTTAGGGAACTTCATTTTCCACAATTAGTAAATGACATTTTTGTACCAATCAAAACCCTCCATATCACAAATGTATGATCTCTCATAATCATCCTCTAGATTTACCTGATTAGCATCCAAGTTCACTTTAGCCATTAACTTAGGAAATCCCTAGCCTCTCACCAATTTGGTGATTTGGATATCAATATTAAATTCCTAGATTCTTTTTATCCACCTACATCTTCTACCCATGACTTCTTGTTGGGTAAAGATGTCCTTTACAGCTGTAGTTAGAACATAAGCAATGATTGTGGCTCCAACTAGATAATTCTTGAAGTTATTTACAACCTTAACAAGTGCATATGCTTGCTTCTCCATTAAATCATATTTTAACTCTGTAGCTTGAAGTGATTTGCTAAAGAAATCAATAGGTTGTTCAAAACCTTATTCATTATTCTATAATAAAACAACAACAATAGTATGAAACGATGCAAATGAAAATATTTTCAAGGGCTTGGAATAATCAAGAGTCCTTGAAATTGAGGCCTCCTTGCTTGGCTCTTCAGTCCACGCCACCTTTTCTCCCTTCTTTAACATCTTAGAGATAGGTCTTGTGATATCTACAAAATTTGTTAACAATCTCCTCAAGAAATTAATCTGACCAAAGAATGACTAAAAACGTTTTATGTTCTTTGGTTGGTGAATCTTGTCAATGGCAGCTACCCCCTCAAGGTCACTCCCTCCTTGGACACAATATGCCCCAACAATTTTCCTTCAGTAACTCCAAAGGCACACTTTTTTGGGTTGAGTGAGATTCCATATTCCAATGCCCTGATGAATATCTTCTCCAAGTGCATGCAGTGGTCTTCTTCCTTTTTGGAGTAAGCTATCAAATCATCCTGATAAATTGCCAAGAAAAATTCAATGAAATTAGAAAAGGCTACATCCATAGCCCTTTGGAAAGTAACACCTACATTGATCAGACCAAATGGCATTCTAACATACACATAAGTGCCCCATGGAGTTTTAAATGCAGTCTTGTACTGCTTAGACTCCTTCACTTTCACTTAGTTATATCGAGAAAAATCATCCATCATAGACAATAACTCACAACCAGTTACCTTCTACAACATGGCTTCCATATTGCCAATGGATAGTTATCTTTTAGTGATGATATGTTCAAATTTCTAAAGTCCACACATAATCTTATATCACCATTTTTCTTTATGACTAGCACCAAGTTAGACACCCATGAGGAGTGCCTAATAGGCTTTATAATGCCACCATCCCTTAGCTTGACCAATTCCTCCTACATTTTTGGAGCTAAGGTTGGATTGATGGGTCTTTGCTTCTGCCTGAAAGGCTTAGAATCTTCTTTTAGGGGAATCTCATGTTGGAACAATTCCTCTTTGTATGCTTTTAGGTCATCATATGACCAAGCAAATACATGCCTATATTTTCTCAGCAAGGCAATTGATATTTCCTTGATCTTGGGTTTCATCTTTTTACCCACATAAACCTTTTTAGGGGCATTCTCAGTCCCAAAGTTGACTTCTTATAAGTCCTCTGGATGGGTTGTAGTTGTTTTGGCACCGCTCTTGTCATGATTGTCAAAACTCTTTCCAATTCCATAAGGCCTTTGGGGGTCTTATTGGTCTTCAACTGAATCACTTCACTTCCAAAGACTATATCCCTCCCATATATGTTTTCAACAAAGGCTCCAAGGTCAATCTCCTAACTCTCATATTCATCAACACATTTTAAAAACCTCAAAATATCTTCATCATCATTGAAGATTTTCCAATTATACACATTATCAGGGATTGATGGCCTTGCTTATACCTCAACCTTGGAGTGCAATGTTTGCAAGCAGGTCTGCCGCTTTGTTTTGACCTCTCTCCATCCAATCAATTCCAAACACATCAAATTGATCAATGGACTCCCATTCAGTATTTTTGTATTGTTTTAATATGTTATTCTTACATGCATATATAGATCTCACTTGGGATATTACTAAATCAGAATCACCTATCACCATTAGCTTCTTTATCCCATGATTCTCTAATAGCATCAATCCTAATAGCAGTGCCTCATACTCTGCCACATTTTTTGTGCAAACAAAGGATAAATTGAAAGAAAACTTATATGTGTTGCCATTAGGTGAAACCAACAATATACTTGCACTAGACCCTTCTTTAGAACTTGCACCATCAAAATACATCTTCCAAATTTTGTCTTTATTAGATAGTATTATAACTTCATTGTCTATGGGTGTAGGCCACCTATCACTTTCTCTTGGTAGCTCTTCCACCTTAAACTCATTGCTATCAATATCTATAAATGAATCATATCATCTTTAGGAGCATGCTCCAACATATGTGGTACTCTTGGCTCTCTAACCACTTTGGCATCTTTCCCATCAATGGGGAAAGTAGCATAAGACATATCACATTGTATGCTACCCCCCATGGAAGAACTCAACTTCCTAGACAACAACATTCCATAATTGGGTGGGATATCTACCACAACCACACTCATTTTTAACTCTTTCTCTAGATATGCAGCTAGTCTATAAGGAAGCTCATTTATTACACCAGTCATAGGGACTTCTCTTGAGTCCATAACATAGAATTTTCCATGGGTAATGTCAAATTTTAATCCTATTTCCTCCATGATATTGGTTGGAATTATATTTCTAGAGGCTATAGAATCAATGATACAATTTTTCAAAAAAAATCTCTCAACAATCAGTGTAAGAAAAAATGGGTTTATCTTTCCAAGACAAGCGGCCACTGAATTTCCTAGAAAAATATGAGGGATCTTAGTTATTACTCCCTCAACTTCTTTCTCTTTCTTTTCTTTTTCACTCACTATGGGTGGAGTGAACACCACTAGTTCATTACAGGTTGTAGTAGCACCATTGATAAGGGCTACTGCCTTTTGTTTGTGCTTGTCAATTCTCATCATTTCAAGCAAAGGAACATAAAATTTTACTTGACTAAGCAACTAAAATATGTCAACAAGATTATATTTAAGCAAATCAATTGGGATCATACCTTTTTTTGTATTTGTCACCTTTTTTTGATTACTTGTTGCTTTATCTTTTGGCTTGGCATCCTTCTTTGCAGATTCAAAATTTTGCTTTTGTGCTTTTGTCTTCACAATAGGGGACTTGGCTTCTCCATCTATTTTTTGGTTTATCAACTTTCTTGGCCTAGATTTTGTCTCCCTTACTTTCCTTGGCTTTAGGTCCTTCCCCTTTGCTATCAGATTTTTGTTCTTTTCCTTTCACATTTTTCTCTTTGATAAAAAGACTAGCAGGGCTACCTTGGTCACCACCCATTGTTTTGTTTCTCAAATTATATGAACCTCTATCTTGTGCAACCAAGACCATTGTATACCTTGCAATTTCTTCATCTGAAGGTCTCCTTAGAGACACATTATCTTCAGTTGCTTCCAGTGCATACACTTCATTATCATTATCATCATCTTCATCAAAGAGAACTTGTTGGTGATATGTACTAGCTATATGCCTTTGGTTGTCCACATAAATTTCATGAGACTCCAGATCAGATAAGCATTCATTATCAGCAAAATTAGACTCATCTATGATCATATTTACTTCAACATCATCCTCATGAGATTGATCATAATCTTTTGGTACACCTTCAACTTCAACCAACTATGCAACTGCACATTGATGAGGAGAATGTGGCATCTGAAAAACCATGCACCAAGGGGTCTCATCAACAAAATTTCTTGAGTTTTTTTGCAAAGGATCCAGAGGAACCTTGTTTTGAGCATTCTTTTGATTGTTCAGAATGGGTTTTCCATTTTTCCAATTTGTGTTATATGGATGGTCTTGTAGTCGAGGAGGTTTCTCATTCTTGTGATAGTTGGACCTTTCATTTGACATACCTTTTTCTTGCTTAGCAAGTCTGTAACTGATATCCTTCATAGAATTTGCAACATTGTCAATCTTGTCCTCAAGTGAAGCTCCCTTAGCACCAGAGTTTTTATCCTCTCTTCGATTTTTTGAGGATTTTTACATCATCCCTTCTCCCAACCTTACTAGTTTCTCTGCTGATACTTTCAATATGGATGGCCATCTTAAAAGCTTCTCTCAATGTCTGAGGATTTTTATCCAATACACAATAGCTCATCTTTGCATCAAAGGCATTACAATAATTCACCAAGCATACACTATCATTTAAATGTAAATGAGGGGGTAACTGTTTCATTTCCTTTTGAAACCTCACATTGAAATTAGCTACAACCAACATCATTTGATCCTTTATCACTAATATTAAACCGATTTAAAAGAAACCTTGAATCAAATTTATCACCATACTGCTCTCTGAATAACCTCTTGAATTCCTCCCAAGAACCAATACTATCAGCAGGAAAACTTCTATACCATTCTCTGGCATCCTTAGTGAGTGACTATATGAATAACTTCATCATCACATCCTCAACTTCTACTTCAAAATAATCAATGACATTAGAAAATTATTTGAGGTGGTCTTCACCACTTAAGGCATTGTTACTAGAGAACCTCACCAAGGCAGGCCTGAAGTCTATAGAAAACTGATTAGGATAAACAGAAATTCCAGTAAAGCATAACTGTTGATATCTTTCCACTTGCATTGGCCTCCTGGTTGCTCAGTCCCTATGGGTATTTCTAGGATCATCATCCTTTCAGTCATTAGATTGATTCTTATCCTTGCCATTTCCATCTCCACCATTACTACCACCTCCCTTCTTCTTTCCATCACCATCTTCAAAATAAGAATTCTTGTTTTTATCATTTCCTCCACCTCCACTAGGAGTGTGTCCCTCATAATTTTTCTTTTGTGAATCATTGTCAGTATGTCCATAGCTTGAAGCTACTGGATCAAGTATAGAGATCTTAAGGAAAGAGATATTTCTGGCTATCTTTGTATTTGCAACTTCAGTTTTAGCTTTCTTTAAATCTTGTTGTAACTTGTCATTCACTAGTTGCAATCTCAAGATCTTAGGGTCTAGGGGTGCACTTGATGGAGTAGGATTAATCTTAACATTTAGGTTGGATGTATTTGTGGATGATATAATTGTACTTGTAGTGGTATTAGTATTAAAGGTACTTTTCATATGCAGGTCAGTAGGCTTCTTCCCATTGTCTACAGGTTGTGATTACTTAGCAGCAGCAAACGGATTTGAGATTTTAGTGGCTACAACAGATGTAGTATAAGTGCTTGCAGAAGAGGTCCCCATTGGCATGGTTACCTTAGGAGGAACAAAAGTTGTCTTAGCAGCAGACTTAGAGGCATTTTCAAAAATTTCCTTATGCTTTGTAGCTTCTCTCATCTTCTCAATTCTTTTCTTCTAAGCATCTCTTTCAAGCATTTTAGCTTTAATTCTATCCTCTTTTTCCTTCGAATCCCTTGCTTTTCTCTCCCTCAATTCCTTGAGTCTCTATTCTTCTTCTTCCTTAAGTCTAAGTTCTTCCTCTTCTAAGGCTTGCATATCTTTGTCTATATCCTCTTCATCTTCCAAGACATCTCCAACCTCACTCGGCTCAAGAGTATATAAAGTAAGATTAGTTGGTTCTCCCTCAATGGAACAGTGCAAGGCTACACTAGGGGATTCACCTCTTGGATTAAAGTTACCACCATTAAAGACAAATCCAACTTCAGGAGTTGAAGGATCTGAAAAAATCCTATTCTTTTCTTAGAATTCCCACCTATCTTCTTCTCTCGACATGTCAAGTTCATTGTCAAAAACTTCCTCAGTGGGAAAAATTCCTTCATTTACATTAGGAACCTCAACTTCATGTGCCTCTTCATGAACATTTGCACTATTTACCTCATTATTAAAAGTAGGAGATCCACCAACGAGAAATTTGGTAGACTTCCTTGATTCATAATTTTTCTTTTTCCAGGTTGGTTGCTTGTCCTTTGAATGCTCAGAATCCAACTTCTACTCAAGATTCTTTTTCATGTAGCTTATGGTCTTCCTCATAGTGTCAAATCATCCTTCACAATTCTTTTTCTCACTTTCTCTTTGGAGTTTATTCTCACACTGGTGCAAGAGACTTTAGATTTTCCACCCAGGATACTGGGAAATAGAAATTGATTACACTTTGGAGTTGCACTTACAATCTTAGAGAAAACATTAAACATAACCCGACACAAGATGAAGGAATGAACCAAAACTTGATGCTAAAATTGGACTTGACCTTATGTAATGAAATTTTGAACAAATTTCTCCCCAATTAGTGAAGAACAATAAAATACTTGACTCTGACTGTACAAGATCTAATCTAGAGATGTTGGACTAGTAATCTCCCCAGCAAAGTTGCCAATCTGTTAGTTATTTTTTAAGAACCAAACTTAATCTCACCAGATGCCTATGAATTTTCCATAATTCAATCATAAGCAAAGGTAGGGATTGGGAAATGAACAAGTAAAGGATTTTTATGCCTCTACTTCTACACTTCAAGCTCTGTGAAACCCAAGAGGGTGAACCTGATAATTTTAATATGATACTATTGTGCCATTTTATCATGAACATTGAAACAAATAGATAAATTCCTATTAGATGCAAATAGAAAAAATTATGTAAGGATTTGGCTAAACCTTTAATGAATTGTTACCTAAAGTAAGGAATGAGCAATACTTCCTACCACTTCATTGCAATTATAGATATGCCAGATATTGTCATTAAGATTTGTGCTATTTTTCAGGTATGGGCAGGATCACTTACATATAGGATAACTAAATTAATACACCAATGCTTTATCTATGGGTGACAAACTCACATTTGTAACAAACTATAATACATTAGCAAAGAAAACAAGCATTTCTAGACTATTGATATATTGCTTTGCAATATACAACTCCATGTATCCAGAAACAAAAACTTCTTATTGATCCTTGAATTTCATCTTACAAACCTATGATCTCATTTAAGAATTTAATTAGTTCTTTAAACTAAAGCAAAAATAAAATCATACATTCAACCAAAGTGATTGAAGACAAATAAAAGATGCTTGAGTGTTTTATTCACAATTCAAAAAACAAAATACAAAGGAGATAATCTAATCTAGAATTTGCAATTGTCATTAATATGCCACTGCTACTATAAAACCATTAAGCCTATTACAAACTAGAACGTATACCTAAGATTCAACACTATTCTATTTATTTGTGCTTCAATTACAAAATTACTCTCACATGAGCTCAAAATTTGCTTCACCATCAAAAGACCCATACAATTGGCCTTAAATTCCCATTTATAGAAACATGGGAGCAACATGCATTAGGCCAAATTATAACTAAAGTCACATTTACATTTGGCATACATTTCATTTCAATTTCAAAATTCCCAAGACAATTATATTTGCACCTTTAAAACTGGGGGGAAAGCATATAAGACAAAACTCATTTCATTTGTTGAAGAAGATACACCCACCTTTCAAAAGGCATCTATCATTTGTTGCAACGACTTCAAAATATCTTCTTTATGAGCCAAAAGTGTTATCCACATGATGTCCAGCCAACAAAACTTAAAAATCAAGAAAAACAATAAAAAGAGAGAAGGCCGACCCATCCAAGTCAGCATTTATGCACAAATTTTCATGTTGGGGAGAGAACAATATTTTGCAATACTTCAGCAAAATCCTAATTTGTATTATTTCTAGGCTATGCATTGTTCTCTCTCATCTATTACTCACCATTTTTGTTATCACTTCTCATACACAAGCTTATTTTGTAAACTTCTCCAACCACATGTGTTGTATTCATCCTCAGTTGGCCACTTCATGTCTAGCAGGTTCTGCACTTTTGCATTGTGTTGAGTGTATCTTGCATCAATTAAAGCTCTAGCTTCTTTAAAAAATATATCCATTCTCATTTCAGCTCCAACCATGTTGTCAATGTTGGGATTCAGCATGGAGTAATCAACTACAATTAACATCATCTTAGCTTGTGAGAGAAAATCTCCTAGCTCGTTATTCCACTTAGTAAACTCCTTTAACTCACCTTTATCATCCAGTATTTTGGGAATGTCATGCCCCTCCATATCCCTAAACATTCTTAATTTGTTTTGGAGTTGCATCCCTAACTTGCCATGAAAAGTTGCAATTTCACTTATTAGATCAATGGCCTACAATATTTCAAGAACATTAGTAGGAGCTTCAGGATCGTCCTACATTTTAGGCATCATTTCCTTAAGTGTTGCTACTCTATTCCTCCATTTTCTCAACTTAGTTTGAAAATCACTCTAAACTTGTAAATGCTTGATGTTAGCCTCATGGATGTTCTTGTAAGCAACCCACACATCATCAACTCTATTGATCAATTTGGTCACTCTATGTTTCAATATATCCTCAAAAATATCATTTTCCACTTTAACTATTTCTAGTGTGGCTTTCTTTGTATTCTCTTTTTCTGATTTCAATTCTTGGTTCAAACCCTAAATCCTCAATGACAAGGTCTCTCTGTCCTATGTAGACAAATCTGAGGTAGAACTTGTTGGAGATGGCAGACCCTTTTGTGCTATACCAAGCACCTTATTATGTTCATCCATAAATTTTTTGTATCTATCTAACAAATTCTTATAATTAGCCTCTGTAATTTGAGCAATATCCACAGTCAACATTGCAGCATGCATTGTCAATTGTGCAACTATAGTGGTAGTCATTTATGTAGACCTTTTTATAACTACTACTCCAATCTCCTTTTCCACATACTTTATGACCTTAGGATTCCTTGTGTTTGGTTTCATAGACCAAATGGAAAGTGTATGTAGCTTGGGGCTAAAACCTAAACCAAAATCCTCCTCAGAAAAAGAGGCATTTGGGTCCTTCCTAATTGCATCTAGTGCAATAGAAAATGATATTTTCCATCTGGAAAATAGGAGCACCTAACTTCCTTTCACCAATGTCCTTGCATCTGATGGTGATAGAGCAACAATTTCCTGCACTATCTTATCCTGCTCTTCCTTCTCAGCCTCCTCCTGCAAGGAAGGGTCAACTTTCTCCTTTGCTTCTTCAATTATCCTTTTAATATCAGAGCCTTTTATATGGATGATAAAATCTCTAAATTCCTTGATCTTGACATATCCTGACATCATCATCCTTGGCCTCATTATATTCCCACTTCACAAATCTGCTATGAGGAAACACTATATTCAAGGCATCATCTTTATCTTCAATAAATTCTAGACCCACCTCCTGTTCCATGGGAATGTGCTCTCTAGACACCTCAGGGACTTGAGCCTCACCAATCTGCTCACTTGTTGAGTAATCCACTAATGGAGTGATTGCAAGTTGTCCACCTATCTCTTTTGTTAGCACATAGATGCTTGGAGTAGAGGATTGAAACGAATGGCTCTTCAGTTGTTCAACATTGTTTTGTTTGGCCACCTTGGCCTTTATCTCAGCTTGCTTAATGTTCTCAAAGAAACTCTTATCATTAAAATCACCAAGCATTAATTTTTCTTTCACAAATTTATCCTCTACTTTGGAATAAGGGCTGACATAGAAAGGGTTTTCCTTCAACATATTTTCTTCAATTGTACATATCCTTTTCCATGCATTTTTCCTTGATGTAATTTCTTCATCAGAGAATAAATTTCTAATCACATCCTCCTGAAAGAGGAAATCATGGTATCTCCCTGATAACCCTCTTGCTTTTCTTTTAGCAGAAATCACCCCCTCAGGGTCACAAAACATTATGACTTCTTGTTTCAACCTATAATTATTTAACAAAGATCCAAAACTCTCAATACCCCCCTTAAAGGTGAAATAGGAAAATCCACAATCAAGATTCACAAGGGACGCCTTCCTTGATTTTCTGAAGTGTTCCTTGTACATGGCATCCAATTGCCACATTATTTCCATGAATGCTTCTCTATTTGACATATATATAGGAAACTTGTGAGGTGGTGTTGGGGCTCCATAAATTCTAATTGTTGTGTAATTGGTATGAAGGTACCAATAACCTAATGATAGAAACAACTTCAGCGATGAATGATCCCTTAAGTAATTGAAATTTGCATGTGCACCAAGTTGTTTTAAAAGAGTGGACCACCTAGGACAATGCATGATAAGGTCTTAAAAGACTTAATAACATTTTTGCAAAGGATGCAAAGGCCAAACAAGGCCAAATTATCAACCTTATAAAATAAAAGACTTTCTCGGACCTAAGTGTGTGAAAAGATTTAGCAAAGGGTGACAAGGAAACTATAACCAGAAGGGGTCGATCAATTTATGGACTTCCATAACTCAAGTTGTTTTTAGCATGACTAGAAATGGGTGACAACAGGTCAACATAAGATTAGATCAAAATACTAAGGGTTTAGACAAAGGAGAAAATATCTTCAAAGTAATACCATTCCCCACATGAATCCCTAAACCCTAACCCCTAAGAGATCAAGAGAGCACCAAGGAAAATGCATTTTCAAACCAATGGAACATGAAATTTTTGAGGGTTCCACCAAACTCATCCATCTCAACATGAAAAACATATTTCTTAAATTCATTAGGAAAATATTTTACCTTCTCATCACCTGTTGCAACTTCAATTTTGTTCTTTTTTTCATGCCTTTAATAAGACATGCAATTATATCACTTCATTTCCTTATAAGCAATGCATCACACTCTTATTCCACTACTACAATCCCTTCATCTACATAAAATCTACTTTCATCTTCATCATAAAAATAAAAAATGTTATGCATTACCTCTTTTTCCTTGCCACTATCTACTGCCATATCTTCTTCACCTTCACTCTCAACTACAATTTCATTTTTCAATACTATTAATTCCTCAAAAAGACACTCATCTACTACTGCAACATCATTTTTCTCCTCAATTGTTGCACCTTCTTTTTCCCTCTCAACCTTTGTTGCACTTTTCTCTTCTTTATCACTCTATTTCTCTGTCTTCCTCAAAGCATACTTTTACAAGATTTTCTCCTTCCTCTTCCCCTGCATATACAACTCTGAAAAAAAATGATCCTTTCTTCTTTGGAATTTCATCAAACACTTTCCATGCACTTTCAATCTTCAACCTCTTAGGAATAGACTACCTCACGCTAAACGGTCTACCTACACACAAATCACACACAAACCACCACAAGTCCTAGTGCAACATGCCTAACATCGACACTTCTGCTTGCAAACTCAGGAACTCCTACTTTAATACCACTAATAAAAGAGGTATTATCAAAAACCCTATTTTCCAAAAACAAACACTCAAACAACCTCACAATGCATTCAAATCTGCAATATAGTCTCATGAAATTACTTTAAAGTTGGCAACAAAAGGTATTCTTATTCTATAAATCTGATTACATATTCCTTTTCGGTCATCAAATGGCTTGATGAGCAGTAACATATGCCCCATACATAATCTAAAAATGAACACAAAACAAACTACAGCAAAAAAAATAACTGTGTTTCACAAGCACCTCCAAATCTACAATTTTCACCTACAATCAATCACCCAAAACCTTCAATCTTCGACCATGGAGCCTTCAATATTTTATGGCTGCCTTAATCCTCTCAACCTAGAAAAAAAAGTATTCAAAACCTCCTTTGATAATACCACACCAAGCTCTCTCTTTCTCCCCAAACTTGTAGCAACAAATGAATGCTAAAACATGAAATACAACCCTCCCCAAAAATCAAAAATTTGAATTTTTTTTCCCTCCGATTGGAAAATTCATGACCACCTCCATGGAATGAGTGATTTCAAATATGGAAAAAATAATTAATTATTTTTCATTCCATTTAGTAACTCCCACAAACCCAACGCCCAAGTTTGCTTTATCAGATTTTAAAACAAATTGCAACTACATCTCCACTACCCCACTTGCCAACTTGCATAACAAAGGTGGCATTTATTTTATTATATTAAATTATTCCAAATTTATTCAAATTAACCCAACAACATGAAATAAAAATTCAAATTCCAAATTTTGGATTTTTTTGTTGATGCAAGATTGTTGGCAACCGTCGATGCTCCGACATCACATAGAATTTCCATGTGTCTAATAATAAGTGCAAAAATATTTAGCCTTGTATGGTACAATATTATATTTATCTATTGGATTGATAGGAGGTAAGGTAATGGGAGTGTGTTTCAAAAGTTAATTTAATACCATATATGTAGGTTCATCCAATGTAGTGAATTCTTTAAATATCTTTGGTTTGATACATGCATGATGACCATGGTGAGATACACCCTCATGCATGTCTAACGAATGTGCTTACTTAATGTAAAACATATAAGAATTTATTTTACAATCACTCAAATATAAATTATAATAAAAAATAAAAGATCCAAAGAAGATTATACGTCAAAAACTAGCATATTATCATACTACATAGAAAAGTTCACAAGGGATCTAGTATGGAAGGGAAAATTTAGTAATCTATGAAATCACATAATAAATCATAAAGAATGTATTATAAGTATAAAATAAATCAAACCATTGTCTAGGTCTACCACTAAAACAAAGTCTATGTTAGAGTAGACATTATGTTATTTTCATGCACATGAATATTTTCCCTAGTTAGTGGGAGATAACTTGATATTTATCTAGTGAGTCTCATGGGGTTAGCTCACCACCTCTTTCTAGTCTTAAGGAATTTAACTTGTCGCCAATCTCAGTTAGTGGGAGATAACTTGCTAGTTATTTGGCGAGTCTCATGGAGTTAGCTCACCACCTCTTACTAGTCTTGAGGAAGTTAACTCACTACTAGTCTCAATTATTAGGAATCAATTGCCTATCTTCTCCACTATTTTGGGTGGTGGTTTCTTCCCTCTCTCCTATATGTACATCATATTTCATGGGTTCATGCACTGTTGTTATATCATTTTCGTGTATTTTATTTTGCTTTTCATATTATGTGCTTTGATAACTTGCAGGGGCATGTGATTTCTTGACTTTCATTTCCTAATTGGTATTGACATTTGATCCAGAAGTGTAGACACATCAAATTAGCATTATGCATATTCATCCGCTCAATAAATAAATCAAATGCATCACATCCATTCACCTAGTAAATCAGGTTCTTATCATCAAAAGCTCAATCATAGTTTAATTAAATAAATCAAGCTTTATTTAATTAAAATCTCAAACATGCATCTTCCATCCTTTTCTGATTTAAATAAAACAAGTATTTAAGTCTTAAAAGTCAAAATCATCTAATCATCATTAAATCAGCATAATCATCATCTATTTAATCTAATCCTGATTAAATACTCACTCGCTTGCATTCTCTAGATTTGGCCACTTGCACATGAAATTGCATTTAATTGATTTATCAAAATTACTTATTTTCAACTTGGCATAAAGGGAGAATATTCTCCAAGTTTGAATCTCCCCCCAAGTGGACATGTACACCCAACAGAGCATTTATGAGGCCTTACATGTCTCTTACATGTCCCCTTCCAAAGGTCAAACTGAGCATTCATTGCAAATTCAAATTCAAATTTTCCCTCTCATGGGCACTCTTCCCAAATCTTGCACAACCATTGGCCTATCATCACTTGACAAGTAGCCTTATCTTATTGGCTTGATCTTTGTCCCACATTGGTCCATTTTCAACACTCTTGGCATTTGAAAATCTATAAAATAGAGGCTTCATCTCTTATCAAATCCTTCACAACCTCCACAATTTCATCCAAAAAGCATATGCAAAGTTACTCTCCTTGAGAACTAATTTTGCTCATCATTTCCATTGCATCATTGTCATCTAAGCTTATCAATCAAGGATTGGGAAAGGGTCACTAGCACATGTGACACCAATCCAATATGAGATAGAGTTGGATTCTTGCTTCTTTGTGCTTTCACTTAGTTTAGTTGATATTTTGTTGTTTGGATTGCATTATGAAGCATGATTCAATATTTCATATGGATTCTATATCTTATTTGCTTGATTTAACTAACAATACTCATGTTTGTTTGTTTTTGAGCAAAATGCAGATTTAGGGTCTACATTATGGCACTAGAAGGAGGGCATTATGCAAAATACATTTTTATCAATCCGTGCCATGGATAGGAAAGCATAGTCTTTATTTATGTCCATTGTTGATTAATACTTTGTTTGAAATTTTCTGAGGTCTTTCCCAAAGATTTTTACCATGCAGATTTTTTTTACTATGAAGGGATGGTTCTAATATAGCTAAGTCAAATCTCAGTGAATGGTGAAAAAATTTAAATATCAACTATCTTCTATCAAAAATCTGCTATATCGTTCTGTTTTAGGCTGCACCATTGTTTAAATGCATTTATATGCCTTCTTTATACACCTGTAAGTCCATCTTCGCTCTTGCTCTGAGGGATGTCCACACCCTGTTCCAAGGCTCTCATTTTTATAGGTGGGCAGCAAGGATGCTGGCGAAAGTTTGAGGATTTTTGCCTCTCCAAATATTCCTTAAGCTTTTAATGAATCCATTTGGTGCAAATATTGCAAAACATTGCAGTCTATTTGTCTATGCATCCACATTTTGCATATAGGTCTGCCTGGGCACTTGCAACTACAACATCTGACATCTCTTGAGTTATTCTGTCAAACATTTCACACGCCTTGACTATGCTTCAACATTTCTTTTTTATTTAGAACACAGTTGGCATGCCTTGTCTAGGCTTTCACATCTGCACGCCTTGTCTGTACTACCACATTTTCAACTATCAAACAGTTCGCGCGTGTTTGTCCATGCTTCTGGACTGAAAAACAATTTGCATGCCTTGTCTGCGCCTCATTTTTTTTAAAAAGAAAACAGCAGTCTATTAATATATTTCCTGCTTCTCATTTTGGTGCAGGTTGCAAGGATGCTGCACGAAGGTTGTGTAATATAGCTAAGGCACCGACCAAATGCATTCACCTGAAAAATAGTTTTGGCGCCCTTGTGAAAGAACTTTTTGAATTTGACCTTTATGCCTGTCAAAGGCCTTACAATCATTGCAGCCACGAGGCCACGTCTTTAAGGCTGTCTTCCACGCTCTCTCCAAGCTTTTATTTTTCACTGACCATTCATATTTGTTGGGACGTGGATTTACACGAGACAGATGCACTTGCTTAAAATCTTCTCTTAGAATTCATTCATTTATCTCCTTTGTCTGCCTGCCAAATGCATTTGCTTGAAAGCTTTCAAAAGATTTTAGTCGTTGTTTTTGTCTTTTTCACCTACCAATTCCATTAGCTTGAGAAATTTAAAATAAACAACAGCAGATTGAAATACACACATGCAGTTCATGGCATGAGAATTGTATGAACAACTTGTATTCCAACTCCTAACTTGTCAAATACAGCACACTGCAGTTGGTCACGGTAGAAGTTGTCCTCGAGAAGGGAAACCAAGGGTGTGAGTGAGACTCCAGCCGAGCGAGTTGTAGAAGCCGCGCCAGTACACACAGCAACAGAACAAATGTGAAACCCAATCCAGCCAATGAAGCCCAGAGAAATAAGAGACTTCAACATATTTCTCCTTCTAAATATCTCTCGGTGAAGCTTTCTAAACTCTCAGCACTTCATTGGTCACTTATGTTTTATGTAATCTTTCATTTCACTTTACTAACAGTTTCAAAGAGCTTGCGGACAATACAGAGGCTTGGAATGCTTTATTTTTTTTCAGTCAATATAAATGAAAATGAAGACTGTATGAGGCCATCTCTAAGCAGATATCATTAGAATAGATCTTATGCGCATCTAGTGGATTTGATCATATTCAGGTGCATTGATCACCCTGCACAGGGTGTCCCAAGTCAATGCTTGGCTGGTGGTTTAAACATCATATTCATTGCACTATATTTCAAATCACTTGTTGTGTTGATATGATGGCACGAGAAAAGAAATGAAGAGACGTTTATCAAAGACAAATGACCCTGTCTGTTAAGGTCATCACCTACTGCCACAAGTTTGTGCATTGTTTCCTAGAAAAGGCCCAGACCAAATCAAGCCGCATTGAATGGAATAGGTGCCACATTTAAAGGTCTTCATGATTTATGATTAGTTGCTTGCACTCAATCAAAGTAACACCATCAGTAGAATCAAGTAAAGGTATACCTAGTTGTCTACTTATGGTTAATATCGATTGGAGGTAAGCTTTTCTGTTATTTGGTCAGAATCAATTAAGATGTTCTGAAAATCGAAATATGTCTGTATTAATTTTCTGTGAATCAATTAATGCATTTCCCCAAATTGTTGTCAGGTGGTGTTATTGATTTTGACCAATATATGCTTGATCATGATTTTGAATGAATGTTGTGCAAGGTTCAACAGCTGCTCACCAAACTGGAGAATTAAAATCTGTAGGCACGCGCAGTTGGAGTCTACTTTGAGCAGCATATATCATTTGTTGTTCAATAATTAATTTGATGATTTGGGAAAATTTGTTCATAAGTTTAACTCAATATTTCATCATGTTATATCATTTTTTATTAGCTTGATGATTTTAAATCTTTTTTTCACCACTATGGTCACATTTAAAAATTAGAACTTGTGGTGACGCTTTTAGAAAGAGTTATGGTGGATAAAATTCATGGACTTGGAAAATTTTGTCATATCATTTTGATTATTTTGAAATAGTCAAATACTTGATTGGGATAATACTTTTGAAACATTTTTTCTTTTAAGTTGATTCATTGAAATAATTTATTAACTTTTGTATTATGAATCATTTTTCATCATTATGACCATAGTCAAAATTTGAAATTTATGATGATGCTTTTAAAAAGGACTTATGCTTGGTAATTGGTTCATTGGCTCAATATTTCTAGTGATGAAGATTGTGATAAAGGAGATAGAAAGATTAACAAGTGTGATGCCTTTTTTAGGATCATTAATAAATCTTCATTTTATTATCATCACTTAGGAGCATGTTGTTGTTTGGAGTCAAATTAGAATAAATTGAGTTCTCACACAATCTATCTTTTTCTTTTATAGGTACAAACGAACAACGAAGGTACAAAGGAAAAGCGAAGGCGAAAAGGTACAAATGAAGGAAAAGCAAAGGCGAAAAGGTACAAAGCGAAAGAGAAGGCTATCAAACGAAAACGAAAGGAGGGGAATTTTTTTTTTGAAAACACAATGTGTTTTTTAACACTTTAAGTGTTTGATCAACACTACTTCATGAAGTTGTTTATCTTTTTGTTTTAGAACACTAATTTTCATTTGGGTCTAAAATGAACAATTTGATTTTCATTGCAAAGGGCTTAAAATGAATCTTAGGACAAACTCACTAGATTTTGTTTGAGGTTAAGAATTGAACAATCAAAACACACACTTCATTTTGGTGCTTAAAACGAAATCACAATTGCTTTGAAGGCTATAAAATGAACAAGTGCTTGAATTGTGTGATGTTTTCTTTTGAGTGTGTATCCTCTCCCCTTGCGCTTCGTGCGATCTAGGGTGCAAGAGAAACACTCAAAATACATTTTATTGCTCTGAAACACTTCAATTTGGGCTTAAAATTTGAACATCTTGTGCGAGTGTGAGTAGGGGCATTTTCGCGTACATTCTCTTTCTTTGTGCCATCAAAGATCGATCGAGTTACGGATTGTGTCTTTGCTCGCTTTTGTTTATCTTAGAGGGCCTGCCTTGGGGAAAAAGTACTCACCCAAGGGACGACTCAACCGGTAACACTCTAAAGCCAAGAGTATTTCTAGTCGAGATATAAATGTGGGTTTTGGTTAAGCGCCATAATCACGCGGTTGGCTCCGACAAGATGGATCCGAAAGGGGACTCTTGCCATATGGGTCAATCTCCACAAACGGAAAGTCCTTACTAGAACCCATGTGCTAGAATTTTCCAAAATCCTTAATCTATTTTTGGTGCAAGAAGCGGTCGTTAAAGCCACCCCACACTCTTACGGTCTTCTAGTAGAGATGGAAAGCACGCCATGGGAGTTTCATGGGTGTTGATGCTTGGCTGCCCCGATTGGCGTTAATGAGCCGTGGAGGGGAGCCTGGGGTCAAGCATCTAACCATCCACTAGAGATAAGCGTAGCTGGACTTGTCCAAGTGGGAATCCAACAAATATTGTCTTACACATCCATAGGGCTTGTAATTGTTCTTCATTTGAAAACACAGTGTTGTATTCGAAAACATTTTGCAAACAAACATTCAACATGATTCTCAAAATTTCAAACCCTCTTGAAGACAAATATCATTGACTCAATCCATATGTTACTACTTTCCCTTGGGATTCACGTCCTTAGAGGTTCCTAAGCATTGGATTATACCTCAATTTGTCTTCTTGAGTAAACAATAGGAAAACCGTTGCCTTAAGTTCATTGAATTTCCACATAAAATATCTTGTGGAGTTTAAAGAAATTAAGACATTGGACATCTTAGTTTGAAACTTTAATCAAGAGTGTGTTTGTGGTAAAAAGAACTCATTAAGCAAAGATAACTAATTGGACCCCACACATGTGCTTGATATCTTTTGGTCATATTGGTCTTTTGATTGCTCTTAGAGAAAAGTGCGTTCTTCAATACCTTGGCCTAGTAAACAAAGTCTCTCTAAGTCTCTTAGGATCAAATCAAACACTTCATCCACCTCAAACATTTATCAACATCATCCCACAAACAACTTTAGAGCTTTGAAAACATCATTACCTAGACTTGGGTACATCCCTAAACCAAATCAAAATCATTTGTTTAGTTAGGTGTGTTTGGATGAATCCTTCCATGCACACTTAGTTAAATTATCACCTCTTTGAACAAGTTCATCCTAAGATAGCATTTAACATCTTAGGGTTTACAAGTTCATCATCCACATCAAAAATCCCTAAGTCTAGCATTGATCCAAAGTCCCTAAATGTTCATCATCCATATCATTTACACCTTTCATCCTTCATCTCGTCATTGATCCTAGAACACCTTAGAGGTCAACAAGGTCAAAACACAAGGAGAACATGGAATACAAACTTGATCCATACGTCTTGAGTAATCCAAATCAATTGAATCTTAAAAGCCTTACAATTTCGATTGATTATCAAAACTCACACTTATACAATCCATACATGGGACCATTACCTTCGACAAATGTCAATAGAACAACAAGTGTGAGTGTGCCCAAGTCAAACTTTGGAACACATTTCCCAATGATAGATCTAGGCCCAAACCTACAAGTCTATCAATTGAACAATCAATCCATGAGCCTTCAAACGAACGTCATTCCACCAAATCCCTACAAACCAAATGTGGATGTGCCAAGTGCTAGTTTTCAAAACATGAATCCTAACTCGGAAAACTTTGGAAAAATGATTCCCAATACCAACAATGTTCATCCTATCATGCCAAATCTAAACATCATCCCAAATCAGAACATTATCCAAAGTCAATTTTCCCATAATCCCATTCAAAAACCGCAAGTAGGCATTCCAAATACGCTTAAACAAAAGAAAAATCAACTATCTCAAGTGAGTCAAGATCAAAATCAAGAACAAATTTGGCGAGATCAAATTGCGGAACTTTCCAAAATAGTTGAGGCATTGCGCCAAGCGAAATCTCCACCACCATTACCTACATCATTCCTTGGTTTAGGGATTCCCCCTTTACCTAACACCAATCATGCCACCCAAATCAATCCACATAATGCCAATAAATCCATCACATCAAATCCTTTGAATATACCATCGACATCGCACCAACAGATGGTATCCAATCAAGCAACAATGATGATCCCAACCAATCAAAATACGGTCTCCCAAGGACCTATCACCTGGGTTATTCCAACCATCACTATCCCTTCAATCATTCCAACCACCACTATAACACCCATCACATCTCAAACCCCCACAATCAATCCAAGCGTATCTCAAACACTTGTCACTACATCCAACATGATTCTAAATCCACCACCACCCCCACCACCAACAATTTCCACCACATCAAGCAAATACGACGCGACATTACAAGCTGCTTTTCAAAAGGGATTCCAACAATATCTAGCCATGCAACAAGCAACACAAGCTCAACAAGTGCAACAATCCTCTCAAGTTGCCCAAGCCTCTCAAGCTACCCAACCAACACGAGCACAAACACAAAAGATGACAACTATTGAAAACAAGGACCAAGATCAATCCATCACTGAGCACACGTTTACTTCATCCAATGATCAAATCGACATATGTCAAGAGTCACTTTTGAATCACGATCAAAATCCACCAACAAAACTCGACAATGAGCCAATTCAAGAAATATCAACATCACTTGACTCTATGGTCGAAGACATTCACAATCTCTCCACCGCAATTGTCGAAAACAATGATCAAAACCTCTCCATTGAGGAGCACATTGAGGATGTATCTACACAATCCGATGATAAACTCACCATACATCAAGAGCCACTTTTTAGTGATCTCTTTCAAGGAGTGTTAGGGTTATTTGATCCTATTGACATAATGCATGATCCATTGACCAATGATCATGTTGAAAATGTCTCTACATCGCCTTATGAGTTAGAGGACATATCTCAAGAATTTATTCCAAAGCATGATCAAAATCTTTCACCAAAGTCTAGCAATGGTCCTTTTCAAAACATGTTGATCCCCTTTGACCGCATGGTTACAGATACTGAAAGAACCCTAAACTCGACACTTGAGGATATTGAACCACTTACCATGTACAATGATGACATCCAAGAACCATTTATAAGCAATCCATCCTTTGGAACTGATCCATGTCAGGAGTTTGATCCAAAGCATGTTGAAAGCAACTCTGAAATCGTTCAAGATCAAGAATTTGTATCTTCAAGATACTACAATAATACAATGAACACTCTCTTATCTATGCAAGATGATCATATCGATGTAGCACATACTCCTCCATTTACCCATGAGATGCTTTCTATGGATGGACACGTAGATGATCTTCATCTAGAACAAAATTATGTTACACACAAAGAGCAGATTCTTAACTCCTACAATCAAACAGAGTTGTCAACATTAGGATCAAATATTTCCCAAACTCAGATTGAGGACATCATGAATAAAGATATCCATCATTATCTGCTCAAGGAAATAAGTCAGATAGAACATCCAGAGTTAGCGGAGCAACAAATTGAAACAACGTCACCTACGGTGGTTATTTATCAGAGAATGCATTTTAAACAAGAGCTCTTGGAACAAGCGAAATCAAAGCATGAAGGTACTACCATTAGCATACTGGGGGCAACTTCGTCTCAAGCAAACGTCAACATAGGGAGCATGAAGAGTCCTTATGATGAAGCTAGTGTCAATACTACAACCAACCACGTCACGAATCTTCATCCACCCATCACCCCATCCATGAATTGGGACCAACGTCAAAGGAAATATATGAATCAAAGTACGAAGAACGTTATCAAATCAAAAGAAGTTGAGAAGCATAATGGAAAAATCAAATACATATGGATACTGAAGAATACAAAGAAAGATTATCCCTATCAAACTCCATCAGTCAAAGAAATTGTGGGGAAAACTAAAAGAGGGAAAGGTATCCATCAAAGATGTCCGCAAAATCAAAATCAGGCTTTTCAAGCGACGTACAAAGTATATCAAGCAGTTGGTCCTAATTCCACGCACACTTTCGTATCCACCCATCACTGCTCATCTTCCCAAGTTTGGAGAGTCAAAGGTTCCAAACTGTCAACCAATCCATCTCTTATCCCTAAACGCACTCCATCCACACCTCCATGCATGATATCCAATTCTCATATTGACCATGTATTGGCAACGACCCTTCATCATAAGGATTCTGAAGGCACTTTATTGCGATGTGCGTACCAAGACAAAGTCAACTCCGGTATCAACGAAGTAGATCAAGAATCCCAAAAGTTGCATTCAAGTGCACGTATCTTAGCAAAGTAGCTCCTTCAGGTAGGATATAGATGGCACATCATGATAGGGGCATCTACATCAACACCACCAGGTGGTTTAGCATGAATCTTTCAGAAAAATACAAAAAAATCAAAAAAATCATGAAAATCAAAAAAAGGATTGAAAACAGTAAAGAGAAAAAAATCGTCCTCTAGTGAAAACCACTACGGTGGCGCTTTGGGCAAGACCATGATGAAAACCTGGCAAATAGGCGTCATGTGTAGAATCGAGCATCTACGTGCGCCACTTCAGGTGAAAGCATCTCATCCCATCCATAATAAATTGAGCATTCCATCCATATTATCCATAATAAATCCATCCATCCATGAACCATTTATCCAATACATTCGCATATATCTGCATCCATCATCTTAGTTATCTTGATCTTGATACGATTTTGGGGCACACTTTATGCTTGCTTACAGTAAACATCTTGACATGGGTCATTTTCATTGATCCTATCCTATTAAGTGTTATCCGAGCCATGAAACATATCCAAATGAGTATCCTTTATCTATGCTCCTTATCTTATCGCAAGATAATCCATATCCATCCACACATACACCTACTTGAGCATCCATCCATAACATTCCATACATTGCTAGACATTGGGGGTAGATATTTACATCTTGCTTCGGGAATAAATCTTGATATATATCTTCCAACTTATGTGGTGATTCGAACATTGGAAAATGTGAAATCAAATTGGTCAAACCACTGTTGAGCAAAAATCCGAGTCACTAGCCCATGGCATATTTTGACGAACAAACATCCCTTATCAAAGCTTCATCTTTCATAAAACATCAATTGATATCAGTTGCATCTAAGCTACATGTCAAACGTCACATCAAATCATCCAAACATCTTTTGTTCGAAACCAAGCTTCATCAAACATGATCAATCAAATCCAATCAAAAAATCATCATCTCGGGATATCCTTGTGTTGCTTAACACTATCCTTGCATTGTCGTGTATCCTCGACAATGTTATCATTATCAATCCTAATCAATCCTGTCCTTGCATTGTTGTGTATCCTCAACAATGTTATCATCAATCCCAATCAATCAAATCATTGCATTGTTGTGTATCCTCAACAATGTTATCATCATCATCAATCCATCGATATGATCAATCCACCTTAGCTTGGTTTTCAACAAAATCATAAACAGAGCACTGATATCATCACACATGTCCATATCAAAATCGTCAAAATCATGCAAAAATCCAAAAACAAGTCAAAAACAGAAAACATCAAAAACATTGGAATCCGAACTACGTCGTCTCTGAGCATAAACGTAGGCAAGGCTAATCCCTGATTAGCCCCTAAGACATCAAAATCCAAAAACATTCGAAAAACATCAAAATCCAAAAACATTCAAATCATATCAAAAATCCAAAAAACACTCAAAAAATCCGAAAAACATCAAAAACATTGAAATCCGAACTATGTCGTCTCTGAGCTTAAACGTAGGCAAGTCTAATCTTTGATCAGCCCCCAAGACATCAAAATCCAAAAACATTTGAAAACACAAAATCCAAAACATTCGAAAAAATCAAAAATCAAAACATTTGTAAAAATCTCAAAAATACCAAAAACAGCCTCAAAACATTGCAAAATTCCAAAAACATCCAAATATTTGAAAAAATCCATCTGTCTCATCTTGCTTGCACCCGCAATAATCAATCATCTAGAATAAATTGATCATCACGTTCATCCTTTGACAACACAAACAGAAACAATCATAGCAGGCAACAAAATCAAGCTTCAATCGTAAAATCAAAATCGAAACAATGAACCATTGAACACAAAATCAAACTCTTGATCAGTCGCAAACATGTCAGTCGACCTTATATCAACAGCCTATCAATCAACTTATCAAACCATCATCATCCTATACAATGCATGTCCTAGGATATATCGTTTCCACAATGGGCATCTGATAGGGAGGCTACAGGAAGCAATCACAGATTCCTGGAAGCTGCAGGAATCAGTTACACTGTTTTTAGATGCTGCAGGAACCAATCACAGATTCCTGTGCTAGGCCTTGACATAGACCTCCTTGGTGAAATTTTTGTTCCACCCTAACCTATAGGAACTCTACCTTGTCTAAGTTCCCCTAGTTCTCCTGCCAACCTCACTATCTTGTCAAGTTTGCAACTACCAAACCAAATCTTGGTGCTATGACTCCTTTCTTTCTTAGCCTTTTATGCATCCAAAAGACTAATCCTCCCTCAATACATGAATGAATCTTGCAGGGGTGAGGGAATGTTTTCCAAAACTCCAAAACAACCTCCTAGGGTTTCTGGAACTTCACTTAGACTCCATCTTACCAACACTTGCATGAAGCCTATTCCATAGGTTTTTCTCTTGAGCCACTATTTGGTCTCTGAACAGGGGTAAATTGATTTTCCCTCCTAAACCCACCAAAGAAACATGGTTCTTGGATTATGAAATGTGTTTCCCCTATCTACAAATTCAATATTTCTAGGGTCTTGGCTCTGTCCAAGCCGTTCTTTACCCTCATGCAAACACTACCCAGAAAACTAGGGTTTCTAACTGTCCAGAACCAGTTTTAGGACTGGTGAAAAGTTATCCTCCTAAATGGATTGCTGGGCTCTCCTCCTTGGTACCACACGTGTCCAAGACCTTCCCCTAAATTCTCCAAAAATAATTTTTTGAAAATATTTTCTCCCCTGCAAGTTATCAACGATGTACTGCAACCTTTCCTAGCCGGGCTCTTCACTGGCTCGCCTAGGGAAAGGCTTTTCTCATAACTCCTACAACCAAAGAAAACCTAACACCTACCACTAAAATATGTACAGATATGGAGCCTAACCACATTCCCAACAATTCCATACTTCCAGGTATGGAGGAAATGCAGCCTAGAACTCCATTTTTACACAGTTCCAGTCAAAACAGCAAATAAGGAAATAAAACACAGAATTTACAAGAATGGATGAAACAATGGAACAGCTATCAAATGTGCCAAAATAAACTTCCAGATGCTTCTCTACATGCTAAAAAAACCTACAAAATGCCTCTTTTAATTCATTTAACTGCTGTCTTGCAAACAAGAATGGAAAAACACAAAAAATAAGACAAGAAAGCTATTTTCTTTAATTTCTGGAAAAATAGTCCGTACAAAGAACTTCTAACACACCAAAAAGGTCGTGGAATGCCTTAAATATTCCTTCCCAACAATTTAGGTTCATGGGTCGAGGCTTAAATGACCTAAAAATGCCTTTTTGTAAAACCCGCTGTGTTTTCAGACATTTAACAATTTTTCACTATTTAGCAAAGTGAGCCTCTAAACTCATTGGAAACTTGACACCCTATTTTCCAAAGACCAAAAACAACCCTAAGCACCTAAAATAATGGTCAACATGACCTTATGATAGCACCACAAAATTAAAGAACTCAAAAACAAAATAATCCTTTGCCTGGTGCTCCTGCACCATTCTCCCCCTCTCAACACAAACAACTAAGGAATTTTGGGAGAGATCAGAGACATATCAATGCCTTGCTTCTTAAAATCTGATTATTCTACCCAGGTAGCTTCAGATTCATGCTTATCCTTCCATTTAACAAGATGCTCCATGTACACCTTGTGCCTTGTAGTCTTTTTCACTCTTGACTCCAAGATCTTTTCTACTTGCAGCTTGTCTGGAGTTGGTATGGACATGTTGCTGATTTCCTTGAAGACCTCCTTACTATCCTGAACCGGATCCTTGGCTGTACCTTTATATTTTATCAAATCAGCAACATTGAAAACTGGAGAGATTCCCAAGTCTGCTGGTAATTCCACCTTGTATGCATTCTTACCATATTTGGCCAACACCTTGCATGGTCCTACTCTCTTCATTTGCAACTTGGTTTCCATGCCCTTCTGCAATCTGGATTTGTTGAGGTGGACCATAACATAGTCTCCAACTGCAAATTGTACATCCTTCCTTGACAAATCAACATTCTCCTTCAACTTTTGAGTTGCTGCAGTAACTGTCTTCTTGACCTGCTCATGAATCTCCTGCATGGTCTGAGTGAAGTCTTCAGCATGTCCACTCCTATTCTCCATTGATCCAAGGTCTCTAAGTTCACAAATACCTCTTGGGTGCATCCCATACACAACCTCAAAAGGACTTTTTCCTGTAGTTCTATTGACACTATCATTATAGCATATTCAGCTTGAGAAATTACCATATCCCATGTCTGTCCATATTCTTTAGTCAAGCACCTCAGAAGATTACCTAGCACTCTATTAACCACCTCTGTTTGACCATCGGTCTGAGGATGGTAAGCTGATCCAAATGATAGATTTGTACCCAATCTGCTCCATAGAGTCTTCCAAAAATGACTCATGAACTTCACATCCCTGTCTGATACAATGCTCAATGGCAATCCATGGATTCTTACAACTTCCCTGAAGAAAAGATGGGCTATGTAACTTGCATCATGTGTAGTCTTGCATGGAATAAAATGACTCATCTTACTAAATCTATCTACCACAACATAAATACTGTCAAAACCAGTCTTGGTCTTAGGAAGACCTACCACAAAATCCATGCTCACACACTCCCATGGTCTATTTGGAATGGGTAAAGGTTGATACAAACCAGCATTGCTAGCTCCCCCTTTAGCTTTCATGCAAACAACACACTGTTCCACATACTTTATGACATCTCTTGCTAACTTAGGCCAGTAATAGAATCTTTGAACTAGCTCTAAAGTTTTATTAATACCAAAAAGCCCACTAAGACTGCCATTATGTTTTTCTTGAATCAAATTTTCTCTCATTGATCCTCTTGGAACACATAACTGATTACCCTTAAATAACAGTCCATTTTGTAGTGTATACTCAGCAAACTGACTATGAAAATGATTCTCAAAATTAGAACATACCTTGTAGGCTTCTAAAAAGTCTTCATCCTCATCATAGAGGTCTTTGAAACACTCTATTCCAATGCTCTTTAGCTGTATTTCCTGCACTGTCAGCAACCTTCTGCTTAATGCATCTGCAACCTTATTCATTTGTCCCTTTTTGTGCTTGATGGTAAAAGTGAAAGCTTGGATGTATTCCATCCATTTTAAATGTCTATTACTCAGCTTCTCTTGGGTGTTGATGTAACTAAGTGCCTGGTTATCCGTAAAAACCACAAACTCTTTAGGTAACAAATAATGCCTCCACTTCCTAAGGGACTGCACTAAAGCATATAATTCTAGATCATAGGTAGAGTACTTTTTCTTGGCTTCATTGAGCTTTTCACTAAAGAAGGCTACAGGCCTACCTTCTTGACTAAGTACTCCTCCTACAGCTACTCCACTTGCATCACACTCAACTGTGAACAACTTGTCAAAACTAGGCAACAACAGAATAGGTTGGGTTGCCACCTCTTGTTTCAGTTTTTCAAAACCTTTATCAGCCTCTTGAGTCCACTTAAACTTTGTTTTCAGACCACCTTTAATAGTATCTAGGACTGGTGCACATATACCACTGAAATTCCTTATGAATTTTCTATAGAATTGAGCCAAACCATGAAAACTCCTTACCTCTGTTGCTGTGGTTGGTGTGGGCCAGTTTAGGATGGCTTCCACCTTGCTTGGATCCATCTTCAATGTTCCTTGGGATACTACAAAGCCTAGATACACAAGTTCTTGTTTGAATAACTCACACTTCTCAAGGTTAATGGCCAATTGTTCTTCTTGCAGCCTTTTAAGAACCATCTCCACATGCTTGAGGTGTTCTTTTGCTGTCTTACTGAAAATCAGTATGTCATCAAGATAGACTACTACAAAGATCCCTGTAAAATCCTTAAGCACTTCATTCATTAGTCTCATGAACATGCTAGGGGCATTTGAGAGGCCAAATGGCATCACTTTCCACTCATACAAACCATCATTTGTCTTGAAAGCTATCTTCCATTCATCACCTTCCTTAATTCTGATTTGGTGATACCCGCTCTTAAGATCTAGCTTAGTGTAAAATTTTGCACCTCCAAGGCAATCCAATAAATCTTCAATCCTAGGTATTGGAAATCTATACCTAATTGTGATTCTATTAATTGCTCTAGAATCAGTACAAATTCTCTATTTACCTCCTTTTTTAGTTGCCAAAACAACTGGGACTGCACATGGGCTGATGCTCTTTTGAATCAGACCTTGATTCAATAATTCTTCCACTTGCCTAGCCACCTCTTGGTTTTGCTCAGGTGTAAGCTTGTATGCTGCTTTGTTAGGCAATGAAGCTCTAGGTATAAAGTCAATTTGATGACTTATTGCTCTCTTTGGTGGTAGAGTGGATGGTGTTCCATCACTCACTATGCTCTTGTATTTGTCAAGCAAGTTTTGGACTGCTGCTGGTAACACTGTCCTTTCAGCCTTTTCCTCTTCTTTGGACTGCATCATGACTACATATCCTTCATTCCCTTGGTGTAGGTCCTTAAGGAACTCCTTGCCACTACTCAACATAATGTTGGGTACCTTTGACTGTCCTTCATCTTCCTCTGTCAATGACTGCAGTTTGAAGGTTCTTCATCCTTCTTAAATGAAATAGTGTTCTCTTTTCCATCATAAACAACACTTCTGTCATATTGCCAAGGTCTGCCCAGTAGTAGATGACATGCATCCATGGGTAATACATCACAAACCAGCTTGTCTTTATAGCCTCCAATTGAAAATTCTACTGTGACCTGCTCATTCACCAAAACACTCTGCCCTTTATTCAACCATGTGACCTTGTAGGGGTTATTATGGGGTACTTTCTCCAATTTTAGCTTTGTTACTGCCTCCTCAGAGATGATATTATCTGTAGAACTAGAATCTACAATGACCTTGCATACCTTTCCCAATATCTTGCACCTTGCTCTAAACAAAGCTCTCCTTTGCTTAGGTTCTTCCTTGACCGGTTGTCTAATCAGCACTCTATTAAACATCAGATTTTCACCTACTTCTAATTCTATTTGATTGATCTCAGGGGATTTGACACTCATGGTGTCCTCTTGTGCATAAGCTACTCTTTTATCATTGCTGGATGAAGAGGCTTTCTCTGGGCATCTATAAGCTGGATGACCTAGCTGATTGCAGTGATAACATTTCATGGTAGCAAAGTAAGAGTTACTTTTGCCTGCTTCTCTTCCTCTATTTGAACCTCCTTGAGGTCCTCTTCCTCTCTTAAATCCTCCTCTTGAAGATGTTTCACCTCCATGCTCAGTAAGATTTGATTCACCTTGGGTTCTTTGATCATTACCTCTACCTTGGTAACCACCACGTTGTCCTCTTTGATCTCTACCTCTGCCTCTGCCCTTAGAAGACTGATCATGCTTCCTCTTGTTCCTTTCTTCAATCTTGATAGCCAACTGATAACATTGGTGTACTGTTTTAGGGCTGAGTAAAGCCATCTCTTCCTGTATGTTCCACTTCAAACCATTTAGGTATCTAGCCACTTTTAGGCTCTCATCTTCTGCCACATTTGATATCAAACAAAGTTTTTGGAACTCTTCCATGTAGGTGTTTACATCTTGGTCTTTTTGTCTTAAACTTTGCCTCTTCTTGTGCAACTGAATCTCATAATCATCTGGCATATATGCTTCCTTTACCTTAGCAACCATTCCTTTCCATGTTGATATGGGCTGCTTGCCTTCTTTTTCCCTTTCAGTCTGAACAAACTTCCACCACGTCAAGGCTGATCCTCTCAATCTTGACTTAGCAACCTTCACCTTTTGAGCTTCAGTTACTCCATCACACTCAAAGTGATTCTCCATGCCTTCTATCCAATCCATGACCAAATCAGGATCCATCTTTCCACTAAACAATGGTATGCCCTCAAGTCCTTTTCCACTCAATGCTTTCAATGCCTTCAAGAAAGGCTCCTCCTCCAAAACGGGGTCAGGTTCAGGGACTTTGTCCTCCTCTGCAACCTCTTCTTCTTTTGGCACTTTTCCTTCTAGTTTCACCTAGTTCAGTGCTGCTTCAAGCTGCTCTATCCTTTCCTTTAGAGATTTGTTATCCTCTTCTTGCTCTTCAACCATCTTGGCTAACTGTACATTTGTCACCATCTTGGGTGGTTCACTTGACTCAACTTCCTCTGACATATAAGCTGCTTTCCCAAATCTTTTGCTCGCTCTGATACCAATCTGATAGGGAGGCTACAGGAAGCAATCATAGATTCCTGGAAGCTGCAGGAATCAATTACACTATTTTCAGATGCTGCAAGAACCAATCACAGATTCCTATGCTAGGCCTTGAAATAGACCTCCTTGGTGAAATTTTTGTTCCACCCTAACCTATAGGAACTCTACCTTGTCTAAGTTCCCCTAGTTCTCCTGCCAACCTCACTATCTTGTCAAGTTTGCAACTACCAAACCAAATCTTGGTGCTATGACTCCTTTCTTTCTTAGCCTTTTATGCATCCAAAAGACTAATCCTCCCTCAATACATGAATGAATCTTGCAGGGGTGAGGGAATGTTTTCCAAAACTCCAAAACAACCTCCTAGGGTTTCTGAAACTTCACTTAGACTCCATCTTACCAACACTTGCATGAAGCCTATTCCATAGGTTTTTCTCTTGAGCCACTATTTGGTCTCTGAACAGGGGTAAATTGCTTTTCCCTCCTAAACCCACCAAAGAAACGTGGTTCTTGGCTTAGGAAATGTGTTTCCCCTGTCTACAACTTCAATATTTCTAGGGTCTTGGCTCTATCCAAGCCGTTCTTTACCCTCATGCAAACACTGCCCAGAAAACTAGGGTTTCTAACTGTCCAGAACTAGTTTTAGGACTGGTGAAAAGTTCTCCTCCTAAACGGATTGCTGGGCTCTCCTCCTTGGTACCACACGTGGCCAAGACCTTCCCCTAAATTCTCCAAAAATAATTTTTTGAAAATCTTTTCTCCCCTGCAAGTTATCAATGATGTACTGCAACCTTTCCTAGCCGGGCTCTTCACTGGCTCGCCTAGGGCAAGGCTTTTCTCATAACTCCTGCAACCAAAGAAAACCTAACACCTACCACTAAAATATGTATAGATATGGAGCCTGACCACGTTCCCAACAATTCCATACTTCCAGGTACAGAGGGAATGCAGCCTAGAACTCCATTTTTACACAGTTCCAGTCAAAACAGCAAATAAGGAAATAAAACACAGAATTTACAAGAATGGATGAAACAATGGAACAGCTATCAAATGTGCCAAAATAAACTTCCAGAGGCTTCTCTACATGCTAAAAAAACTTACAAAATGCCTCTTTTAATTCATTTAACTGCTGTCTTGCAAACAAGAACAGAAAAACACAGAAAATAAGACAAGAAAGTTGTTTTCTTTAATTTCTGGAAAAACAGTCCGTACAAAGAACTTATAACCCACCAAAAAGGTCGTGGAATGCCTTAAATATTCCTTCCCAACAATTTAGGTTCATGGGTCGAGGCTTAAATGACCTAAAAATGCCTTTTTGTAAAACCCGCTGTGTTTTCAGACATTTAACAATTTTTCACTATTTAGCAAAGTGAGCCTCTAAACTCATTGGAAACTTGACACCCTCTTTTCCAAAGACCAAAAACAACCCTAAGCACCTAAAATAATGGTCAACATGACCTTATGATAGCACCACAAAATTAAAGAACTCAAAAACAAAATAATCCTTTGCCTGGTGCTCCTGCACCAGCATCATTTATGGATATCACCTTGGATCCTTATCCTATCAAAACACATCCCTTTGGGTGAAGGTATGAATAACATTGGCTTGTTTGTGTACTTGATCTTTTCTTTTTGATTTATCTTATTGCGCTCATTCCAAGGACCTCTTGATGATATCCGAACGGGGGATTTAGAGAGATAGGAATGGGGCAACGATCATTATCTTTTGTTTGTTGTGCTTGTTAGATGTTCTTGTAATATAAATTGGTGAATACTTGTTTTGTTAGGTACGCCCTAGCAAGGTTTCTGTATGTCAAGTGTGAACAAGAATACTCCTATCTGCTTGTTGAGTCAAAGTCCACACTAGGTACAACGCTATCCTGGTTCTTGATACCTTGATGCATCGTACCTATGTGTGTTATCAAACATAAAGTAAGTGACCCTTTGAAAATCCCAATCCTTGATAAGCAAATCATCCATCTATTATCATCATTTCTCATCATCTTTATCATCATCATCATTTATCATCATCATCATCATCTATCATCATCATCTCTAATAAAGTCTCGACCAATCATGGACTTGTTGGATCCTCTTGTCATCATCTCATTTCCGTGCTAACATCATCATCACCAATGCATCCATCATACATCTTGCATCCTGCATACATCTTGTATCCACAAACTGTCATCATGCCACATATCATTCATATCATACATAGTAGGAAACATCAATCATTTCACATACATTGCATTTGCATCATCATCATAATATAGATCTGTTAGTCTAAGCATCTCATAAATCATCCGTTGCATAATCATAGCATATCACATTATCAACATCATCCATCTCATATCATCATTTAAGTTGTTTAGAATAATATAGATTTGTTATTCTAAGCATCTTGAAATCATCTTTGCATCGTCATCCATAACCACCCATTTTGAACCTCTTTATCGCGAGATCGACCCTCAAATCGAATCTTTTTCGATCTCTCGAGGGGGCAATGTACCAGTGTACTTCTTTCCGCTGGGGCATCCGAAAAATCATAATTTTTTGATTTCGATCGCGACAAGTTTATTCTTTGAACCAACGCAACAAGTACATTGCTTCAAAGAGGGGAAAAATGTAGACACGTCAAATTAGCATTATGCATATTCATCCGCTCAATAAATAAATCAAATGCATCACATCCATTCACCTAGTAAATCAGGTTCTTATCATCAAAAGCTCAATCATAGTTTAATTAAATAAATCAAGCTTTATTTAATTAAAATCTCAAACATGCATCTTCCATCCTTTTCTGATTTAAATAAAACAAGTATTTAAGTCTTAAAAGTCAAAATCATCTAATCAGCATTAAATCAGCATAATCATCATCTATTTAATCTAACCCTGATTAAATACTCACCCACTTGCATTCTCTAGATTTGGCCACTTG
This sequence comes from Sequoia sempervirens, assembly GCA_007258455.2. Taxonomy (NCBI): domain Eukaryota; kingdom Viridiplantae; phylum Streptophyta; class Pinopsida; order Cupressales; family Cupressaceae; genus Sequoia; species Sequoia sempervirens. The sequence continues at coordinate 200,935,726 of VDFB02000017.1, forward strand.
CACATGAAATTGCATTTAATTGATTTATCAAAATTACTTATTTTCAACTTGGCATAAAGGGAGAATATTCTCCAAGTTTGAATCTCCCCCCAAGTGGACATGTACACCCAACAGAGCATTTATGAGGCCTTACATGTCTCTTACATGTCCCCTTCCAAAGGTCAAACTAAGCATTCATTGCAAATTCAAATTCAAATTTTCCCTCTCATGGGCACTCTTCCCAAATCTTGCACAACCATTGGCCTATCATCACTTGACAAGTGGCCTTATCTTATTGGCTTGATCTTTGTCCCACATTGGTCCATTTTCAACACTCTTGGCATTTGAAAATCTATAAAATAGAGGCTTCATCTCTTATCAAATCCTTCACAACCTCCACAATTTCATCCAAAAAGTATATGCAAAGTTACTCTCCTTGAGAACTAATTTTTCTCATCATTTCCATTGCATCATCGTCATCTAAGCTTATCAATCAAGGATTGGGAAAGGGTCACTAGCACATGTGACACCAATCCAATATGAGATAGAGTTGGATTCTTGCTTCTTTGTGCTTTCACTTAGTTTAGTTGATATTTTGTTGTTTGGATTGCATTATGAAGCATGATTCAATATTTCATATGGATTCTATATCTTATTTGCTTGATTTAACTAACAATACTCATGTTTGTTTGTTTTTGAGCAAAATGCAGATTTAGGGTCTACAAGAAGATCTTTGCACAGTCTCACAATCTAAACCCATTAATCAATAAAATATCATCTAAATACTCATAATTAGCAATTAAAAATAATTTACCGTGTGGATACACATCAATAGAATCATCAAAAGTATCATGTAGTAAGTCCTTTCTAAGAGTAATAATATTATGATGTAATGAGCAAGGATGTAATGAAGTATCATTATTTATAGGAGAGACAAATGAACTAATATCATAATGTGATTCATTATCATGTAGTGCATCATTGGGTGCAATATTATCATGAGTACCATGAGATATGGAAAAATAATCATCACAAAATGTATCATCATGGATCATGTAGACAAATGAGGTAAAATATCTCATTATAGAATGAAAATAATGACAAATTCCATGAAAAGATAGGGTGGGTATGTATGAAAACAATTCATTCATGAAACTTAAGATATCATAAATATGGAAGAAGGATGTCATATTGATAGTAGCTATAATATTTCCATAGTCTGTGATATTTTCTAAGAGCTTTTTAAACTAACTGTGTAAGTTTTTTTGCATTAATTTTTTAGATCACACTTAGTGATACATCATCAAGATCACACTCAATGATTTAAAATGTCAATGTAGAAAAAATTACCTAGTTATTTCCAAAAACTCTCAATAAAGGTTATCATATGTTAAGGATCAAAGGATAGGAATAAATAAGATTTGAAAACACATTATAATCTCTTATGCATGTATGAATATAATCCCAAAATAGAGAATTGTGAGAATTAGTTATTAATTATATTAATAAATCACAACTTAAATTTGGGTAGGTATGGGTCTAATGAATGTGAATCATCAAAAGAATAAACCCTACAAAATATGAAGAGTCGGTATAAGAGTGAGGTAGGGATTGATATAAACCATAAATTTAGCTAATAACCAAATATATAAATTAAACCCTAAGAATCAAATCAAGGGTGGGTAGGATGGGTGGAATTAAGGTCGCACTATGAGCTACAAACCCTAGAAAAGGATACACATATGAAATGAAATGAGAAATAAAACACTAACCAAATCTTAGAGAGAAGGTAAAGAATAAAAAATAAGTCTAAAAGCCTAATGTAGAAGAAGTAAACCCTAGGGCCAAAGCTTGGGTGGTGTATGATATATCAATGTCACCAATTTATGTAAAAAAGAAAAATTATTTACATTGAATAACTCTAGGATAATTAAATAAATGCAATCAATAATCACATAATTAACATGGATTCGTTAGTTGGGTTGATAATTGTAGTAAATATTCAAAAATTAAATGAGAGAGTTTAGGGGTACTTATCTCTAAAATCGATTGAGAATGGATGTTTTGATGTTGCATAGAAAATTATCACCTTTGTTAGAGAATATGCTAGACCTCTATCTAATAAGTGTCCTAGAAGAGAAATAGATCTAGAAAATGATAAGGTTGATCATGAGCACCACATGTTCAATCTCAAGGCTACCATATATTTGAGCTATTGCACAAATTTGATATGTGCCTTGCACTAATAAATTTACAAGATGTGTGCCTGTAAACATGCTCGTATTTCCTATTTTAATATCTAAATTTTTTAAGGCGGTGTTTACAAACACCTTTAAGAGATTGCAAACTCAATAGATGAACATTTTATTTGAGGTCAACCACTTATCAAGCCAAATGCACAATGATGAGGGATATCAAAGGCAAAATTTCATTAACATACAAATATGATTCTTTGTTCCTTAAAAAAAAATCTAGATGTTCATTTTGTTCTCCCTAATTCCACATATGAATTAATGACACAATGAAGTATTTATATATCAAAGCATAGCAATATGTCACACAAATACGTGTCAAGTTGGCTCATAACAACTAATAGAAAAGGGTAAGAAAGTTAGAATTTTAATTTAAATATTGAAATTTTGGAGTTATTTCTCCACCCTTTAAGATTGAACAAGGTCATTCTTGAGTGGTATTGAAATGAATCTTAGGACTAAAATAGTAATTTCAAGGCAAAGACTGAATGTATGGAAATAAGTGTAGATAATAATTTAATAATGATGAAAAAATGTTGAATGTATAGGAATTGATATAAATGGACTAAATAAAGATAACTATGGATCAAAATATGAACTAAACCCAACACAAAAACATTTCACTTATTGATACATTATTGTATTAAAATATTTCACAAGAATAAACATAAAATTTAATAAGAAAAGACATTATTAAAATAAGATTTCTGAATTAAAACTATGTTATAATTTTTACATCAACTTTTCGAATCATACTCCATGATCCATCATCAGGATGCAATGTAACTAGAGAGAAGAATTATATAAGATAATGACATATATAATAATTATATAAGATAATTATATATTCAAATTTCACCATTACAAATATAATAATTATATAAGATAATGATATGTTTCCATCCCTCAAATCTTTTTAAAGGATACATAATCTACAAAAGAAAAAATAACAAGATTTAAATTTTTTCAATTACAATCTTTAAAAAAAGGAATTTATCACATCAAATAAAAAATGAGTTCATTAGGCAATGAATTTGATAGTAATTAAGGAGGGAAGATAAGTTGATCTTGGAAGCTCCTTTCTTACTATACTACCTTCCAACCAAAAAAATCTAATGCAATGATTAACTTCTAAAGCCATCTAGATCAAGAAGACAACTTTAAGATTTATGAAGATTGAGTATTCATTAAACAAATAATATAAATATGCACCAACTATTTGAGAATAAATGTTCACAATGCACCAATTATTGGATGTAACCCAAAAGGTATCCAATATATTTTAAAATAAAAATACATTCTTTTATTTTTAAGTTCACTTGATCCAAACATTTTTTTAAATAAAAAATAGTTTTATTAGAAAAAATTTAATATTTTTATTTATTTAATGTTAAAAATAAAGAAAAAATTTAATATTTTTATTTATTTAATGTTAAAAATAATTTAAAAAATATATAGTAGAGATTAACTTCTATTCAATAGGTTAGAAATTATTTTTGATTTAATATAAAATTTAATATCATAAATATAAAATAAGATTTAATTGAAAAAATTAATAATTTGTATACCCTTGTCCCACCTACTTCAAAATTATAAAAAATATTAAAAAAAAACAAACCAACAACATGGTGGGGCCAAAAGCGTCTTTTCGATTTTAGTTAAGAATGAATCCGTTTATTTAGCGCCGACATTATGCTTCGCTGGCACGCACTTAGACAGCTGTCGGGGGATCCACTTGAACAGATCTGGTAAAACAAATATCTACGTACCGTGAAAAGCCAGACATTCGGCAAAAGCAACTGACCGACAAAAACATATCTAGGGAGTTCGCTGACAGCTGTCGGTTATTCTATTTGGTAGATTTAACAGTACGCAGGTGAGGGATAGGGAACACTGAGACGGGCCCACCATGGCCCAATTTAGATTATATCAAATCCACACGCGAATAGTGCTGACAGTTATGTGGGCAGTTTAGGCAGTTCTTTAAGAAATGGGTATCTAGAGGCAGTTCTTTAAGAAATGGGTATCTAGAGGCATTTCTTTACTCCTCTTTTTAAAAAAGAGATTAGGGGAAATGATCTAGTAGTGGAGCATTTTTTGCAATTTTCAAAATTTTGGAAATTTCAAATCACTCTTAATTTTTTACAATAGTTTATTTGGCAAGTCTTATGTTTATAACTAAGGTTTCAGTTTAACACAATCAAGTCCTATGTTTATAACTAAGGTTTCAGCTTATTTGACAAGTTCCTAATCATTTGTACTACGTCTTTGTTGAACTCTAATGGAGGCTCTTATCATTTACCTTTCAATCTTAACACGTCATATCTGAAAATTCCTTCTTGTGTTTGTGCTTTGGTTGGATTATGGAACTCTATCCCCAAGCCTAAAGATGGGGAATCTTACAGGGTATGGTGGAATGTTGCTATTTCTAAATGTGTTGATTTTTTTTGTTCTTTTGGTAAAAGATTAGCACCGCAGCGTAGATGTGAGGAAAAATCCTTGCAAGATGAATAGAAAACTCCTTAATTCCAATCAAACTGATATTAAATTACAATCTGTGATAGTTGTCATTGAAACTCAGATTCACAAGTTTGATATATATCGAGGGCAAGGAGAAAAAAAATATGGGCTAGATTACATTGTATGAAAGATGGCAATAGAGGTTCCAAATACTTCTTTAACTATTTAAGCTACAAGCATAAAAAGGAGTATATTGGATCTATTTAAGATGAGCAAGGGTAGGTCTATACTAATTTGGATTATATTAAAAGAATTTTTCATCAATTTTATGAGAAGTTGTTTCGAGAGAATTCTCATTGGTAGGATGTGCAATCTACGCTAGAAGATTTAATCGAAGATTACATACCAAGGAAGGTTGCTTATGATTACAGTCAATTTATGGACCAAGATTTATCCATAGATGACTTAGAGCATGTAGTTTTCTCTATGGCTCTAAATAAGAGTCATGGACTTGATGGAATCTCAATTGAGTTCTACCAAATCATGTGGCAGCATATTAAGGAAGATTTTTATCTTGTCTACTTAGAATCCTTAACATATGGTCTGTTAGGGCTTGAGATTAATAAAGGTTTAATTACACTTCTCCCAAAAGGGAAGAATATGGATTCTATTTCAAGATGGTTTCTTAGAAGGCAGATATATTCTTGATAACTTAATTTTGGCCTAGGAAACTTGGGGCACAATAGACAAGGCAAAATGCTCTATTGGTTAAACTTGATTTTGATAAAGCTTATGACAGAATAAGGTGGAGCTTTATTATCAAAATGTTGCAGTGGTTGGGGTTTGGTCCCAAAATCTGTAAACATGTGAAAATGTTGTTCAGAGATGCTTCTGCACAACTGGTTATTAATAATTCCTTGACTAAACCGTTTTCTTTACAGTGATCTATTAGGAAAGGTTGTCCTTTATCGCCTTTCCTTTATGTCCTTGTTGTAGATGCTTTGGGTTATTTGTTGCAAAAGGCTTATCAAATGAGGTTGATTAAAGGCATTTCTATTCCTAATAATGCAACTTTTCTTAATTCTCATTTCACTGATGATAGTATGCTTTTTATTCAAAATTCTGAATATAAAATTTCTAATGTCTTGGGGATTCTTGGCTTTTATTGTGCGGTTTTGGGATCCATGCTTGCCAGTCATAAAACTAAATTTCTTATGATCCAACCTAATCTGTCCCTCATTAGATCCCTAAAGAATGGAAACAAATTAAGCATGGGAAAATCACTCGTTACTTGGGAATTCCATTTGGTTTGGGGTCACTCTATATGAAATGTGGAATTGGTATTTGGTCAAGCTGAAAAACAAAATCTTTACTTGGGGAAACAAATATATTTCTCTTACTAGTAAAATACAGGTGGTTAATAGAATTTTCTTGGCTTCTCATGTTTATTATTCTTCTTCTTGGATGTCATATAAAAAAGGTTATGAAGACCTTAATAAAATCATCCAACAATTTTTGTGGTCCAATTGTGAAGGAAAAGTTGGTTTCAGATCCTCATCTTGGATTCATTGCATACAACCTAAAGATAGAGGTGGGCTTGGCTTTCTAGATCCTAAAACACAAGGGACTTTCTTAGCTGCAAAATGGATTATCAGAGTGGTATCCAAAGAGGAACAATGGAAGATTCTTGTTTTCCATTGTATTGTACAAGCTACTATGGATCATAAGTGGCAAGTTGTTAGATGGTTGGATAAGATTCTATTGGCTCCATTCTTTAGTATTAAGGCTTATTTTCCCTTTCAATCAATCTGGAAGGCCTAGAAACAAGTTTGCAACTTTTTGAATTGGAGGGGGGATTCTTTGCAGTATGGTTTTAGTTTTGACTATTTGTCTATTTGGTGAAACAAAATTGTGCAATATCATGGTCATTTGTTGGCTATTATCTTCCCTAAACATATTAATTACCTTTTCAAGAAGGGTGTGCAGTAGTTCAAAGATATTTGAGATTTCAATTTACATGATTGGATTACGTGGCAGCATATTAAAAATGCCTTTAAGCTAAATAATAAGTATCAAAGGTTTTTTATTTTTGTGAAGTTATTAGTTTCGATGGAGCTTCATATGAAGCTTTGTACACCTTTATACTGCAATTTTTTCAAGGATTGGAAATGGTTTGGTAAATTATAGTTTTATAGTTTCCCCTTGAGGAAGATCTATTTGAGATTACTTCTAAAGTTGTCACTTAATCCTAGGCTTGATTTAAAATGGAAATGTAAGTTCAGTGAAAAGAAATGGATGAATTTGAGTGCCCAGATTTGGAATCTAAAGCTGAGGCAAATGCCCAAACTTTAACATGGAAAATTTTGCATCACAGACTACCTGTAGGTGATAGATTAAAAAATTTGAAAATTAAACCAGCTAATTGTCCTAATTGTCAACGTAGTGAAAGTTTGAAGCATCTTTTTTGGGATTGTATAGGGGCTAAAAGGAAATGGAATGTTGTTTTTAGCCATTTTTCGATAATTTTTGGTCATGTTTTATACTTGAAGGAGGTTGTTTTGGGTGTTGGTATGCAAAATAATGTGGTTGTTGACTCTATAACACAAACTATTTTACTAAATATGTGGAAATGTAGATGTTCATCAATGTTCTCTAAACATATGGTTCATCAAGAAGTTGGAATTCTAAAGCTTTACTTTGATATCATTCTACAGCTTGTGTATTTGTGTTTTCATCTTAAAGATGGTGCAAAGGAAGTTGTACAACATTTACAGAGGCCATCAAACTTTAGTTTCTACAGCTTCATGAGGACGACATTCGATGCTCTAGACAGCTACAATGCCTTTACAAATTCAAAATTTAAGTGTTGCCTTTAATGTGTATCATCTACATGGTTGTAGAGATGTTAGGAGAGTAGTTTCCTTTATTTGTTTGGCTGCTATTGTACTTAATTTTTGCTATATGTTGGACAAATTTGTGTAAAGCTTTTGTACAATTTTTTTCTCTTCTTTTGCAATTCCTTTCCTTGGATTGCTTCATTCTTTTTAACTCAGCTTCATTTAATACAAAAAACTAAGGTTTCAAGGCCACATTATCAAATATGATGCCACATTAGCATGTATTTTGTTAAGGTTTCCAAAAAGGCCCCAAAAAAAGTTAGACCGATAGTTGTGCATTAAGTCATGTTTTATTAGTGTGTTGATGTGGCATCACATGAACTGTTGCTTTTAAGATTTGAGGAATACATTTCATTGAGTTATGGGTACTCATTATCAACACTAACAACTTTAAAATCACAACTATTGGTGCAATATTGGTAAAAATATTGTGCATTAAATCAACAATTGTTATAACAAGTATTGGGACATGATCAACTATTGGGTCCTTTATATAGCAAGTTATAATCTTATGAGTAAGTGTACATGTAAATAGAAGTCCTCTTTTTACTAAGCACTCATATGTAGGGAGGTCTTGTCTATCAAAGTCATGTAAGTGACGAACCTGGTATAAATACGCCTTCAAGAGTTTGAACCTTGGTAGTGGTTTTTTATCACATGACATCAACCTCGTCATTTATGTTCAACCAGTTGAACTAGAACCCTTTGGTAGGTATCTATTTTCTTAAAGGAATTTTGGATATAATTTTAGTTTTTCATCTATCAAAGTCACCTAAGTGTCTTCGAGAGTTTGAACCTTGCTAGTTGTTTTTTATCACAAGACATCAACCTCACCAATTGTGCTCAACCAATTGAACTACAATCCTTTATTAGGTATGTATTTTCTTAAAGGATTCTTCGAAATAATTACAGTTTTATCTTTTACTTATTGTACTTTTGGAGGATTGAATTTTGGTGGACTTGGTATTAGTATAATGAAAGAATATATCATCAATTATTAATTGTGTTCAATTAATTGAACTATTATTGTTTGGTAGAAATTAAAAAGAAGGTAAAGATGTTAATCATTTAGCTGAAGATGCAATAACTAGCTATATGGCATAAATCTCTCGTTCACTAAATCATTTTGAAAAATCTCATTATCCATCAATTTAAGTGTTAGAGGGATAGGTAAATAATATTTAAGAAAGAGTAGGATATAAAAATATGTCTATTTTACAACAAAGATATGATAAAAATGTAGATGTCATGAAGTGTGAGGCTCATAATCACATCTACATGAAATATGAATAATTTAAATGTAAACAAATTAACCATCTTATTAAAAATCTAAATTAATTAGCATAATAAACTTTTTTATTGGAAATTTCTAGTTTTCTTGCCTCTTGAAGTAGTAATGGTTTTAAAGTTTTAAGTTTATGTTTAAATGGTAGAAAAATTAGATGTTAAGAGTTAGTATGTGTTTCAGTGTTACACTTTACATCAACATATTCTATTTTTTATATTTTAATTTTACAACTTGTTTTAAATATCTTATAATAGTATTTAATTTAACAATTGATTATTATTTTATAATTTATTAGTTAAATTTTACTAGAGATTAATTTAATTTAAATTAATATTTATTTATATTATTATTCTTAAATTAGAATTTAAATTAATATTTATTTATATTATTATTCTTAAATTAGAATTAAGTTATATGATATGGCTTAGTCCACTTCATTCTAATTTTTAATTTTTATGCTTTCAAACTTTTTTGTAAGAAAGTGGTCATTAATTTTTCATTCTACAAGTCAAAAAACGTAGAATTGAACAATCAAGTAAATGTATTATAAACATTCTTAGGTCAATAGCAATTAAGAAATTCTCATAATCACTACAAAATATATTCAATTATAGAACATCTAAAGTTATATCTTCATATCTTGCCATAGTTTATCAAATCTCTAGATTGTGCATTGCTTATGTTACATGGTTGTGATCTTGTACGTCACCAACTAAGTGCTTGACTTGCAACCAAGACAAGTTTGAGTCTCCACCTCTTGCCTTGAAACCAAGCCTCAATGTAATTTTCAACATAACCTGTTTGTAAATCAAGTTTGAAGACTAATCTATGATGTTAAACGATGTAGGAAGGATTTATCATTTATCTAACCATTACATATTCAACCATGGATATTCTCTAGACCTATGTATGGGTTATGTACCCTCTTTGATTCTTCTATGGTATTATAATGTTTGAAGGGTGCAATAAGTAATAGTGATTTACAATGGCAACATGAATGTGGTTTCTAGTTTGTTACATTAGAAATTGCTTAAGTTGTGATTGGAACCTTGTGAATGAATTTGAATTGTGGATTCTTAGGTGAAATCGTTATTACTTCCTCCTTTAATAACATTTTGTTTTTGTTGAATTATGTTATATGTTGAATTTACTAAAAGTATTACTTTCTTGAATGGCATGATGGAGAAAATTAGAATCTACCATTACATCTAGAAGGTGGTTCATCTCAAAATAATGTATCCCACTTGTTAGATAGGGAAAAAATAAGTACCCTATATATTGAAACATGAAAAACACCTTCAAATGAATGTGGGCCTTCAAATAAAGGGCCCTTCACTTGAAAGTGCATCGACAAAACCTTCATTCAAATTCCTTTTCTATTTTTTTATATAAGAAAAAGAGTTCACTATTCTATCGTTTATTCCCTAGGCATGATAGAGATAATGGCATCACCTTCAAATTGGGCATTTGGAATATTCCAAACAAAGCAAATCACCCAAAAAATACCAAATTAGAGACCTATTCTATCAATATTCAAAGTAGTATTTTGTCTAGATATTTCACATTTTCTCAATCAAATTTTAGATAAAATAAATGAAATGAAAAAAATGATTGAACAATAGTTTTTATCAATTTATTTTTCATGTAAAAGAGTTTTATTTTGTTAAAAAAATATTTAATTGAAAAAAAAAACCTTAAACCTTGAAAGTTAAACCCTAAACTCTAAACCATAAACCCTACATAGTGAATTGTAGTCTACATAATATAAATGAGGGAGATTTGAGAAATAAATTCAATTAACAATTTTATGGAAAATAAAATAAAATAGAGCAACCTCTCTTGTACCACCCTAAAACTACACATGGATGATGCCTTCCATGGTATTCTCAATTTGATCAAATGCAAAGGGATCCTTAGAGACAAAAATGGGAACAATATCATTGTCTTCTCTTATTTCATGGGAAGCACAAGGAAAAACTAGGAGGAAATGTATGTAATCCTAATGGACATTAAAATTGTCAAAGGAAAAAGATACCACTTGATATTATTATTCAATTTGGTCACTCTCCTAATTATTATGGAGGACATTAAAATATTATTCCAAAAATTAGAAACTGGAAAACAAGTTACATGAAATCCTATATATGAAAAATAAATTCTTAGAAAATCTCTTTATTCATTATTATAGAGAAAAGATCAAATGTGTTGATAATCAAGAAATCTAGAGTATTGATAAGAATTATAATCAAACAATCATATGGGACTCACCTCAATTTATACGTCAAACTAATATTTTTATTAAAGTTTGATAATATGAGGGACACCAACTTCCCAAACACAAGCTTCACATAATGGACAAATGAGTACTTATATTGATTTTTCCAAACCTTTCAAGTCTAAATTAATCAAAACAAGAATGAGATTATTGTCCAATGCCAACAATATGACCATTGTATTTTCCTTTAGAATGGATAGGGAATGTTTTTTTAAATGGCTATTAAAGAAAATGTTTACTTTCCAAAAAAAAAAAGAGAGAGAGTAGTGTTTTCCCTTCCATCTACAATGAAAAAAGACAACAGAAATCACGTTATGCATGATCTAGTATCTACATAATTCATGAAGAGGAAAGTCCCCTCAACACTCAAATCACTAGGTAAACAAACATGAATAATCATAAAATATCCTAATTAAATACACAAATACTACATGTATTTTTACAAATATGGCACCAATATGTACCTATATAAATAGGGATATTGATATAAAGGGGTCCTAGTGAATAAGAGGATATGTTGACAAATCCCAAAAATAAGGGGGAATATTTGTTAGTTATACTTTGTTATTGTGTGTGTTCTAAACTTGTTCTAGTAGAAGTAGAAGTAGGAGTAGAATAAGGAACAATGGGTGTGGTAGGAACATCTAATATGAGTGGTAAGAGTTATGGTAATGGTAGGTGAAGTATTAAGGGGTTAAGAAGGAGTTCAATGGAAGAGAAAATTTGTAAATAGGATGTGCTTGTATAATGAGAGGCAGAAAGTCATGAGACCTAATCCATGTTGATTTAACAAAATTGGGGGAAAGATAAGAGGAGGATGCACCATGATATATTTAACTTGATGGTGGAAGAAGGTATGATCATGGAAGGATGAGAAATGGTAGATGAGTTAATCGAAGAGTTGGGGGAGGGAAACCTTGGCACCAACAACTTCTAATATATAGATATAACCCAAATATTTTATTAATCAACAGTTGTAAATGAATCCATAAATTTGGTAAGTGGAATATTTTCCAAGTAAGGAAATTCCTATAAAACATTTTTTAAATATGTTTATATAGGCAAAAAACAACTCTTTAAGTTGGATAATATCTCAAGGTAAATTCAAAATCAATTAAATATATTAAAGAGGAGATTTAAGGGTTCATTGCATTGTGTCCTTTCAAAAAAAAATATAATTAATCTATTTTAAATAATAATAATAAGTCAAAATATTGTTGATGGGAAACTAGCTCCTAATGCTTGAATCCAAAGCTCATGGTATTATAAAGGTCTAGGAAGAAAAATATAAATATTTTTTCAAGCATTAGTAGATGGTCAAAATTGATATGTTGATGAATTGAAAACACATATTTTGAATTCTAAAAGGCTTGAGAATTGAGGAATATAATTTTTTCCAATTAGTTTAAGGGAATGTTGGGCCTCAAAAGTTTTGAATTTTTACACACATGAGGAACCATTGAAGATTTGGGCATGGAGTGAATGGGGATTTGGGGCTCAAAAAAGACATAAGGAGTGTAAAATTAGAAGAGTAGGTATGCCACATTAAAATGTTTAGTAATGTGCAAAGTTTGGTAATGGTTGTCACTCCACAATTTAAAGATATGTTATAAATAACACAATTGGTACTATTGATAAGTTGTCCAAGTATTTGTAAAGAACTTCAATTGAATAGAAAGAGATAGGTATGGCGCAATTTCCCTAAGAAGAGAGTTGGCATATCAATGTAGAAACTAGCCCCAAATGATGCACCTAAATCTTCAATCCTAATATAGGCCTAGGACGTACAGTATGAAGTGGTGTGCAACCTTGTAAATAGTTGGAAGGGATGTGTAGATGAGTTGAGAACAACTAATTAACTTGTAGGAATGGGGAAAAGGAATAGGATCATGTTTGAGGTGCAAAATTAAATTAATGAAATAATTTTTTTGGTCCTAATTTTAAAAAATGACATATGTGAACCTAGATCACAAAACCAACTAGGTAGTACTCAGGGGCATCTCTAGCGAAGACCTAATGAACACAATGGAAAAAGGGGGTCTATGCCACAAGAACATGTGAAATTATGAACAAGGGTTTGCTTCCACTCTATGAAATATTTTTCATAAATTGTGTTATTCATACATTTGCAATGAAAAAATAATTTATTTATTTTTTTGAATTGTTTATAGATTGCCAATAGCAAAAGAGAACCATTACATCAAAGTTTTCAACTTATATCTTATCACAATTTAATAAACTACATAAAGTATTTATATTTTAAACTTGTCATGCAAGGCCTACCTAATTTATAAGTTTTAAGTCTGAATAAAGTAGAGCAAAACATGCATTACATAGTCTATAAAATTTGCTATCAAAATCATGTCTTTCAGATATGTATGCTTTCGCTATAACTTTCCCAATCATTCTACCCAATTGGTGGATCAATACCCGACATTTGTCCATTTGACCTCATCACCTCCAGTGTTAGAGCTTCTCCCTAGTTTACAAAGAATCCTGGTCTCCCTGAAACCCTAGATATTTTTGCAATGTTTCCACCTTATATTTCTTGTTATACTTTTTTTGAAACTCCAAGTAGTTCCTCAAGAATAGAATGTTGTCTTCCTTGTTAAATGAACAATGTCTTGCATATCTAACTTCTTCTATGTTGATCTCCACCTTCCCATTTTTCAACAACTTTATGAATTTGTCTTTGGATATCCCCATTCACTGTAACTTGCACAAAAATATTATAATATATGAGTTTTCTAGCAGACACAGTAAGTGCTCTCTTTTTTCCTTGAAACCATTCCTCATTTCTTGTTTTCCACAAAAACCATAATAATTTAGTAGATAATAAAAGCCAAAATAAGTTAAAAGATTTATCTAATCCATCTACAAATCCAAAAAGAATTTTCTGCCACTTAATCTTACCTACATCCCCCCAACCTCCCAAGTCTGCATAGAATAGATTCTAGACCTCCTTTGTAAAGAAGCATTGAAAGAAAATATGAGTAATAATTTTAGGCTTTCTACATTTACAAATTTTCATGCTAGAGGAGAAGAAGTGACAAGGAAGCTTTTGTAATATTAGCAGCCATTTAAAGCAAGCTTTCTTAGGTTCTAAAACTTTACTCCTCCGCCATTTAAATATATTGATCCATTTTTTATCCCCAATTTCAATATGCCAGCATTTGTTTAGGTGCCTAGTTATGTCTCGGGTATCAACCAAGGCTTTATAAATAAGTTTGGGTTTCAATTTATTCAATTCAGATCTATCACTCCACTTGAATCTGTCAAAATTATCACAATAGGCTTCATAAGTTACAAGAAATTGAAATATCTTGCATGCCTCCCTGAGAACAAAGTATGTTCTCAATTGGGATGGAAGCAAATCAAATTTTGTACTGAGGGAAGCCCATGATTTTAAATGAAAGTTACATATAATATCCTTAAAGCATTTAATGCCTTTATTGCACCATGTTTTTGTAGATCACCCTTGCAATAAGGCAAGGGGCTTCTCTTTATGATACAAGTTCCATCAAATCAAACTAGATAGACAAATTTTATTTTTGCAACTATCAAACATATCACAATTTTTTATCAAACCTCTAACTTGCTCCCAAGCCTTCCATGTGGTTTTAAAAACATTGGATCCAATAGAGGTAACAGGGAATTTACCAAATAATAAGTCACAAAGGGGGAGATGCTTCCAAGCTTTGGTCTATTTTGGGACAACAAATTGAATTCTAATTAGAACTTTTCATTGCTCATTTCCTTTCAATGGTTTGAAAATCCATTTGACAACAAGAGATATGCCTTGCTTTTTAGATCTTTTAGACCTAATCGTCCATTCCCCTTATCTAAGCAACACCAATCCCATATAACAGCATGCTTCTTCTTGTTTCCTTTACCATCAGACCAAAGAAATTGTTTGATTTTCTTTTGTATTTCATTTATTTGATAACTACAAAACAACCACACAAAAGAGTGATAAAGGTTATAAGAGATGGTTTGGGCTTGGTTAGGTAGAGGACGGGCATGAGTTTCCTCATTATTAGGATGATGTACTCATGGATGCATCACACTACCCTAGATGAAGTACATGAGGAGTCATTGTCCTCTATTTTAGCTCTGTTACTTTTGGTGTGACATTAGTTACTACTTTGGGCCTTCTCACTTCTTCTAAAACTCCCTTCTTGAACCAAGTGAAATGCTCATGGGGAGCATTCAAGAACATGGCCTTGTTTATTGGTTCAAATTCTTCTATCAAGAAATTTATTAAGGTTGCCTAGTTAGTGTCATACTATATGAACTATTCTTTCAACAAGTACAAAGAGCCCAAACTCTAAAAGTTTTGAGGAGTCATGTTTGCCATCACAAACTAAACACTAGAAGAGTGACATAATAGGCTCCTTTACCAAACCAATTTGCAAACTGACAAAGGCAATTGCCCTTGGCTAGTCAAAAGGAAAATTATCTTGTGAGGGATGCAAAGGAGGGCCAAAAAATCTAAACAATGGAGTTGTTGCAAGAAGAGGAACTTAAGAAAATACCAAAGGGTGCCTATGTTGAAACTTAATTGATGATTGCCTTAGTAGCCCTTAATTTGAAAATTATGCTTAGGGCTACCATCTCACTAGTTAATTCATCCAACATCTTTGTCATAGTTCTTTGAAACTCTACATCACCAAATTAGGTGCTACTTTTAAACATGTATTAAACACAAGGAAAAACTGCAACCAAATGTATGAATAGCAACTAATTTGGGGCAACCATAGGATGTCTCAAAAAATGTTAGTATTATCAATCTTGGAGCCAACTTACTTGTGTGAACCAAACTCTTTGCGAGTCACATGGAGAAAGACACAAAGAGCATCTTCATGAGTCTATCTTCTTATAACCTAAATTATCATAGCTATGTTTGGGTTCAAGACTTGAAGGTCGTAGAAGAAAGCGATATAAGTATTATAAGTCTTGGGGCCAACTTACTTGTGTGAACCAAACTCTTTGCCAGTCAAATGGAGAAAGAGAAAGAGAGCATCTTCGTGAGTCTAGCTTCTTGTAGCCTAAATTATCATAGCTATGTTTGGGTTCAAGGCTTGAAGTAGTACAAGAAAGCGGCCCCTCTAAAGGTTCAATCTTCGTATGTCCAACTAAACTAAAATTTGAAGTCGAGCATCTCTATGAGAAGCCACTTAATGTTGGTGAGCTACTCTAGAAGAAATGTTATCATATTTCCCAAAACACAAAAGCTTTGAGAAGTTAGTTCGTCTAAAAAGTCTTAAAAGTTGTCTAAAACTAACTGCCACTCTAACAATGCAAGGGTGCGCTAGTAAGTAGCTACTATAACAATAAGAGGGAAGGGTTCAAGGAAATAAAAGAAAAAGAGGTAATGCACTGGAAAAATAGATTAATTAGACTCTCGTTTCAAAGTCCAACCTTCCATCCACTTACATATTCAATGCAATTGCATTGATATTAGTTCAACTTGCTTCCATACCTCAACTAATGGGCTGAAATACATTACATTAAAACATATAGAAAGAATTACAGAGGATACACTCATAGTGCATCAACTAAACTACTTCCATACAAAGACGCTGAGCAAGTAAGACGCAAACACTTCCAATCCGAGGACCCTCTCCAAGACGAGATGATAAGCAACACAGTGTAAGATGATATGTTACGTAACAAACCATACGATATTAGCACAAGGGACTACACCCATATTTATTTAAGGCGAACCACAAGATCAAACCACCTACAACAATCTAGGTCGCAGAAAGGATGAGAAGTGAGAAGAAAAGGGCAAATGTCTAAGGCGCAGGACGATTCACCTAATGACGGAGTGAATCTCGATTAAAGCAGTGGGGGATACTTAGCATAAACGGCCATATGCTCCCTTTATCTACACTAATATCGATTGAGTAATCTAGGGGAATATGTTAACCATTTGTGATGTACCTGTGAAATATAGAGGAAAACAATCTTTGGATGAATGCATGATAATCCACTGTCATGAATGATTACAACATCAAGCAGGATACTTTCTAAGTGTGCAAAACAATTTCAGTGTTGACACGGTTAAAGTGTTAATATTAAAATGAGCAAAGAAATAGAACAGAAAATAGAAAAATCAGAACAAGACAAAAAAGAGACAAATTTTATAGTGGTTCGGCAATTAGCCTACATCCACTTTCAACAGCAGGGGAAACTCTTTATTAATTCTCAAGTTACAATACAATAATATTCAAGCAGCAACAGTATTTATAAAATGGTCTCCACTCCAATAAATGGAAAAATCAGTTGGTAAGAGAAACTTGCCAATAGAGGCAAAAGACAACCTTATCGAAAATGTTTGGGAATCTTGCCAATTTGGGCTTCACCAAACCCAACAATCTCCCACTTGAAGACCAAATTGCTGCTCAAAGATCTCCCCCACTGCAGACATTTACATCAGCAACAACAATGATTTGAGCTTGGCCAAATTTTGTTCTCGGACACACCAGATTAATCTCCGCCAAAGCACATTCGAGTTAATAACCTCCAGAGATTTTAAGCTCTCCATTTTCTCCCACTGCCTCGCAACAATATAACCCTTGATCAAATTACAAAACACCGGATCGCTAAAAATAGAACCTCTCTTCCTCATCTCAGATTTTTTCGAGGTCTCTAAAAATTTCCAATCCAATCCTCCAATATTTAGGGGGTTTTCCAAAAAATACCAGGCATGACATCAACTTCAGGCATGGCCACCACACTCGGCTTTTCCACATCAAAAGTCTTCACAAAGTGCAGAAGATGAAGATCAAAGCTGTTGAAATCAACGGTGGACCACCACCTGACTAAAAGCCACCGCTGCTTCCTTCGCCCCCAAAGCCATCGCTCTTTCTAGTGCAATAGGAGTGAGGATCTCCATATCTGTTATCGTAGCGGTGCATGTGCTCCTACCACCACCAACAATCCTTCTTGCTACTGCCACCCCAACAGACCGAGGGCAAGAGCTTTATTCCCTCACTACACATGCCTAGAAGTTGCTTAATGGCGTCGTTTAATTGGCTCCATGCTTCCGTCTCAAAAGGGCTTTCAGTTTCCAAACCCGTAGCTTCCATTTCTTCTTTGGGATGATAAGCATCTGAACTGCGACGAATTGAATCAAGAAGTCGATTGATTCGCACTGTGAACTCATCATATTCCCTTTTAATCCTTTCTTGTACATGCTATCGAGCAATCCCTAATCCGGCCAATTCAGATTTAACCTCAGAGCTTGTAGGCACCACCCGATCTCCTTGCCCATATCAGCTCTCCTCTTTATAATCCTCTGCCTCATCAGCAGATATGCACAAGCGCTCTACACCATCTTCAGTGTATGCCCCAACCAGAGCTCTTTTAGGCATTTGGTCAAATAGCTCCTCTGCCTTCGCAAGTTGCCCATTCACATGCTTGTTATGATGCATCTGTTCTATACGCATGAAACCCTCGCCCAGGGATCGAACCACCGATGCCAGCTCTGAAAGCAATTGGTGATGATACTATTGGTTTGGCAGTTGACCGTGACCAGATTCTAGATCGCCCAGCGGCTTCTGTCTCAACATTGAATCTAGGCGATGGTGACGCCCTGCCACAATCATTCTCGCCATTTCTCAAGCACAAGATGGCAACGACATCATCAGAGGGCGTACCATGGTACATTGCCTTGTGATTGTCGTTGGTGTCGGAATCGTGTTTCTTTGTGTGGGAAACATCAATAATCTCCAAGACATGAGAGCTCAAATCCTTGCCGCTCTCTCTGGACGGCAACACAGAGCGCAATCCATAGTTGTCTTCTACCACACTCACTGCTGCCTTTTTCCTCAGAATTCTCTATACCATTCGTCTGGGGTTTGAATAATGGATTATTATAAACCATTTCTCCTTCGGGCTTGAATAATGGATTTTCATAAACCATTATTTTAGCCTCTCGATTTTCGACCTCTTCCATAGGGTCATCTTCATCTTCCCCCTCAGAAAGGTCCTCCTCGATTTTCGACCTCTTCCATAGGGTCATCTTCATCTTCCCCCTCAGAAAGGATTCACTCTCCTCCAAAGCAATCCGCAAAGCACTTTCAAAACGTCCCTCGTCTAGTTCCTCCGCCCCTTCTTCCTCTCTTTCTTTCTTTTTCCTTCTGAATCGTTGCCTTTTTCTACATTTATTGCTCTTCTTCAAATTGTCATATGCCTCCTCATAATAAAAAAATATCAACAGTGTCTACAAATGATACTTTCTTCTTCCATGTTGCCCAATCTTCTGAATCTAAACTGCCAAGAAATTCTTCAATAATAAAATCAGCCTCATCATTTATTTCATCTAGAAACATATGATGAATAGCTCCCACTTCATCATCACTCAATCTAAAGCCACATGACCAAGACACGAGAGTTTGAACCCAATCATCCCAATTGGGACTCTCTTCAGCTTCGTCACCTTCATCATTTGAAACTCCCACTTCATCAAAATCTAACACCCAATCGTCTTCCATCTTTGCTCAATACTTTTTCATAGCTCAAGAAATTTTTCACCGATTTCCAGCACCGAACTTCAAGTTCTGATACCAATTATTAATATTAAAATGAGCAAAGAAATAAAACAAAAAATAGAAAAATTAGAACAAGACAAAAAAGAGACAAATTTTATAGTGGTTTGGCAATTAGCCTACATCCACTTTCAAAAGCAGGGGAAACTCCCTTTATTAATTCTCAAATTACAATACAATAATATTCAAATAGCAACAATATTTATAAAATAGTCTCCACTCCAATAAATGGAAAAATCAGTTGGTGAGAGAAACTTGCCAATAGAGACAAAAGACAACCTTTTAGAAAATGTTTGAGAATCTTTGCCAATTTGGACTTCACCAAACCCAACATAAAGAACTACAACCATAGAGTAAGGCGGGACCAGTTCAAAGAGCTAACTCGAACTCAAAAAAGTGCATCGAGCAAGACCACCGAACGGTTGCTTACATACATTACAAATGGAGAGCACGATATTAAAAATGGGTGCAAATGGGATTCACCAAGGAACGCAAACTGGCACTGTTCGATCAATTATCAACAGTTGGCAGCTTTTCTTTTGATACAGGTGCGTGGAACCTTAGAAAAACTCTACTCTTGGACTTCTAGGACCTACCTTTGAGGTAAACCTGCTTGTGCTGACCCGCTTGGAAGATGGCGAAATCTAACAAATCCATTCTCATAACAAGTGGGGGATTTTTTCGTCGCCCTTCTTTGAATGGTGTGTGCTAAAGGCACAGTACACATTGCCTCTACGCACTGTTCAACAAGTAGGAGATTTGTTGCGTATATGCTGTATGCTCCACCCTATCATCCCTATTGGGGCCTATGGTTGTGCCTGAGTTAAAGAATGTAGTTTCATACGTGGGTTCGAGGATAGAAAAATATTTGGCCCATTATACATGAATTTTTTGGCCTTCCGTTTATACTCATTATTTTATACCAATTAGCTATTTCTTATAGCAATGTGTGCCCATAACATAACTATAAGCACTTGCACATAAATCAAAGTTAAATACAAGCCAGAAATATCTTATTGTAAATGTATTGTCAATGACGAATTGATACAATGAGTGCTGTTCTTGTAAATGTGTTGTCAATTATTTATTGCAAATAACCCTCTCGTGGTTCATCAATATCATTTGCATAACCACGAGAATTTTTCAAAGTGAGGCTGCACCACGAAACGCCTTATAATAGAACGGTAAAACTGAAGATGAAAACAATTTTGGCGATTACTGTATTGGCAGTTACTCGTGTATAAAAAAATTACATATTTTCATGATACCCTTCAATTTTTTTAGCTAACGTGAATGACTAATTAAATATAATTTAACATTTGTTTCTCGTAATATGTTGTTTCTTCTCTCTGGCAAAGTAAGAGTGATCCTTTATCTCTCGTGAGAAGGTAAGCATCCAGCTTGTCCACCGCATAGATATATGTAAAGCTTCCATAGTCCATGCTTTGAAAATAGAAAAAAGTTTAATAGAAAAAGGAAAAACAGTGCAGAAAATTTTTCCAATCGACACTTTTTTATCATACCGCATGATCAATTCATTATCAGGACAAATGACGCGAAATTGTAGGTGAAGGAAGTGTTAACATTCCTGGAAGAATTCTACATAGATTTTTACCAAAAACATAAGAAGTGTTTCAAAATATTTCGTCTACATCAGCTGCACTCA
This sequence comes from Sequoia sempervirens, assembly GCA_007258455.2. NCBI lineage: Eukaryota > Viridiplantae > Streptophyta > Pinopsida > Cupressales > Cupressaceae > Sequoia > Sequoia sempervirens. The sequence goes on from VDFB02000017.1 coordinate 200,957,098, forward strand.
AGTTTATGGTAGTTAAATAGGCCGTCTTTCCACCATTTCATATGTTACCCAAACTTTGAAACAGAAAAATATTCAGATCAGGCAAGTTATATGCAGCTATTTAATTGCCACCATTTCAGATCATGTAAAAAAAATTCAGCTAATACTAATTCCAGAAGCACCTTCATCACCGGTAAAATAGGTTGCAGAGACAGTAAAAAGCAGCATTCCAATAATTCTGACAAATTTGCTCGAACACAACTGAGGGCTATTAATTATAGGATACAAGGTAAATTGAACAAAATTATCTATAGTCGGTAGTCCCAATAAGCCATTTTTTAAATCAACATTGTGGAGGCTTATTGAAAATCATCACAGTACCTAAGAGCTGTAAAACATAAATATGTGCAAAACATCCTAAAAGCACAGATAAGAATATAAGAAAAATTCTACTTGCTCCGTGTACTTGTGTGTCCTAGCCCCAATAGCAAAAATGCAACTACTGCAGAAGTAAATAGTACGGATGTTATTATATTCGATTTTGTCTGCACACAATCAGAATTATGTATATTAGGAGTTCTCCCTGCTATTGCTGGAGATACTGCTCGTGGTGAGGAATTCTGCTGTTGCTGTAAAGGTGATGGAGTTTTCAATGCATTCTGGGGTGAAGGAGCAGGAGCCACATTTCCCTGATATTCATCCAACTGATAGCCTACTCCAGCAAGAAACAGAACTCAGAGATCAAAAGACTAAATACAGAATTAGAGCAAAGAAGACGGAAACAAGAGAGAAGGTACTACTGCACTTTAAACTACTTACAATCAGACGGAGACCAGCCCAGCCTCAAATTATCACGATCAAAGACTAACCGGTAACCAGTCATAAAGTTCTCTGCGTATATCAAAACATTTTCCAAATCAATAACAGACCTCCCAGAAAAGTGACCTTGCAAACTATATTTTACCTTCTGCCTTCTAAAATACTACAAAGATCTATACTGGCATCAAACTCTACTGCAACATTTATCAATTGTACATAGAACATAAACCAGGTTTCAAACTAACAAAACCTCACAATTTACAAGTTAATGGAAAACAGGAACCTTGTGCTTAGTGTAGTCTCCGAATGTCAAAAGCAACTGCATAATTCTAACCAATTTTCTACCATCATTAAGGTTCACAAAAAGTAGCCAAACCAAAAGGACACTAATAGTCATCATGTCTGATATTGAGAGGAAAGAATGGGCAAAAAAGGGTACTACCAATAGCTATATATCTCACAATCTGAATTTAATGTTCAGATTATCTTTACATGATTTAATTAAATTATGTTAAGCAATCTCAAAAAATAGACAAACAACGGTTACTCACATGCAGTCTCTAGATATGCCTAACAAGATGACTAGCAAGAACAAACTCAACTGCATCTGTACATATAAACGAATATGCATATTCGTATATAGTTTGTTTAAGCACAGAAACAACACTTCAATCCTTGACAGTTTTCCTTTCCTACTTAGTGTGATCCTTCAAACAATCACAGCCTCTGCAGAATTACCTTTCTCACACATGCATGAGCACATAGACAGCCTCTGATATGTATGTGAATAAAAAATATCAGGAAGAAGAGAAGAAAGGAATACAAATTTTCTGACTCTTAGATGTCTGTGCAAGCATGTCACACAAACAACACTTCAATATATTCGTATATAGTTTGTTTAAGCACAGAAACAACACTTCAATCCTTGACAGTTTTCCTTTCCTACTTAGTGTGATCCTTCAAACAATCACAGCCTCTGCAGAATTACCTTTCTCACACATGCATGAGCACATAGACAGCCTCTGATATGTATGTGAATAACAAATATCAGGAAGAAGAGAAGAAAGGAAAACAAATTTTCTGACTCTTAGATGTCTGTGCAAGCATGTCACACATTCAGCAGAAAATTAGTTGCAGACTATTTTGTTCTATTTTCAAATTTTGTATTTGCTCAAAACAAGGGTTGAGTTTCTATACCTGTCATTTGAGATGTTAATTGTATCAAAAGTGAAAATAAAAAACTTTGGAGAGCCTTTTGGCCATAAATTTGAATGGTTACAAAACAAAAAAATCATTATGAACAGAAAAAACTTAGAATGTGCTTCAAACAAATAAAGAGGAGAGACAGCACTAGTCTACAATGCTGAGAAATAACAGTAATCCATTATGAGACATAAAAGATTACGTATTCCTAAATCTATGATCTGAGTAAGAAGCTATAAGATTGGGAGGCTCTCCACACCCAACAATTTAGGTCCCAGCTCCCCAGTGGCACAATTTAGTTGTGATGATTAGAAGTTAGTAAAGAAATGGGTTAGCCTGCTTTTCATTCTCTTTCTCATGAGAAAATTGACTGCAGATACCTCATAGATGCTAGTTTTTTCCGATGGGAGAAGGTACAGATAGATGAACAGGAATGTTTTACCTACAAAACATGCATAATATCCTTCCTGTCGAAAACACACATAATAAGCAGCAACATCATTACAGATGAATCCATGCACATGATTAAACTCCAAAATGTGTATTGAAAAAAATCATGTTTATCTCAGGTAAGGGAAGTTTATACATTTCAAGAAAAAGAGTTGTCAAGTAGGTTTCCATAATCAAGTTAACTTAAACTCAAGTTTGATCAAGCAGCCAAAGGTAATCCTCGCGAAGCGGGTGGAGGGGTGTTCAGGTATCACAAAAGATGGGCCTCAGTAGCCTAACACATTAATTATGGTAAAACAACCGAAACGTTAACTTAAGGGAGGGTGCCATGTGCATTGAATTATTAGCTTGAGGAATTCTTTGGACAGAACTGGGCATATACTTAGATTCTAAAATTGAAGCCGTCAGAAAGAGGATTTCTCTAATTGGGGACTCAAGCATCATCTGTCATTTTCAAATTCCTGAAAGGCTTTCCCAAATGCTAGTATTGGGCATATTAGGAGAAGCAGAAAATAGACTTAAGGATGAAATGCAATGAAATGACTAAGCTAATGATGCAAATACCTATTCCGATGCAGATACAATAGACACAAAGAGTCACAAAGAAATTCAGACAATTGAAATGGACAAAGCAGGACTGTGCACTTATGATATGAATCTGAGCCTGATTTCTGAGGACTAAGTTGCCCTGGGCGAGTATGTCCCAGTAGGAGGATTCTGGATCGGATTTCACAGTCCTCTTATTCCAGATCAGGGCCTTCTATTTCCGCTTGTCGCACTGTCAGATCATTGTCGGATAATTTTGTAACTGAGTTTCTGTTTGTTGTCAAGGTGTAGGGTTTCAATGCAATAATGGATAATTGACAATCTTCTTCAGATCTGAAACTTGCACATTCAAAGAGAGAGAGAGAGAGAGAGGGTTGTGCCATATAGGGGCTTGCCTTAGTCAAACCCCATGTTAATGTTTCCACTTCCACAATGGCAATGGCAATGTTAATGACAAGGAAGATAAATGATAAAGGAATGATAAATCAACAATGATCTGCAATTCATCACTCCAAAAATGGCTTCCTTGAAGGACTGAAGTCGTACAAATCTCCTCAAGGCTTGATTTGCTTGAAGACCTACAAGGGTTAAATCTCACAAATAATATGATAACATATACATGAACAAACTCACATACACTTTGACATGATGCTTGGATCTTGAATTGCTGCAATAAATCTCTGAAATGCTGCTCTTGATTTGCTTGATAGGTTTCTAATGATGCAATGACTAGGTATTTATATGCAATTATTCTAATTTCTCGAAAATTAAATCCCGCCACTTTGGACATTTGAAATTCAAATAATAAAATACTGACACCGAAATTCAATTTTGGAGGCAAAATAGGGGGACTAAATCGCCCTAGGTGACTGTGTCCCAGCCTTATTTTTTTGAGAATTAAGATGTCCAGGACAAAATATTAAATGAATGCATTGGTTTTGTACTTGCAATTAGTCGATAAATGTTAAAATGGGCCCACAAAATGCATAATTTTGGAAATTAGGTATTCAATTAGATCCAATCATTTAAGGGGGAGCAAAACATAGTGTGAAATTGTCATGGGTGACAATTTTCAATGCTACACTTGCAACCACTAACGGTCCCAAGTTGGAACAAGAAGCTCAATTAATTAAACCAAAGGCAATAGAAAAAGAGAGAGTGAACCAAAATATTCTTCACATTGGAAACCTTTAACAAATCCATCGCTTCTACCCATTTTGTTGACATATGATTTATTTAAAGAGCTGGAATAATTTTAATCACAAACCAATAAACACATTAAATTAAAGGCATATATACAACATAAAATGCATTGAAAAAAGCAAAACACAAGTACATACAATTCAAACAGAACTTGGACAATAGCGTGCACTAGAGAAATAATCCCAATGTTGACAAAGAAATATAGTTCAAAGATCATAGGCAACAGGAAAAAAACAACTACATATAATTCAAACAAAACTTGGAAATAGCACGCATTCGAGAAATAATCCCAACTGTTGACAAAAAATATAGTACTTCAGAGAAACAAGAGTAAAGCACTCACGTGCAACTATTGCATATTCACTCTCCTGCACTGCCAAGCAAAATCCTTCAAATGTGCCCTGAAACGACCAAAAGAATCATTTCATGGTCTAAAACAAGGTTCATATTTGATCATGAAAGTAAGAGCTTAAACTCAATTTACTCAAGTCCATATGCAAAATAAAAATAAATAAAATCTAGAAAGAAGCCATTCAACTTACATTATCAGAGAACAAATTCACTACAGGATTATAGATAGAAAAGTTGCTTCCACCTTTGAAAACAAATGAGACGGTGGGTATCTCAGGTGAATCTGACGACCTGCATTTGCCAATAAGCATAGTATAGCTCTAAAAGAGTTAAATATATGAGATACTAACAAAAACTCACGACAAGAAATATAGTAACTAAAATTCGTCAACAACAGATGCCAACAAAATACAATTAACTAACCTTACTCTGTAACAATAATCCCAAGGGACATTTTCAAAAAAATGTTTTGGATAATCCACCTGCTCATCAAACTAAAATGAAACAATTGACACATAGGTTATTAGCAGGTGTTAAACTTCATATCCGAGCTCTTTAAATTTAATCTAGGTTAGACTATTAAAAAAATTGTATCAATAATTCAAACAAAACACCAAAACCCTTACTTCTTCAGTAAGCCGTTTGAATGCATTACTGGGCAGATATGTGAATGAAGTTCCGCTATCAATTAAGACTTTAAAACCCGAAAGTTTTAGAGCTTTTGAACCAACATGAATCCCTTCTACTCCAACAAAGTATCCTGATCTGAAACATGGTGAAAATGTTATAGTTAGCACCATAAAGAGTTTCTAACTGAAGCACAAAACAATTCTAAAATTTTATGTTTAGCAACTTAGCACCAAAAAAGCCCAGCAATGTTTCTAAATTTAAACCCAATACAATATTAAATACTACATCCAGAACCCATATCAATTCATGAAGTCTATTAATAGGCGACAAATCTCAATCAATAGTAACATACTCTATTGCCTTACAAACAACAACATTTACCCAAACACCAGGGATAAATATACCCAGCAAGTAACATGTGCTATCTACAGTTTGCTACTTCTATCCCTTACAGTTTGGTATTCTTCAACAACACAACTCTGGTTGACACAGACACATTTTTAAGTGTATTTGTCAATTTATAACTTCTATTTTTTTATCACAAACTTATGTTAGTTATGTTTATTTATCTCCACTAGTCAAATATTCATGGCAGATAGCAATGTTACCCCGATCCATTATGAGTTAAGAAAGGTGTGAACTGCTGGTTTGAAGCTCCTTTATCGCCAAAGAAAATCCTTCCAGAATCATCCAATTGAAAACACATTGAAAACGAATTTTGCACCAATCCTGCTTTTGCTAGCAAACTTGGAACTGAAATATCAGAAAACCCTAAACCCAGAAGACCATCTGGAGCCCCACCAATCAGAAAGCCACCAGTCTGTATTCGACCACAGCTGTCAAAAAAATACAGCATATAGTTAATATACAGAACATTATAGAGCCCTGCAAAAATTATAAATTTTGTTCGTGTCTGATTAAATTCAGCATTACAAATTATGATTTTATAATTCATTAAATGGTATCAAGATAAAAAAAAATTCAAAAGACTTACCCAATTACAACTGGTGTTTTTACTGACTGACCAGATGCAACCTCACTTCCAGAGGCCAAATATAAGACATCCTCCACTAATGATCCAGAACTGTTTGTGTTATCAGATAGATATGACATAGAATAAGGGCATGCCTCTCTCTTCGTTTTGCAGTTGTGGCCTAACTCACATAAGCTGCTGTTGCAAGATAAATGTTTGCTGGTGCTTGAATTTTCCGGTCTGTACATGCTCAGATCTTTATCCTGCATAATCAAATGCCCCAAACACCAGAGAGTTCCTGCCAATCAATCATCGGTGATAAGTGCCAAACCTGTTATAAAAGTTTGTCACACTAATTTAAAGTAATCTTGCTCTATAGTTATCAGAAAATTGGGTCATTTTTAAAGATTCAACATCCATTCCCCAAATGAAAATATGCCCCCAGAAAATTTAAGATTCATCGAGTCTTATACTGCAGAATGGAAATTTAAATGTATTTACGCAAAAGACTATGAATGTAAAGTGAGCCAGAAGAAGATGTTTTCTGCCTACACAGAAATCAATATAAAGCAAAGCAACCAAAAGAACGAATTATAATATCTACAAACCATAATGCAATCCACAGGTTATGAAACCACACATGCATTGTACCACTCCCATCCACCATATAACTATATTACTGGGTTCCGCAGGAACCCTGGCCCAACCTAAACCTGCCCAGACCAGATTCTGACCCTGGTCTGGGTCCAGCCTGGGTCATGTCCTGGGCCTCTGGATTTGGTGCAGTTTCATGTTAAAATATCTAGGCAAAGACGTACCCAAGCCAAATCCAGAGGCCCACCGCAAACCCAGTGAGAATCTGTGTGGGACCCAACATATATAAATTTTTAATCAAAATAAAATATAAAATAAAAAAGTTAACCCCAACTAAAATCAAGGATGAGGGGCACATGGCTGCTACATGGCATCATTTGCATGATGCAGCTAGTGGGAGTAGCACCGGTGCTGCTGCTTGCCTTCTAACAAACCAGCTGATGACATGGACGGATGGATGCTTTCACTAAAAAGCAATATGATAATTTATATTGATTTTACATGTGCAGATGCACTAACATAAACCATTTTGATCTAATTTTAATGATCAGCAATTGGCATTTAACCATCAATTATCAGCTGTGTTCTATATTTAATTTTGAGCATTAGATATATCACATAATATATAACAACATAATGATTTCTATTGATTTTACATATAAACCAATATAAACCAATTTTTTTATCTTAAACATTGGCAATTGACATTTAACTATCAATGATCAGCTGTGTTCTGTATTTAATTTTGTACATCTTGTGCAAATAATGTATAATTTTTTTTAATATATATAAAAAGCAATATGATAATTTCTTTTGAATTTAAATGTTCAAAGATGCAAGCCAATAAAGGCATGGTGGAATGGTTAATAGATGATAATGTTGTTGCAACCAAGGTTCAAACCCCCACTGGGCCATTGAGCTCACAGGCTTTGTGCCCCTAATGGGTCATTGTTGTGTATCATAGGTTTGGAAAACCACTCTTGGTTTGTAATTTAATATATGCCTATTTATTGGTGCTTAGAGATGGAGTGATGTATAAGTAGTTTAGTTGATTTGCAAGTACTACTATGCTGTCACAATTGCTCCAGTTTACATGCTAGTTATAACTCCTGTAGAGGCATAGCCTGGATATTTTGTTGTCACAGTTGTTGCTAAATAATATGATTGGTCATTCTTTTGGAGTGGGGTTATTTTTTCCAAAAGGGTTTTCCCTGCGTAAACCTTGTGTTATGGTATAATTTCATGGTCTGTTCTTTTTGCAACTGTAAAGATATTTTATTTTCTGTACATTCTTCCTTGAAAGATTAGTGTAGGAACCGTTTCTGCACCTTTTTCTTCCTTTCAATCCTTAGTAGTAATAATCAGAAAATTAGGTCAAAAAACACAATTAATTCAGAAAACCACCTGTTGTTGCGTGTTTTATGACACACAAAACATTTTAGAACAAAGTGTCACAGACGCTCTATTCTCTCTTGAAAAACTACTTCCTATGTTAAGATTGCAAGTAAGGTCATAGGGTAATTCCAATGTTTAAGATGATCGCGGATAGGCTCTGTGGTATGGATGTGATTTGCTGTGGGCACAAGTAAGATTTTGCAAGTTATTCGGAAAAGCAGAGACATAAATGCAGTACCATTTTGAATTTTTTAATTTTGTAAAAAAAGTGAAAAAAGATTTAGGGTTTAGAGACTCTATGCTACTCCTAAGAAATCAAGAGAAGACAAAGACTAAGTGAAACCAAATAAACCATACTCTGTTTCGCCACGTTTAACGACAACTACGCAGAACAAGTGCAATCTTCTAGGAATGTGCTTGTGATTTTCACGTGATAAATAATTGCCATCAGATCGAACAACAATTATTAAAACAGAAGTTAAGCATCCACAGTAAAGCTCAGTCTAACTTTGCACATTGAGTGAAATCATCCACCCAAAGAAAGTATGAGCTCGGTTCCACTAATCTCCGTTATCAATCAATCATTCTTCTAACATACATTTTAATTCAAATCTACTAAGAGAGAAAGAAAATACGCGACCATGCAACTATTCAACAATCAAGTACTCAAAGCACCTCATGCATTTGAACTTCATTATCAAAGTAGCTTTTCACAACAATCTCATAAGAACTCTCTCTTTATTTCTACAATCTATCTATCTCAAATCTGCTCTAACTTCTTAATGAATATCTAACTTCTAAGCCTCTAGCTATTTCTAATGAATTTCTAATGAAAATGAGAGAGGGGGGGTTTATATAGTTTTTCAAGATTACAAAGAACGGCCGAGATTGATTCAAGATCAATGGCCAAGATTAAATGGAACTAAACCCTAATTAGGGTTTCCAAAACCACAATCAGTTAACTGAAGAGAACACTAGACAACTGGAGTGTCATCCTTATCCACTTGTGCAGCCTCACGTTCGGCGAACCTGGACACTATCAGGTCGACCTCCTCCATAGCAATGTCGGGCAGCACGCTGACGTTGTACTCCAGCAAATCCAAGTTCTCGGCACACTCTGCAAACATAGTCGTCCATGTTGGCTCTTGCAGCAAGAAAGAACTTCTGATGGCCATGAATTCGAACACTTTGGTGAAACCTTCCTTCATGATTGGCCCGGTGGTGGAGAAAACTTTTTGTACTTGCTCCTTTAGAATCCTTGGCCGCAAGTGTTTCCTTCGGACAACCTCCTTGTCTAGCATATTTGCAGCCATCTCATAGATTTTTCTTTGAATTTCTTTTACTTGTTCTTCAACTCTACCACCATCCTGTTTCACCTTTTCGAGGACTCCTTTCCTTGAGATTAAGGCATAGTACCATCCGTTTAAGTCATAAGCCGCTCCAGCCTCGATAACCTTGTCTTCGATCAACCGTTGCTTTGAAATGCCCTTCAGTTCCCGGATGCATGGGATGATCCTGCTCTGAATATCCTCGAGACTGCTCCATGACTTTGCAAGATCCGCAACTCGCGAAAGCATGAAGGAAGCCTGCTCATTTACTTGCGCCAACTTTTCTGCAAATATCAACGCTTCTTCTTTCTTTCCAATCATCCAGTCTTTAGCCTCCCTCGCTGTTGTCAATTCCTCTTCAAAGTTCGCACTTGGTTCTTGTGAGGCACTCGGAGGTAAAGGCGCCACTTGTTCACCTTCGTTTAGTGGCTTGGTCAGGTGCTGGATGTAGTCTTTTAGATGTTGAATTTCTTTCTTGTAATCCTTTTTCTTGGCAACTTCTTTTTCTAATCTGGCCTTGATGGTGGCCACGGAATTATCCAAGTCTTCGACTTCCTGCTCTTTTGTTGCCGGACCCATGTCGACAGTCGTGATAGCATATTCCTCAGGAGCAATCTCGTCTTGAAACTTGTCGGCCGTAGGCACTGCAATTTGCACCGTGCGATTTCCAGCTTCATCTCTCTGAATGGTTGAGAACTTCTTGGCCTTCTTCCTTGGGGCAGTTTGCTCTAATCTGGCCAGAAAATCTGTGTCATTGTCCTCCTCAGGGACCTCCACTGGCGCTTTTCTTTTCAATCTTTCCCTCAGCCATTCTGGTACTGTTGGCTGTTCAATTATGTCCTCTTGATTTTGGACGTCCTGCATGTCTTGTATTTCCTGTTCTTCCTGAATTTCTGGCATACTTTGAATTTCTTGGACTAACTGCATATCATGGATCTCCTGGACGGATGGGTCCTCTTGAATGCCTTTGAGGGCGGAAATCATTCCTTCCTCGAATTCTCCATCCTCGATGTCTGTGTCGTTATCCGATCCTAAGATTTTTGTGCTTGCGGGAGAAGGTTGATCATCATCCTCTATTTGGATTGGCTCTATATTTTCAACTGGAGACAGGATCATGGCATTTTCCAAGGATTCTCTATCCAAGGCAAGCATTTCTTCTATGTTCCTAGAAGTAGCCGACTGGAGGGGTTTAGACTTATGTTTCTTCCGTGAAGGGCCCTCATCTATCTCTTTACATTTGTCTTGAATTGCAGATTTATCGGCTTCTTTCCTCTTCTTGGAGTTGGCAGCATCTGCTTGTCCATCAGCATGAGATGCACCGGCATTTGAAGAACATGACTCAGTGTCTCCCATCAACTCGTAGGTAAATTGCACCTTTCTCTGTTTTAACACTTCTACTTGACGATCTATCCACCACTGAGAGTACTTGAAAACAGGGCGCATCAAGGTGGCTAGATCACCCATCTCAGGCTCGAACCATTTTATAGGAGGTAGTGGCTCATTTTCCTTGAAGCCTGGCTGCACATATATTCCATCATCTTGCAGCTGGTCAGGTATTTTGAAAAGCTCTGTCGCCCTTATCATGCTTAATGGCAACCTTGACCATAATCTTCTCCTTACATCATATTCATCGGCTGCGTTAGCCCAAAAGTCCTCTAGGTCAACCCGATGTTTGTATCTTTCTCCGTCCACAATCTTGATGTGATGAAGCGGATCGAAGTTGCTCCTGGCTTTATATGAGATGAATGGATATTGCTGAATCTCCAGTCGAGCAACCTCTGCTGCTTGTGCTATCGGGCATGACTCCTCCATGTTGCCGATGAAAAACGAAAAGGTAACAGCAGCTTTCTGCTTAGGCCTTTGGATATTCTGATACGTTTCTAATTGTCTTAGCACTTCCAACAATACCATCCTGTTAGTCGGATAGACAGGCAGTCTATAAGGATTTCCGGAAAATCCTTGGATTCTGATGTAGGTGAACTTAGGATACTGAATGAACAAGAATCCATAGCGACTGATCAAGCTCTTGGCTTCATGCGAGAGTCTTTGGTGCGTTCCGCCCTGAAGAAGCCGGGTGATATACATCAAAAATGCATCGTGAGCTCTCCGGAAATGGGACTTCTCTTTCAGCTGCAGCTGTGGATAGCAGTCGTAGACTTTGAATTTCCCCTCGCCGTTGCCAACCACGCCTTTGCATGTCAAGCCAGGATATTTATAATATCTTGCAAGTGAATATACAATATATGAGCTCATGTGGAAAATTTTAGTCTGCTCAAAGTTGACCAACTGTTCGTGCAAGCTATCACTAATCATCCTGGACCAATTGAACATTTTGACTCCAGTGATTATTTCGTCAATAAAATAGTACATCCATTCTTCGAAAGGAGCACCATGGGCACTGCCTACCATTCTATTAAGTAGCAGAACAGTATCACCATATTCCTCTTTGAAGTGGGTTCTGATCAATTTTTTTCGGCATCTTGCTTGCAGTAGGCTTTGGTTTTAATAACCAATTCTTGTTTATGTTGGATGCATAGAGATCCTTCTGACTTTGATAAAGTTTGAGTGCATCCTGCTTAGTGTGATAGGATGTTCGGTTGTATACTGGAATGCCAAAAGTCTCCTGGATTGCTAGCTCGGACAAGTAGGCAAGGATCCTTCCATCAGGAGCTTCTATCTGTCTGTCTTGTGCGTTGTAATGTAGTGCGCATTCTGCCATCAACTCAGGACATTCTTTAGCTGGTGGAAATCCAGCTGCATGGACGATTCCGTTGCGCATCATTCTCATGGCGATTGGTGTAGGCAAACGTCCGTCAGTCCCGTACATTCTCTTTCGGAAATCTTCAAGATCAACGTGGCCAAGATCAGTGTCTAGAACGTGCTCCCACTTGGACTTGATCTTTGATTGTGTTTGCACACCTTTGCTTGCGAACTTCATCTTGGCTGCTTCGAAAAATAGATCTGCAAGAGAAGGAAGAAAGGAAAATCAGAATTCGACATTAAAATCAGTTTGAAAGAACATTCCAACTGGTAATCAAATTAGATTTCGCGAAAAATAACAAGCTGGAAAAAAAAATAAATGGTGAAGTATCATGAAATGGACAAGAAAAATCTGCCTTGCGACTTCTTGGAGACGTGATCACGATAGCAATGCAAGCTGATAACAGAATATTTCTTTCACCTTGCTGCGAATTTCTTCAACCTTTTGCCTTAAACAATTCTTTTCTCACAACTTTTCTTCTCAAAATCGAGTGATTGCACAAATGAAAAACGAAATCACTTATAGAAGTGAGAGGGTCGATCATTTTAGTAAATTTGCAATGTTTCCTTTGAATCAAGTTCGAACTCATCTTTCACTTTGCTTTCGTATGGCAAGTTCTATTCTCAATCATCTCGTCCGGGAAAGTTTCTAATTTCATTCACAGTTTAACAAAACTCTTTTTCTCTCTTTCCAATTTCGAAATTTTCAAGACTTATCTCTTTTTTGGTGTTGGAGAATAAATGATTAAAATAATTAAAATAACTATTTTATGTATCCATTCCAACCCGTTCGTTTTATGGCCAATAATTTTTTGATTTTCGAAAATTTCCTTGCCAATGCCTTAGGCGAATTTTCATTTTTTTCAATTTTTCTCGCCAAAATTTTCATTATCCAATTTATTGGTCCATGATTTTTTGATCGTTTCCCAAAAATATTTGGCCATGTCCAATTTTATTTGGCCATAAATATTTCTTGTCTGACATTTTCCTAGCCACGTCCAATAATTTCCTAGCCATGTCCAATAATTTTCTAGCCATGACTTGTCTCTTGTCCAAAATTCTTTCGCCATGTCCGATTTTTCCTAGCCACGTCCAATTTATTTTGTCCATTTGCTTGATTTTTTCACAATTTTTCTAGCCATGGCGAAGATTTCCTTTAGTCACTTGGGCAAATTTTCTAAGTGTCATGCATATTTTAATTTTCCAAAGGTTTGGACTTAGGCAAATTTTAATTTTTTTTTTGCTCTCCAACACATGGCGGACCTTGGCTTTGAGGTGGCCATTTCTTCTATGGCTATGGCTGACTTGGTCACTTGGTTAGCCATCTTTACTCATGTTCAAGGCGGACTTGGGGTCTTCCATTACCATTTCTCATTTTGCCTTGGCTACAACCTAGCCATTTCATCTCTTTTTCATAGGCGAACTTTAACATTTTCTTTGCCATTCACCTTGTCTTTGTCCATGCCTTAGCCAAATTTCTCTTTTGTTCAAGGGCGGACTTTCTACATTTTATTGCCATTGGACACTTTTGCCTAGGGCGGACTTTGACCTCTTTCTTGCCATTTGCCTTGGTTGGAGGGCGGACTTCAGCATCTTGCACGCCATTCTCTCTATGTTGCTGGGCGGACTTCCTCATATTCTTTGCCATTGGTCACTTATGCTTAGGGCGGACTTGCTACATTTGTTTGCCACACCCTCTTAGACTAAGGCGGACTTCGTGGTTTTCATTGCCACTTTCCACTTTGACTTGGGCGGACTTTATCATATCCTTGGCCATTGTCTGATATTTAAGGCGGACTTCCTCTATTTGGTCGCCACTTGACTTCTTTTTGGTGGGCGGACTTCATCATTTGGTTGGCCAAGACAAGGGCGGACTTGCTTGTTTTCTTTGCCATTGGACATTTAACCTTGGGCGGACTTCATGCTTTCCTCTGCCATACATAGGCGGACTTCATGCTTTTCCTTGCCAACCACCTCATGGACAGGGCGGAGTTCCTTCATTTGTTTGCCCCTTGACATTTTTCTCAAGGCGGACTTGGCTGATGGTCTGTCCATTGCATTCTTTGACAGGGCGGACTTACCAGGTATCATTGCCATTTAATGCTTATGGCTGGGCGGAGTTCATTGTTTCCCCTGCCATTTCCTCATTTCCTTAGGCAAATCCTTCTTTCTCCATGGGCGGACTTCATCATGTGACTGTCCATTGCTTCAGATTTTATGCCATTGATTGCTTGGCTGAAGGTGTTTACCATTCATTTCTTCTGTACTTCACCATTACTTGTGAGCTGAAGGCGTATATCTCAGTTTTCTCCATGATTGTGTTCAGATTTTCCCATGAATGTTCAGATTTCATGACGAATCTCATGAATTTTCACCAATTTCTTGATGAATTTATCCTCCCATTCACCATTTTCGATGTTCTTTACCAGATTTCTCTGTGATTTTCCAGAATTTCTCACCATTTTTGAACGAATTTCCAGATTTTTGAACCTTTTTATGTGATTTTCCAAATTTTTGCCAAAATTTCAAAAAATCTTCGAATCGATTTTCTGAGAGTTTCGTTGCTCGTTTTGAACTTCTGAGTGCGTTTTTGAAACTCGTGGCCCTTCTAAAAATAGAAACTTTCTAAAATAGAAATTTTCCAAAATAGCAACTTTCAAAATAGACCCTAAAAAATAGGGATCCCAGTGCCCAAAAGTGCCAAAAAAGTAGGTCCTAAAAAAAAGGGGGTCTGGGGTGAGAAACCCTAAAAATTTGGAAGTGTCAGAATCGACCGAAACGACAGTCGATCTTCGTCTCCCAGGCCTTCTAAGCACGATGGTGACGTTTATTCAGTGATCCAGGCGAAAATTCATTGACTCGACTCGGGTGACCGTTCAAAATTCAGATTCAAAACCCCCAAGCAGAGAGCAGACAAAACGAGGCGCGCGAAAGCAAAACCCTAAAAAGCAAACAACAAGGGTCCCCATTTGCAATGGGGCGAGGTGTGAGTTAGGTCACAACACCACCCAAAACAAGTTTTTCCTTAATTATCCCAATTTTATCCCGGTTTCCAATTTTATCCTTATTTTTTGGTTTTAATCCCAGTTTATTCTGCATTTTTCCCAATTTCTTCACTGCACAATGATTTTTTTGTTTTACTAGCAAGTTGAGGTTTATTTGCTCATTTTCAGCAATTTTTTTAGGTTTTAATGCTATTTTCAGGCAGTTTTAAGTCCTCCTTGTCTACAATGACATGTAACGCAGGACTTTGGATGGGGCATGCTAGACAAAAATTATTGCTTCACTGTATCCTAGATTATGTTATTTTACATCCTTTATCAAACATGGTATGTAGAAGTTGCCTGTTAATTGTCATTCACTTTCTTTCGCATCTTTTTATATTGTAGCAATCCACATTTCGTCGGTAGCGATTTGCCTATCACTACACATACATCAATTTTTTTTAAAAGCTTAGATGCAGCATGGTTTGGACACACCGGAAATAGCAATGCCATAAAAGCATGTCCAAAAATGAATCTATAAAACATATAAACATAAAACTGAAATTTATAAGCTGAATCCCCTACAAATGTGACACAAAGATGAATGTTATAACTTATATGTGAGAAAATAAATTTTGCCTTCATGATTTTGTAAATGTTTTCATTTTTACTTTTAGTTTCTTGTTTCAATACAGCCTATATATTTTGTATAGTCTGTATTCCAGAAATATCATGACTGCATTTGGGTCATATCCAGATACTAATCTGTATTTGAGCCATTTTGAGGGCATAAACAAGGAACTGTACAATGTTTGTGTCAGTATCAAATAGAAAAATGCATGTATTGTTTTGAGGAGTGCATCTAATAGCACAGGTAGTAAGCCTGAGGCTGTCCAGACTCTAGATTAATCCTTACCACCCTCCCTTATGGTTTAGCTCATAGTTTGTAGACTCTGCGGACTCACCGCGGACTCGGGAGTCCCGACCCTGGCCGAGTCGACTCGCAGTGGACTCAGGAGTCCCGACCCTCGTAGAGTCAACTAGCCATGAACTCGGAAGTCGAGTCCATGAGAGTCCTGGGTCGGGACTCCCGAGTCCGACCTCAGGACTCGGCCAGGACTCTCCTGCATGGCCGAGTCTTAAAATGGGTTAAAACCCATGTTTCTTTATTTATTTATTTTCATTTTTAGACTCTCAATTGTTAAAAACAGGTCTGCAAATTGATTTGGGGTTGATTGAAGCAAGGAGAACAAACTAAAAAGATCAAAATAGAGCCAAGTAAGTGATCTAACAATTCTTTTTGTTTGTTTTCTTCAATTTCTTGCATTTAGAAATCAAAAAAATCAAGAAAAATAAGGGGAAATGCTGCCAAATTTTTTTCTATTTTCCTTAATAGCCTAATTCTTATTGTTTCTACTTTCTAGCTTGGTTTTGCATTCTTTTTCTTTTGCAAATGTTTGAAACTTTGAAATTTTGAATCACATTTATTTGCTGATTTTTTAGCAAACCCTAGCTGATTTTTTTTTTTCCATGTTGAACTTGAAACAACAATGTCGTCTTCAAATCCAAAGGGACTAAAAAAAGACCCTGCATGGAAGTATGGAATTCCAGGAAATAAAAAAGGTGAATTGACATGTAATGAATGCCAGAAATGGATGACAGGAGGAATAAACAAATTAAAATACCACCTTGCTAGAATACCTGGGCAAAATGTGGAGGGACGCAAGAATACTACTCCTGAGATTATTAGAGAGATGAAGACCCTTCTTGCTGAATATGAGCTTAAAAAAGAGGAAAGACAAAAAACAAATGACGCCCTAGCAGCAGTGATGAGTGGATCCCAATCCCAATCTACACCCTCTATGCCCCATGGTGCTACTGCTGCAAGTCCAAGCTTTCGTGCTCCACATTCATCTTTTGGTGATGGTTCATTTTCTACTGCTAGTGCTAGTCAAGGTCCTTCATCAAGACCAAATTATTTTATTCCACGTAATGTTCCAAGAGCACAACCTTCACTTGAAGGTACCGGTTGGAATAAGGAAAAGCATCAAGAAGCTAGGATGGCTGCTGCAAACTTTTGGTACTACAATAATCTACCTTTCAATGTTGCAAACAGCCCATATTGGGAAGGTTTGGTGAACGCCCTTACAGTTGCAGGAAAGGGGTTTAAGACCCCATCATCTAGAGATTTGAGTGGGCCATTGCTAGAGGAAGCCGTAAAGAATACACGGCTTGTGGTTGATGAGCAAAAGAAATTTTGGCGAAGAAAAGGTTGCAGCATTTTATCTGATGGGTGGACAGATGGACGAAATAGAACTCTCCTTAACTTTTTAGTGGCCTCTAATGGTGGATTGGTGTTTCTAAAATCAATAGATGCCTCCCATGAAGTTAAAAATGCTGAGACTTTATGCAATCTATTAGATGGGGTGGTCCAGGAGGTTGGAGTTGATAATGTTGTCCAAATCATCACGGACAACGCAGCTGCATATGTAGCTGCAGGTAGACTACTTATGGAGAGGTATCCCACAATTGCATGGTCTCTGTGTGCTGCACATTGCTTAGACCTATTGCTAGAGGACATTGGGAAGATTTCATGGGTCAAAAGAGTGGTTGAAGATGCAAAAAGTGTTACAAAATTTATCTACAACCATACTTGGGTGCTTTCTTTGATGAGGAAATTTACAAATGGCAAGGACCTTGTGCGACCTGGAGTGACACGATTTGCTAGCCACTTCCTCACATTGCAAAGCATTCTTGGTGCCATTGGTCATCTCAAGCAAATGTTCGTGTCCGATGCTTGGAAGGAGTCCTCATTTTCCAATAGACCTGAAGGGGAGAGGATTGTTGCCATAGTTTTTGATGAGACATTCATCAAAAATGGAGAGGAGTTGATGGGGGTAAGTAGCAATCACACAAAAAAAAATTATACATGATAATCTATTTGCTGTTTTTATTTTTTGAGGGGTTAATTTTGTTATGATTTAACATTTGTTTTCATTTTTTTAGGTGACAGAACCTTTGGTGAGGGTTCTTCGTATGGTGGATGGAGATGGCATGCCAATGGGTTTCATCTATGAGGCCATGGATAGGGCCAAAGAGGCCATATCACGTTACTATGGCGGCAACAAAAGGAAATATGAAATCATATGGCGCATCATTGATCGGAGATGGACACACCAACTCCACCAGCCGATTCATGCCTTTGCCTACTTCTTGAATCCGAAGTTCTACTTCTCGGACACATTTAAGGCGGATGAGGAGGTCATGGAAGGTCTTGTCATATGCATTGATAGGATGGTGCCTGATCGTGAGCTGAGAGATAAAGTGCTTGATGAGTTGGAGGTGAGATTTGTTACATCTTATTTATGAATTTGCAATGTTGAGCCTTGACTATCTATGAATTTTCTATATTTGATTTACTTTTTCTTTTATCTATTCAAGGTCTACAAAGGTGCAGAGGGGAGACTCTTTTCCTCCCAACAAGCAATTGAAAGGAGAGGAAAACAACAACCAGGTAAAAAATGAAATTAGAAACTTGATTCTTACATATAGATTGTTTACTTTATTCTTATTTCTTAATACTTATATTTTTTAAACATGTTTTTGTAGATCTATGGTGGGAGAACTATGGTGCTAGCACACCAAATCTTCAAAAGCTAGCCATACGTGTCTTGTCACAGCCATGCAGTGCTTCTGGGTGTGAACGCAATTGGAGTTTATTTGAGAACATTCACACAAAGAAGAGGAACAGGTTGACTCAGCAGCGCCTAAATGATTTAGTTTTTGTTCGGTACAACCTTCGCCTTCGAACTAGAAAGGTGGAGGGTGTTTCACACGAGTCCATCGACTTGGATGACATTGATCCATATGGTGAATGGACTATTGATGAACAAAATGATGAGGCTGATGTCTTCCTTACTGATGAGGATCTTGCTGAATTAGAGAGAGCAGCAGCAGAAGAAGAAGCAGCAAGATTGGATGCCATGGAGGACGACGAAGACACATTTGAATATCATGTTTCCCCTGCTCGATCTCCTAGTCCTCGTTTGGATACTATAGCACGGGCACCTTCTAGTTCTAGGCCTCCAAAATTGAGTACCATTGGGAGGGGAAAGAGGAAGATGTAGATTACATGTGGTTGTTAATGTTTTCCTCTTTTTGACATGATTATATGTAAACATTTATAAACTTATGATGCTGTTATACATTGAAACTATGAGTATTTGATGACTATGAATGATGAAATTTCAATTATTGAGTGTTTGATGATCATATGACATGTGTAATCTTTGAATTATGAGTGTTTGATAATCAAATTAGGCTCTTATGTTCTCTAAATGCATTAATTTGTTCTTGTTTTTTTGTAAAACTACGGTTTTTTTTTTTGCCGAGTCCTAGCCGAGTCTTTTCCCGAGTCTGTGCTGAGTCCCGAGTCCGAGTTTGCAAACTATGGTTTAGCTTGCATAAACTTCAAAAGGAAGGTTGCTTACGAGAAATATTTTGCTTGGATTCTCCATTTCAATGGGGAGAAGCGTCATCGTAATCACACAATCTATATAATGTTGAGCCAGCTTCTCCTTTGGCTTCTATATCCATTTTTCCCTCAGTTGATGTTTTAGCATAAGTGCTTTGACATTTAACATTATTCAAATGTTGGCCTATCCTTCCTTAAATGCTACTATGTAGTAAATAGTAATGAATTACACATTGTGCAATGTAATCAGCCATCTAAAAATTAATGAAAATGACTATATTTGAAAATTCATGGTGTACACTGTAAACTCTCATTTCCCTTCACTCTCTCCCTCTCTATGCAATTGCATTGCTTTTAAATAAAGAAAGGAGAAGCTTTTTTCCCTTTTCTCTTTTTTTCTGCAGTTCTTGGATTCACACTTTTTTTGAGAAAGATAATGTTGCTGGTTCTGGTTTGGACCCTGGTCCAGGTTGGCAGATTCGGTTTGTAGATCAATTAAAAACCATTATATTTATATTAAATTTGGGGGTTGAGCTCATTTTGGATTCGTACATACAAAAAAAAATGTAAAAATCATAAATATATATATTTGCAGCACAAACTACATACTTTTTGGTAATTTTATATACAGAAATATTTATAAACCTTATTAAATATTATGACAAAATTAATTATTAATTCTATTAATATTTAAATAATATTATATAAATATTAATAATATAATAAATAATATTATAATATACAAATATTCATAATATAAATATCAATAATTTAATATAAATATAATAATATTATCCTTTCCCATCACTCTCTCTCTCTCTATAAAAGTGCATTGCCTTTAAATTTAAAAAGCGGCATTTATTTTTCTCTTTCTAATTTTTTCTGCATTTTTTGGATTCCCACTTTTTTTTTAAAAGTCTACGTTGCCAGTTCTGGTTCGGATCCTGGTTTAGGTTCACAGATTCAGTTCATGGATCCATCAAAAAAAGGTTAGGGGCTAAATTCATTTTGGATTCATCCATTCAAATAACATGTAAAAATCATACACACACACACATATATATGCAGCAGCAGAGACTACATATTTCTTAGTATTTTTATATAAAAAACATTTATAAACCATATAAAATATTAATAAAATTAATATATAATATAATAATTAACTCAATTATTAATTTAATAAATATTTATATAATAATATATAAATATTAATAATATAAAAGATATTAATAATATGAATATACAATTATTATTATAATATATTAATATTAACAATTTAATATAAAATTATAAATATAATAATATATATTTAGCCCACACATAGCATAGTTGGCTTGACTCTTGGGTTTGCTCCCCAAGGTCTTTAATAATATATATTTAGCCCGGGTAGTGTAGTTGGCTTGAGTCTTGGGTTTGCTTCCCAAGGTCTTGGGTTTGACTACAAGGCCCAAGTTTAACCAATGCATACGGCTTGCGGGCAATTGTGTGCATCCCCAGGGGATTAGTCTTGCCCCAACTTGCTTGGGCACTAGGCTGGGGCGAGGATACCCTTGGGTTATCCAAAAAAAGGCGGGGATGAGGTCCCTCATTTGTGGCCTCACCTAGCTCGAACCAAGATAAAAATTCTTGTGTTATCGATCAAAAAATTATAATATAAATATAATAAATATTCAATATAATAATATATAAATACAATATTATGATATAAAAATATTAGTAATATAACTAATTTGCAATAGTAAGAGTTGAAGCTTGTGTTTCCACTACTACAATGGATGTACCATCTCAAAGGCTTTCCTAAAGCAAAGCGCAAAACCAAACTTACTCAAAGGTGTTTTTGTAGGTGAACTAGCCACCCCAAATAGATCCCTTTCCTTCTATGCAACCACCAAGAACAAGGAGCATGATCACCACATGAAAACAAGACACTAGCTACTCAACGAATGGTTGTTGGGACGTGCCAAAGTCTATCAAAGATGAGGATAGGGCTGATACAATAGGCATCGTTGAACCTTTTCTGATACAATAGGTGCACCCCTTTTGAGAAACTTCAATGAACCCCTACAAAAGAAAGTGAGGCAAGAACTCAACCAATGGGAGACGGGAAACCTCAAAACTCTTGAAGTTGGTTAGGTGCCTCTAGAAAAAAAACCTTCCTTAATTCATTGATAATAGGTCTCCACGAATGACTAATCCCAAACCATCATCTCTATTTAACTTTTAAGTGTTCTTCCCAAATCTTGTTGCCTCTCTCAAACAATGCATGTAAATGTGGTTCACTATTGTAATGACCTCAGCATCACAAATGCAAAAAGCATGCTTAGATTTGCACGAGTTCTTTGCTAAAGTCGATTTTTCTTTCTTTTCAACACAGATGTCGACATAATCCCTATCCCTCACCATGATGGATCTTCCCATTTCACCAATGTAAAGGACCCCACAAGAACTTTTAATTCTATAAACACCACTTCTCAAACTTGGTTCCTTCCAATCCTTTGTCAATCTTAAATTTGTCTTGCCTTGTTTGTGGGAATGAAAATGGTTTTTTACGTTTTGGCATCTTAAAATCTACAAGACCTTATAAGAGATTCATTCAATATAAAGAAAGAATGCTACCAAGCAACCAATCATGGTCTCTTGTCTTCACCTTCAAATGTATTGCCTTCTCAAGCTTGTCTAAAAACCCTTGCAATTTGTCTCCTCTTAAACAACAAATTAACTGCTCAATTTCTTGTTATAATCCTCTCCACAAATATTAAAAGTTCATGTAGCAAGGGTCTTTTGGACTCTTGCTCTTGTGCAAGGTGATGATGAAAAGAGTCATGCTCATAAAGGTTTGTGTAAGTCCCCTTTTTGTACGCTACAAGTAAGAGGCCCATTAGATTTTCGAGCAAGGACATCCAAAAAGGATTAAAACCATGCACAAAGGTTTTTGTAAGCCCCCTTTTTGTACACTATAAAGTAAGAGACCCATTAGATTTTTGAGCAAGGACATCCAAAAAGGATTAAAGGCCCTCATTGTCAATTTCCTTGCTAGTTTTGATGCACTCAACCAAATTGTCGACGTGTGTGAGTTTTCCCTTGCCATGCTAAGAGCATAAATTAGTGTTAACACACATTGTCTACTATTTTGGCTTCAACAAGAGAAAGTTAAGATTCCTCTACTCAAATAATGCAATGAAGAGGTCGCCAAATATTGGTCAAAGTGGCAAACCCATTGCCATCCCTTCAATCTAATCACAAATAATACCCTCAAATCGTTTCTAACACCTCAATGAATAGTGAAGCAACATGAAAGCTAACCAATAATTTGTCACCCACTACCGGTTGGTTTTTGACAAAGTCCAAAAATTGGCAACATCCCGAATGAAATAAACATTCCTCACCAAGAACTTTAACTCATCAACCAATAAGAAGCAAAGATGAAATGTGGTGTAATCTTTGGTGCTAACAATTGCCCTTAAAAGAATACCTTCTTTATAGAAATTTAAACGTACATAAATCCTACAAGCAATCTCCTCATTGGGGGATCAACTTCTATAGTATGTCATCTAAGAAGAAAACCTTTATAGCTTTAGAAACCTTCTTAGCAATCAAAGACATCAAATCATAATCCAATCTTTTGTAGCTCCCATTGTTAACCAAATGCTCTTCCACTTATCTATCATAGTCCAATATATTCATTACTAAAGTTTGCCTTCATAATAACAATATCTTTCTTGTCATTTGATGTTTTTAGAGCACCCAAATCTTCCCTTGAAATGTTACAAGCTGGTCACTTGGCATGCCTCAAAGTCGGTTGCATAATCTCACCCAACCTCTTCAACTCGTTAAATGCTAGCTGACGTGTGATATCTAAAAGCTTTCTGAAACCTTTGTGACGTTATTCACTAATACTTCTATGCATTTTCTGCGCACAAATTTTGTCTTAGGATTTGATACCCAAGGTCTTTGATTCCTCACCTTGCTCTATCTATAGCCCAACTAGTTTATACCTTATAGAGTGCCTCACATAACAACAAATCACCAAATATTGGGACTTTAACAACATAAAATGCTTTTTGAATATGAATGGACGATAAAACATTCATTGGAAGCTGTGCGTGCAGAGATATAAGACCTCAGGCATAAAACAAGGTGCCAACTTGCAGGTAACAAGTTGATGCAAGGAGCAGATGAGAATTTAATATTAATTAATATGGCTTGAAATGGACTACTAATGGGATTAACATGTCTTACATATAATCACAAAAAGAAAACTATTGCAAAAATAACAGTTATAACGGCTAGGATACAATTAAAATGTATAATCCCAGAAAGAAAATAATTGCAAAACCAAAAATCGTTATTGTTAATTTGAAACAGTATAATTACAAACATGACTATCCTTGCTGAGTGACCTGATTTAAATATGCAATTAAAGAGCTCCTTAACATACCAGACCATAACTGGAGGCAGAGCTTGGAGCACACTGAATGCAATCACAAGGAACCCAAAAGAGATCACTACCAGTATCAAGAGCCACCAAAAATGATACATTTGGAGTTCCTATATCAACCCATGTATAATGCAACCTGCAACAAGAAAGATTGCAAGCAGTCATATATCAACACATATGAATTAAAGTAAAACTTAGATTTTAAAAAGAAGCAAATAGAAAAAATTGTTATAATATGCCTCTAACCTAGATAGAGTTTCAAATCCTCATGAACACACTTAGCTCAAACTAAATAGTTTTCCAATTGATAATATGGTGTGTTTTATATTTAACAATAGCATTCAGTTAAGAACCAAAGGTTTTTGCAGTCCATCGTATTCAGATTTTCTGCATCAAAGATACATTGCAAAACGAAATTGAGTCAAATTCAAAAAGATTCCCAATTTCGCTATTCTAAGCTTTCCTCAAGAAACTAAACTAAACAATACTTTGCTGCCACTCACCGCTATTGCTTAGGCCACTAGAATTTGTATTGCTCTAGGATTCTTGTCTACCATTAAATAGGTGTCCTCCTCCTCCTCCTACTCCAATCTTGACCTTGGATTTTGCTATGCTAAGCTTTATTCATATGGGGTGAACAATAAGCAAACCACCACAATTAAGCTAAAATCTAATAACCTACATGTACGTTTACACTAAGCAGGTTGTGTTGTTGTCTACAGGTGATAGTTACATTGTCCAGCGAAAAAGACCATATGTTCACATTTTATTTCGTGCTTTTCTGATAAATCTATCACATCTAATCTCCATTTATCACCTGCACACACATCCAAGACAGACCTTGGAAGATGAGTGTAAGAATACAACCAACCAGCTTAACAAACATAAGATCCTTAAGTGCCCTCAAGCAATGCAACAAAACCAAACAATCCAAACTACATTGACTGTAAAAATCGTGCTAGGCTAAGCTGCCAAGACAAGAGGAAACTCTTCTTCTGTTGCATTCAAGACATGCACCTCAACTAACACATTGCTTTTCTCACCATTTGACAATTCCTATAGCTAAATTTTATCTCTTCACATAATATAACTCAAATAGTGATTGAATATTTTGTAACAATACAAATGAGACAAACATCTCACAATACTCTCTTAAAACTCATGTAAGCATTGACCAAAACAGTTGCATACCCATATCGCAAGTTTCAAATCTATCATTAACTCAAGTTCACTACAAAAGCAGCTTATCAACTTTAGAAAATATGGCTAACAGACAGAATCTGCATTTTTTTTCTATTTTATTTTCCATGTGATGATACATCTTCACAAACTTGACAAAAAACAACCTTCCATAAGCTCCTTGAAGCATTCTAGAGTGATGGTGGCTGCCAGGACTTGGATTTTCAACCTGAAAAACTACATCATTGAGACAAAACTTCCTAGCTAATAAGGAGCATTTTCACAATATCAAAAAAAATCAAGAGCTAACTCACACATCTGTGATTTAATAGTAATGGGGGTGTACCCATAACTATGTGAAACAGGTAGAATTCAGACTAACTGCAATTGATCAGACATGCGGTGAGGTAGAGTGTCACCAATATGGATTTGACGCAGTAAAATGTGGCCCAAGCTTTACCCCACTGGAATATAGCCTCCCTGACAGTGTGGAAAAATGAAGGTGCACTCTAAATTTCCCATTTAACATTATGGGAGTTGTCAGATTATTGGATGCTGAATCTATATGTGATACCCATGGTACTATCATAGGAAACACTATATTACAAGTTGATGACGGTGAAAGTACATTCTGGGCTAACAGTCATCACTGCTTGCCATTTATGCCCTTAAAATTTTGTTTGTTTTTTTCGACTAAAGATTGGTTGCATCTATTCTTGTTATTTGTTGCCAGTGAATGGTTTTTGAGTGAGTGTCATTCAAGTAGTTGAAAGCGTTACACTAGTGTGATTATTTTTGTGTTTGATTATAGTTTTATTCTCAGCAGTTCGAAGCACCAGAAAATCACAACCTCGCCCAAGATTTACTATGCAGAAATTTAAAAATACATTCCAAAACCAGTGGAACCTACACCGTCAAAAGTATTTCAACTTCGCCCCCTTTACAGAAGATTGTTCCAGACTTCAGCCTCTGCTGCTTGCGAAACAGCATTAAAATTTTGAATAACAGTGGACCAATATAATATTCTTCAAGAATCTAGGTCTCTATATGATAAGCAGAAATAAAATACGGATTAACAAAACCTTTAGAGAGAACCCTCAATGGCATCGGCACATGTCTTGGATCTGGATCTCCTAAGCAAGGGAGCTACCCACATTTCCCATATTTGACCAAAAACCCTACCTAACATTTCTTTCCTTAGATGAATAGGCGTGATGCATTTTTCTCTTTTCTAAATACCCTTACCAATCCGAACCTCAAAGGATAGAACTGGAAAAGTAGGGCTGCGGCTGCATTTTATCATCACGCATCTGTCTACTTCAAGTCTCACCATGCGTTTTTCTTAACACTAATAAGCTCGCCTTGTCATTAAAGGTAAATACCATGGCCACAGGCCATGGACATACGAAAAATAACACAGAAGAGAAGATGATCCATAAACTCCAAGCATGTTTTAGCATTGAACTAAACGCCATTGACAACATTTTCCTGTTTGGCTAAATACACATACTTACACTTCTCCATTTGCCGAAATATTCTTACTAATCAGGTTGTGAGTACATAAATTCAAGAGATATCTAGTCTGATATTATATTTATGTGCCCAATCTGTCCATTTCATGGAATTTTCCTAAGACATGAGAATTTCAACTCGTCATGAAGAGCGAACGCGGAAGTCGGGGGCCAAAAAAGGACTCAAAAATATACAGAACAGCAAGAGATCCGAATGAAAAAAACGCAAAGGTTCGAAGCTCTCAAACCAAGATTTCAGAATCACCATCAAAAACTATCACCACTAAATTAGAATGCCACGGGCACAAGCAACAAAAAAATCAAACAGAAAACACAAACACGAGCCTTTCATTTCGAGAAACGCAAGTACTTCAAACGTTCAAGAAACAAATAGTTCGAGCTCCGTCATTACAGTTCAAATCCACAGGGGCAGGCCAGAAAAAGAGGAGGGACCCAAAAATGCACATATAAAGCAAGAGATCAAAATGCAAGGGTGTCTACGGTTATCAATCTGAAAGATTTAATGTTTACCATCCAAAGGTCTCGCCATACTGTACGGTCTCGTTACCCTGCGAGAAATAGAGGGACTGGTACTCTGCAATAAGCTCTCGCCGCTGGCTCAACCGCTGTGCATCATGCTGGCTGAGAGCCGCGTAGTAGCTGGGGCTTCCCTTCCTGGGCCAAGCCATGGGCGAGGTGCCTCGCTTCTGAGTCCATATGACTCTGGCCTCCTCTGAGAACTTGTGTAACATCTTCATAGAGTACATGCCAGAAGACCCCTGGCACGTTTCCATCAAGAACAAAAGGTAGAGACACACCATGGCTGTAGCCACACACAGGCTCCATATTCGTTCCTTCATCATGGAGATAATGTGATTCGTTCTCGCGACCTCACGACAGATTTTTGAAGAGACACAGCATGATACTAAGACGCTATTTATAATAAAGTAAAAGGACTGGCAGAGCTTTCGTATATTATATGTCGAGGCATCGATATTTCCGATGACGTGGCACGTGACTTGGCAGGGCAGGAGGTCTCACGTGTCGTCACATCTGCGAGCCTCTAATTTTGACAAGATTGATTTTTTTAAATTTAAAAACATATTGTACAATGCCTGCCTGCCTGCCAGGTGTACCTAATCATTACTTCTTTTTTATTGCAGAGTAACGTGCCGTGGATATATGGGCATCATAATACATTACCACCGTCAAGTTTGACGACCATTTGGATTTAATGTTAGTGTTCGTTCAGGTTCAGGTTACGTTGACCACTTTAATTATTAGAAAACCTAATTTTACTTAAATTGTCTTAGTATAGCAAAACTTTTTAATATTTTAACATTTGTCATTATTTTGAACGTTATGTGTCATCTATAGAGAAGATTGTGGGCACTCATGGCCCTCCAGCATTTTCTCACCTAAACTCTTAGCAATTCTAATCCATGTTTCTTTATTTAGGTCATTCTACTTTGACCACTTTAATTATTTTGAGATATAGATCCGAACGGGTGACGTAAATGGTTGAGGGCTTTGGGTTCGTTCCATATAGGTCCCAAGATCGATACTCTCCCATGATTCTCTCCCCTGAATAATAAATGGTTAGGGTCGTGTTAGGTGCGGTCTTAGCCCCCAAAGGACTAGTCTCGGCTCATCTCGCCTCCTCTTCTCCAAAACCTAGCCAAAAAAAAGTAAGGCCAGGGCAAGGGTAGTTGAGTTCATTGGGTTGAGTCGCAAATCTAAGCGTTTGCCATGAGGGTTGGAGATACCTTTGAGTTAACAAAAAAAATAAAAATAAAAATTTGAGATGTAATTTCATTTAAATTGTATTTCATTATGGCAAAATATTTTTCACATTTTAATATATATTGTTATTTTAGATGTTAGTGTGTCACTTTCTTATGTTTTGGAGAAGATTGTGGGTATTCATGGCCCTCATGTTCTCTCACCTAAACTCTTTACTTTTTGACAACCTAAAATTCTAATCTACCTCTATCGATCAAAAAAGTAAACTTTATGTAGAAAAAAGAACTTTAATTAGAAAATGAGCATAATAGAAAAAGAGAGAAGAATCACCTAGAGCACACACAATAGAGTACCTAATGAATTTAAGATAATATTTAGCCATGTAAGTAGTAACAATCTCATACAACATGACCTCCATTATTAGACCACCTTTATTGCATCATCATACACCTTGCACCTAAAACTTTTCATATGCATTCCAAGCATTTTCCAATAACACTGTCACACAACGTAGGATCTAACTAGGGCATAACCCCAAATGTACCACAAGACCATTTATCCAAAAAATAAACATCATCAATGCAAGCACAAATGTAGAGAAAGTTGTCAGGGGTTGTAAGTTTAATGTTAGAAGTTGTAAAGGATGCCTTGATGGTTGTACAAAATAGTAATGTCACTATATGAATGGCATTGTGCCTACCAAGACATTGTTATTTGCAATCGTGTCATTGATGACACACGGCTAAAAAATAGAGAATATAAACTCATTCTAGTAGTGGCATGCCTCCTTTTGCCATTCTCTAGCTATCGAAATCTACAATAGTCATCAAAAATACACTTTTCTTGCTTCTCTTGTTTTATACATTTAATTTCTACTTTCAATCTCGACCTTAACTTATAATTCTTTTAATGTTAGAAATGGTATGCATATACTTTGAATATTTTATTAGTTCCAACTAGAAACAAGTTTCTTATGCATCTATTACATGCAATTCATTTTGAGGTAATTAACCAATCAAGCTCGAAAATTAAACAAGAATGACACAAATGTTTAAAATATCATTTTAATATTTTTTATAATTATATATGCTATTAATCGTTAGTCCAATTGACTTTGCCAATTAATAGTCATGGGTGACCAAATTTTCTAAATAGTACATTATTTTGGCATCCAAA
This sequence comes from Sequoia sempervirens, assembly GCA_007258455.2. NCBI lineage: Eukaryota > Viridiplantae > Streptophyta > Pinopsida > Cupressales > Cupressaceae > Sequoia > Sequoia sempervirens. The sequence continues at coordinate 200,986,834 of VDFB02000017.1, forward strand.
TAGCCATAATGAATGATAATTGCACGAAAATTATATAACAAACGATAATGTACATACCATTTTATTAAGATTCATATTTTATAAAAAAGGTTATTAAATCATTTATTATTGTTGTTCAAATCTCCTTTAAAGTCGTTTGAATTTGATACTTGTATTTTGAGACTCTTGCATTGTTTTGTTAAAAAGTATTTAATTTAGTGGATTTATTATTCTTCCAAGCTAAAACACTTTTATATTTATGAAATTCAAATTTCTATTTTATTTTATTTTTATTTTCCAATCTTGAATCTTGTTATTTCAAATAATTTCATGTCAAAGAAGCAAAATTAGTATTCATTTATATAAAAATAGAGTGGCCAACCTTTAAAATACATAAAACTATTTTAAATAATATAGTTTACTAGTTTTTAAGTAAAAATAATAAAATTAAATGATCTTCAAAACCTTCAAACAAAAAATTAAATAATTGATAATTCAAACCTCTTAGCAATTCATAAAGCAAGTTGTCAATTTGTGGTAAATTTCTTAGGTCGATATATTTAATAACAGATTTATTTGCAAAATGTTATTTTTCTATGTATTTTATTCTTTTGTAAACTCCATAATGTAAAATTTTATTTACTTCACTTCAAATACAAAAAAATATAAGCAATATTAATTTAATAAAATTCTCATCTAATTACACAATTGTTTGAGTAAATCCTCGATATGATACTTTAAGTTGCTAACAAAAGACAAACAACATACAAGAATTTGAAATAAAGAAGAATCTTAACAATTCTATTATAAAACTGTAAAAGAAGCAACATATAAATATGAAATAAAAATCAAATCTATGTTCCAATTTGTCAATTCACTTGATTACAATGTCTCCCCTACACAAAACCACATAAACATCTCATAATCTATTTCTTTTATATAAATTTACTTTTCTCATAGCAAAGTTAGGAGATCTCATATTTAATACATCAAACTCAGAAGATGGACTATGTCACCAAGGATAAATTTACTTCTAATTGAAACATACAAGCTAGTAAATAGAGGAAATAATTAAATATGTGATATATACACAATGTGAATTCATTCATTTAGATGAAAATTAAAATTCTATTTAACTTTTCATGCTTGACAGATTGTTTTGACTTTTTAATATTTTTTATATTTAATATGATTAGTGGTATTTAAAATTCAATTACTGATATACCCATAATAAACCATGCATAATCTCCCTAACTATTGTCATAACCCAAAAAAATAAAATTAATTTGTTAGGGTCGCATATAAGATTGTTTAACAAAATTTTACAATTAAGAGCAACTTTAATCCTTTCCACCATGCATAAAATAATGTTCTTTACAATGGTCACAGATCTTAATTAGAGCTTGGTATTTGTAATTGAAAGGTGGAAAATTGGCTTCACCTTCCTCCACCCTTGATTCAGGGCCTAGAAAGGGGAAACTTTCACAAATTTTCACTCAAGAAAAAACCCTTGAGATTTCTTTGCAAAGGAGAAGGAAATCCTACAAGAGGGTTGTTCTAAGGACTGAAAATGATTTAATGAGGGGTTCACCACCAAGTGTAAACTTGGAAAAGACAATGGGATGCAAGATGAAATGTAAAACCCTAATTCAATGCAATGACCTAGGAAAAGCCTTAGAAATGTAAGCAAAACACAATAGAAAAGCAATGAAATGAATGATGTGCACCTAGAAACTTGATGATGACTGGAAACAACTCTAAAATCCTGGAAAACCTAAATTTTTGACCTAATGGGACTCATTTTTCATTATGGGCGAATCAATTCCAGTTTTAAATTTTTGTACAAAAGCGGGTTTCAAGCAAATGGGTATCCAAATATGCAAAAATATCTAAAAAACACCTACAATGGGACTCATTCGCCACTTGTGGTGAATAAGTCCAGTTTGAATTTTCTGGAAATTCAAAGTTTGAATCTACTCTTCTTAGTCTACTCAATTTGCTCCTCTTCTCAGTCTGCTCAATTTGCTCCTCCAAGTTCCCAAATCTGAAACTTTGATTTTGGGGTTGTAGATGACCTTTTAGTGGAGATTATGTCTTTGTAAATGGGTAGACCATTCCAACAAGCTTGTAATATAATCTTCAATGATCCTTTAAGTTCCAAGACACCTAGATCTACAATCACAGAGAGAGAGAGAGAACAAAAGTGTTGATTGTTAGGGAATAGGGGTTTGCCTTGGTCAAACCCCTTTTAGGTAATTAAACCAAATGATGAAATAAGATAATGAAGCATGAACATGAAATAATGCAATTAGAACCTTGTCACGATGATGGATCTTGAATTGTTGCAATGATTGATGAAGAATCTGCCCTTGAATGCCTTAGAATTGATCTTGAGAGCTATCTTGAGGACCTTGTGAAGACTTGGAATGCTTAACTCTTGAATACTTGACTTGATAGCATGAATGTTTGATGTTTCTTATCATGAAACGAGGATTTGAAAGCTTTCTTATATAAGCAATCCACTCAAATGACCGTTAATTTGATCCCCAAGGCCGACATAGGAGAAATGTGAACTTAAAACGTAGCTTTTCCAACTCAAACCTCAAAAATAGCTCAAATAGGACTCATTTGCCCAAAGTTTCAAATGGGTCCCACATGGGCTATTTTGCCAGCTAGGATGTCGGGGAGTGAAGAAATTAAGCTTATATGTTGATATTGTCGAGTTTTTTTTATCAAAATATGCCTCGGGGTGCATAATATAAGGGTCATAGGGGCCTATTAATGATGATATAAAGGTCATAAATTCAAGGGAGCCCAAAATTCAATGTGAAAGTGTAGATAAATACACTTTACAACACTAAATTAAGGAAAAAATGGATCTATTTAGCTTAGAAGGGCCTTAAACCCCATGTGAATGTGTAAAACACATTACAACACTAGATTAGGTCCACATTAGTTTATAAGCATTCTAAATTTAATGTGAAAGTGTAAATAAATACATTTTACAACATTAAATTAAGGTAGAGCTAAGTTAATTTAGCTTAAAAGGGGCCCAAGACCTAATGTGGATGTGTAAAACACCTCACAACACTAGATCAAGGCGATATCAAGTCTAATTTATCATTAATTATTCCCCAATTAAGCAAGGGATACATTTTTCTACACTACATAAACTAGATCCATCACTTTCAAAATCCTTACTGATTGAAACCCTTCTCCTCCATCATTCCCATTGTAATTCCCATTAATGTTGTTAATAGTCGATCATAAGTATTATTATTAGGGCATGTGCACTAAGATGAGGGACTAAAAAGGTGCCCACTCCACTTTTTGGTCCCATAAAGGAGAAAACACGAGCACATTATAATTAAATGTGCTCATCTTATGGGTTGGTAGTGACTGAGCCTAGGCTCAGTCATTACCAAGCCATAACACAAGTGTGTTATAATGTGCTTGTGTTATTGTTTATTTTTGAAGTCTTTTATTTCTTCTCTTTCTCTTTCTAGTGAAACTATATACATGAAATAAACATTTAAGTATACATGACATTTATATATGGACATTTATTTTCTTATACTTTAAGTTATATTTCATATATATAGTTTCAGAATGTTTGAGAATGGTTTCCAATTTTTAAGAGTTATAATGCAAATTATAAGCTTTGGAATATCTTATAATTTTTTAGATAGTCAAAGTTCAATAAACAATAGGTCAAATATCAATAATCAAGAGGTCAAACTTAATTGATTAACAAGCTTTATCATCTTTCTCTCTCTTTATCTCACTTTGTGTACATCCTCTCTCTCTCTCTCTCTCTCTCTCTCTCTCTCTCTCTCTCTCTCTTTGTTAGGAAATGAACACAAGGGAAATAGGTGTCCACCTTCTGGGAGATGGAACTTAGGGACCTATTTCATTCTTTAGTTCATTAGGAAACCAAGATCCCTCAACCAAGTGACTTAATTGAGGGAAGGAATTAGGGGGTTTCCTTGGGTGTGATTAAACAAGGGATTCACCATTAAATGAAGCTTCAAAGGGGAAATGCAAAATCTAATGCACTAAACCCTAGAAACTTAAAGACATGAAATCGGGTTGATAAACATCATGAAATAGAGAAATACCTAGAAGAATGGAAAGATCAAAACAAGGTCTGAAAACCCTGGAAATATGTGTTTTGAAGTGCACTAGTACTCATACACCAAGTTGGGTGATTTAGTCCTAGTCTAGGGTTTTTGGGAAAAAATTGGAATCTCCTAGTGACTGATCTAGACCTACAAAAGGCTGGGAAAAAGGGTATACTGGGACTCATATGCCCAGATAGTTGCAAAGTGTCCCAAAAAAGTGAAAAGTGTCCTACAAGCAAAACTTTGAACTAAAACTTTGTGAGCCTCTAAAGATGGATTAAATTAGTGCTTTCCCACTAGTTTCATGTAAATAAATTGGATATTTTGCTCTAGATCTAAGTTTCTATGAGCCTTGACAACTTCTTATGGCAACTTTGATAACTTTTGCAACTTTGCCTTCAAAGGATCTTCAAGCTCCAATTCACCTAGATATGAAAACACACATCAAGAGATAAAAATATTGTTTTGTTAGGGAATGGAGGTTTGCCTTGGTCAAACCTCGTTTTGGTAATTAAACCTTGAAATGAAATAGAAAAGCATGAAGGAATGATGAATGAACAAATGCATGTAAAAACTCACCAAATCTTGAAATAAACGTTGCATTTCCATGAAGGATAAAATTCTAATTTTTTTGAATTTAGATTTGTAACTTCAATATCTAGTGCTTCTGATTGGTTTCATGGTGTTTTATTGAATTTTCTTCCTTAATCAAGTTTTGAAGTCAAACCAACTACAATTCAGACATAGGTGGACCGTATAACACAACTTTTTTTGTATGTATCGAAATTCAAAAAAAATTTGTTGGATCAAGGACTTCAATATCTAGTGCACTCATATTTTTCAAAAAAAATTATAATCTTCTATTTTTCCACATGTGCAAAACAAGAGCTTGATTTTCAATGAAAAACCTACATTCACAAGAAATAAAAAAATAAATATAATAATAAATTAAATTTATTTAAAATTATACTTTTTGGGAAGCTTATAATAAGGATTACATACTTACAAAAACTAAATTTTGAATGAACTCATTTGATCCCCCAAAAGGTAAATCAAAAGTGGTTTTTTATCAGCATTTTGATAGGTGTAAAGGAGACTCTATTATAGGTATGGTTTAAAACTAGTGAGGTTCTATCGAGGTGGTTTGATCTAAGGTAGTTTGATCAAACCCTCTTCAATTGGAATGCTTTAAATGTAACTTTTTAAGGCTTAAATCATTATATTTTCTAAAAATATGTGATTTTAATAAAAATCAAAATCTCCCAGAAATTGTAAACTAGTTTTGTGGGATCACCCTAATATATATCTAGATCTATGTGAATCTGATCCCGTTACAAATGATGATAACTCATGAATGTCTACACAATCTACCATGATAGAAGTCAATGTAGGTGAGGCAAGAGTAATATCCAAAGATGGAAATGGTGATGCAACTTCGTCAAAGCTATCATCAAATAGAAGATGAATGTCCTCAATGGCATCGTTCAAATGTGCAAGGTGGGATTGTACAAACAAAGATGTGATTTCTGATAGATATGCATCCCAATGTGGTGGATTTGGGATGATGATAAAAATAACTTGATGCAAAGAATCATGATAACTCATGAATGAGTCAACACTAGATTCAGATGTAGAAACAAGTGATATGGAAGATGAGATATCGATGCAAGTCAATGGACTACATTTTTCATCCCCAAATGATGATGTGTCACAAGATGTCTAAGTGAGACTAGATGTTTTTGCATGTGTTCAAGCTAGAGGATTAGGTAAGGCAATAGTACCATGACTAAGAAAAAATTGCTCTAGTTCCTTAGTTTGACAAAATTAACATTCTTTTGTTACATACCTTTTCTTTCCACAATATTCGCATTTGATTTTCTATTCATTTGGAGGATTATAAAGAATACTCAAATGGAAGGGATTTAGTGTGAGAGAAATGATCACATGAACCAAAAAACTAAAAAATAGAAACACCTAGATTTCCCCCTTGATTTAGAGAGCCCTCCAAAGTGATTAGTGTTGATTGTAGCCTCCCCAGAATAATGTGCAAGAAAATTTTACAAGTTATGAAGATCAAATGCTAAAATATTTCGTTTATAACTCATGGAGATTTTTATATTTTATGAAAATTTAGCAACCTAGATATTAATTTTACATGAAAAATTAGATTCTTTATGAAATTTTGATAGAAATTAAAAAAATTACAAAATTTTGATAAGTAGGATGAAAGTTATCCCTTGTCAAGATTTGCTTACAATGTTGACTTCGAAGGATTAAAAATGTATTAAAATAATAACAAATTGAAAACTTCTTGACACTAAAACTTCAATGTTAGAACCAACTTTCCAACAACTATTTACAATCGAAAAACACCTCCCCATTTGCAAGTTATGGAAAAATGAAAAAAGGCCCCCCTTTTACAACACTTGAAAGGAAAAAAATTGACCTTTTCCTTTATAAAATTTTGACAATTAATGCCAGAAAAAACCACATTGCTTGATTCAATGCGACAATGAGAGAATCCTCCAAATGTTGACCCTCATTGTGATGACAGTTTGAGGCAACAAGGACACCTTAGAAGAGTTGTTGGAAGGCTCCATTTGTTTAGGGAGATGGAAGCAAATGAGATTTCTTGACTTGTTTGATATGCAGGCGGAGAATCATGACCAATTAGAGGACCACTGTGATTTATTCTCACCACATGGAGGTCTTGTGGTGTCTCTACACCAACCAATAGGTCACCACTTTTCACAATATCAATGCCTCCCTGTGACAAAATAAACCTTTGTGTTGATTGTGTGAGGCTCGCAGGGAAGAGATGGCATTGTGATTTGCAAGTCGTGTGAATGTTGGTGCATGAAGATTGTTGCAACATAAAGGTGGCTTGTTCTAGTCAATGGAAAGGCTGAGAATTGACATATTATTCAAGGGGTTACTTGGATCCTCGAGGAGTATGTATGGGGTAATTTAAAATGCCTTGTCTTGTGGGGAAACAACAATAGTGATGAGCTATAGACACAATGGCCAATGGAGATGTGGTATTTGGGAATCCATGGGATCTTTCATTAACACTGGCTTCTCTTACGAGTGATAGAATAGAAAATAGCTTCACTGGTTGCACATAATTTTGCTTCCTATCCAAATGCAGAATGTGCCCTAATGATGGCAAGTCATTGATACTTGGCACAGTCGAAGATATGCAAGTCGATCCAAATGAGCAAAGTTGATGTCTTCCTTGGGCCAATGTGCCAATGGCTAGTTAATACTCTGCAATGAAGTTGAGTGGTGGATAGTAGAAGATTGGATGTCACTTGTGGGAGGTAGGATGGAGTTGGTGAGGTTGTTGCATGGAATATGATGTTTCCACAATATATATACTAGCAGACTTCAAATGGCTATTGATGCATTCTTCCAATGGAGGATGAAACTAGGCCGGTGAAGTCCAAAATTGAAGAAGATTAACCAGAGATCTTACAAAATATGTGCAAACCATAAAAATAGGTTAAAGAGGCCAAATTTGTTGTAAAACATAATGTTTGAACCCTACAAGATTTTCTACAAGATTACAAATAGATCAAAAATGGCCAAAATCTCACAAAATCTACCCTAACAAGTAGATGGGTAGAGGGAAGATTGGACTTTTGCTAAAAAAAAAATTGATTTTTTACAACTTTTTCTAAAATAGGCATAAAGGTAAATAAAGTACAAAAATTAAATTACCGAAATTAACAAAACGAAAGGTATTTTCATTTCTTAAGCCTTTTGAACACAATGGCACTATCTGTGTGGCTCTATGACACTCCGTTGATAGGGCTATGTGTAGCAGTCACCTCAATGTAGGAGGGAGCATGCTCTCATGGCTCTGATACCATGTTGGAGAATGCCAAGATCAAAGAGCATGAAACAACTTCCACAAGTGAATGAAATATGCACAATAGTATCCTATCAAATATAATATGAAAGTGTATGATACAATGATCAAGCCTTGCATATATAGGCAAGGATGAGGAGGTGAGAAGGTAGGAATGAAACTTTGACTACCCCTCCAAATATGGAACACTTGTGAGCTCACTTGACAAGTGTGTAAGCAAGTTTCAATAGGTGTCTCAAGTCGTGAGAATACATGTTTCAACCATATGAAGTGAGACAAAAGAAAAAGAAGTCTAAGTAAACTTAAGCTAGGTGTCAATAGGTCAATCCTAAAAAGGTGATTAGCTAACTAGGTATGATAATGACTCTATTTACACTAACACCCATGACCCTGCTCAAAAGTGTAATGGTGTCTCCTACTTCCTATTAGAAATCACTTTTGTATAATTTTTTTAGAATTGTACGCATTGACTTATTGGGATGTTCCATCCATTTAATATTTAAAATCCTTTTAAATGTGTCTATATCATCACTAAACTATTTCTTATCTTGATCTTTATCTATGCTTCCAATTCTAATGTAGAAAGGGATATTGAATATGCTTATGAAAGCATCAAAGTTTAGGTCTACAAATAATCTCCCTTCCACCATTTTTTCCTTGTCTGAGAATCATTATTCTTGATGCATTTTATTAATAGCTCTTGTTATTATAGGGAACTGAGGAATTCTATTGCTTTGTCTAGTCCATTGAGTAGTAGTCTCTTTTTAGCCCTTCCTATTACATCTTGACCTGTCATTCTCTAGTGGAAGTCTTATATGCTTACATGACCTACCTGCCAATATTTGATATGTGTCCCCACCTTATAATGATCCATTTAAATTTAAATTTTATGTTTTTCACCCTTACATTCATTTAAATCCTATAGGATGTATAAAATCCACATGTCACTATTCTAGTTATCTAGATTTTGAAATGGTTTTTTCTATCATTTGTTTATAAATTTTCCTTATAAAATTCACAATGTATCTATCTAAATTCAATTTTAATCCTAATGAATTTGAATAATTTTTAAGTTTCAATTACCAATTTTGGTCATGGTTTCTCATTCCTTGGTCATTAAATTTAACTTGGAATTTTTAATTTTCATAGTATGTATTGTACAACCCTAGTTCTTATTTACCTTAACAATATCAAAATTTTGAATTTTACCTTAACATATAATTTGCAATTTTAAAAAAATGATTACAATTTGAACTAGGGTTTTTTAGGTACGTATCTTTTTGGGTGAATTCAAACTTCCAATTGATGTGGGTGAAATTAGATGCTTTAGATGTCAACAACACTTAAAATTCTCAAGTTTTAAGGATTATGATAGCTTTCTACAATTGTTTGAATCCTCTCTCTTTGAAAAAGTGTTAAAAGGCATAGGACAACTGAGAGGGGGGTGAATTAGTTGTCACCAAATTCAAACACAAAAACTTCAAACACTTATTAACTTCACAACCACACTATTATGTTATTAAGTATGAACATGAAATGCAGATAACAAAAAGTAGAATCAACACAAAGAACACTAGATTTTACGTGGAAAACCCAATGAGGGAAAAACCACGATGAGGGTTAACTCACAATATAAAGTAATAGCAAAACCGAATACAAGAGGCTTACTGCCCAAAATAGGACTCATTGTCTAGATACAAAGGCTCACTACTTATAGAAAGGACTCACTGTCCAACAGGGAGGCTCATTGCCTATAGATACAAAAGATAACAGAAAGATCCACCACAAAAATTTACACACATCTGCAACCTTGAATAGAAGATTTCAAAAACCTTCAACTCACTGCTTTTAGGAATCTAACACAATGAAGTATTGCTACCTCAACTCACTTTCACACAACATTGTATGTACATTTATATAAATTTACATTTATTTTTCACAAACGTTCCAATAGGTAGTTACTCTTCTACATAATCTAACCTTGTGGATTCTTTCCAAATTTAGTTTGATACTTTATGTACTTGTAACTTTTATAATTTTTCATCTTTGTGATGTCATTATCTTCATTTATCAAGGTAAATTTAGCCAAATTTTTACATATTTCACAAAGTCCTTTTATGTATTTTATTGGACCATCTACATCAACATCATATTTTTCACATAAAATGGATGTTATGAACTAATTTACCCTTTTTGGAGGTGCATTTGCAAAACCATCACTTTATTCTATGATCTTCTAATACACCTACTCATAGAGGTCAAATTCAATAGTGATGGGAATAACAAGTTTCAAATTTTTTGTTTGGTTTCACATACCATGGCCTTAACATTTCAAACATTGTTTTCCCAATTTTTATATTAGGACTTGCATCACAAAATGTAACATACATCTCATGTTGTATTATTTCTATCAAATGTTTTATATGTAATTCATAATAATTTGGCTTGATACTATTTTTGAGAACATCTCTATTATTTTATGAAGGATGAGTTTGATCATGCCAATTTGAGATCAAATTTCTAAAACCATATTCAATATTGTTAGAATGAGGATCCCTACACACTGAAACCCAATTTGATTTTGCACTACTATCATCAACAACCTTTCCTCTTTTCACATATCTTGCTAGTGTTTTTCTACTTAAGCCAATTTCACTTGAAAGTGAAGAGAGTTGATGCTTTTTTGGAATATTTGCACTTACAATAGAGGTCAAAACCACTCTTCTTGAAATTATCTTATCAATTGATCAATATTTTTTTATCAATGGAACTCAAACCTTTTGTAACATTTTGAATGATATCTTTTTCTATTTGTATTTTCTTCTTTTTTTTTGTGAAATCTACACTCAACAACTGCAATGGCTCTTTTTGGATAATCATGACTAAGTATAATTAAGAATAGTTGGTCTTGACCAAGTGTATCATGATTATAGAAATTATTCTCAACTATTTACTTTGAATTTATACTCAATAAATCTTACTAATTACACTAGGTTGTTCATCATAAAATTTTAATCTCTATATCAATATCAAGAAAATGATCTATATTTATATATGAAATTTTTATCTTAACCTCTTTAATTAGGCTCATAAAAGCTTGGTTGGGCCCCCTCCTTGACATCAATTGTGTGTGGTTGGGCCTCATCCTTGAAATTAACCGTATGTGGTTGGGCATTCTCCCTAACATCAATTATGTGTGGTTGAGCCCCCTCTACTCCAACATCTAAATTAGGCTCAACTTGTACTCTAGTTTTTGTATGTTGAGACCCTACACATATATAAAAGAGAAGAATTTAGAATATATTTAAGGGATGGATATATGAACTCATTTTCGAAAACATGTTATTTAGATAACAAACAATATTGAAGCCAAGATGTGGTGTCCATGATATGGGAAATAAATATAAATCCATGCGTGTACATGAAAGAAGACACTTGGGTGTAACATGACTAAGGGTTTTAAAGACTTGTACTTGATACATAATCCCCAAACTACTTTGAAACACATAAAAAAGGAATAATGGTGAAAAATACGTGAGTAGGAACACTTATGTTCTAGCGGAGGTGGGAAACATCACTATGGACATCAAATACTAACTCTATCTAATGCATATAAATAAGTTTTGTCATGATTGTGACATATACAATGGTGGTTGCCCTAAATTTTAATCATCATCTAAGAAACCCACTAAATGTTGGAAATTAGTGTAAAGTTTTATGTGAAGGCATTACTCATAATCATTATATGATGGCGATAATATTGGTAATGTATGATTATGATTAATTTTATCTACCTATAATTTATGTTCAATATTAGTAATAGGCAGTACTTTGAGAAGGCCAATATCGATAAGATTTTGAATACATTTAATTACTATATGATATTGACTTGTAAAATGGGTAGGTTTTCTATGGTAATTAAGTCTCTGTTTAAATTTTGCTCGTGAAAACTAAGTTAATACTCACCTTGCAATAAACTTGGAAATAAATGTTATAGGGATTATCAAAGGATTCAAATTTTCTTTTCCTTATAATTTCATAGGACAAAATAATTCATCAATGTTCATCAAGCATGCAATCAATTATGCCATATAAAGAGAGCATGGATGAGAAATAATGTTCATGGATAGGGGTGTTTTAATCCATAAAATGGTTGATGAAGCAAAAGGGAGTATAATATCTTCTGATTATACTTGTAGCCCCTTTAATTTGGTATAAATGTATGTCTAATTTGGGAGTTGGGTAGAATAAATGTCTCGTGATGGTGGAATAATGTTGGTGTTAGTGACATGTGTTTTAGAAAATATTGGATCAACTAGGTCATATGGTGAATGAGGTATGGGTATACAAGTATTAAATTGAGATGGAGGTAAGATATTTTAAGAGGTGACATGTTTTTAAGCTAAGGAACTAGTGAATTTAACCTAGAGAATTTATTTTGATCTATGTAGAATTTGAATTTTATATAAATGCAAAACATAGGAATATTTTTTTATTAAAGTTAAATATAGAATTAGAACCTATATTCAAACCCTAGAGTTGAGGATGTAAGGGAAAGATATCCAAGAATTCTAGGGTTGGGGAATTAGGGGAAATAGATCTAAAAACCATAGATAGGAACTAGTGAATTTAACATAGAAAATTTATTTGGAATCTCTGTGGAATTTGAATTTTATATGAATGCATAATATGTAGGAATTTATCTTTTATTAAAAATTAAATCTAAAATTAGAAAATATACTCAAACCCTAGGGTTGAGGAAGTAGGGAAAAGAGATCTACAAACCCTAGAGAGGAACTAGTAAGTTTAATTGAGAGAATTTATTTGGAATCTATGTAGAATTTGAAATCTATATGAATGTATAACATGCGGGAAAATATTTTTATTAAAACAAAATATAAAATTAAACACTTGATATTAAAACCCCAGAGTTTACTATTAGGTCTCAAAATCATTGCCCCATATGCTAGAACAAAACTCCACTCACAAGGCCAAGGTTGTCAACAAATGAGTGAAATTATTTCATCTACAAAATCATGGAGAACTTTGAGCTAACTCTATGAGAGCAGGTTTTCTCTCATTGAATTTGAGCTCAACTTAGAATTCAGACTGTATTCCTAGAGGTGATAGGATAAAACACATAAAAGAATCAATAGTTAAACCCAAATTGTTGATTCAACCCCAACATTGTCACTGGGGTGAGAGAAACTAACTACTAAATGGCCTTTATATAGTTGATATAACACCTTGATAGTGAGTGCAAGGTAGGGTTTTGTTACATGAATCACTAAAATTTACATATTTGTATTCCATGTATGCAGTGATACCACGAGCCATAGAAACTAAAATTGAAATTGAAAATATATTGAATAATTTATTTTGATGTTTATGACTGGAACATGTATAATGAGCTTGATGTATATCCTAAGATAATAGAGTCACATATTAAAGAAAAAAATGGTACAATAAAATAACATCTAGTAATTATGTTGAAAGGTGTTCCACTGCAACAACATTTATCCATGTACAACAAAACCTATTAAAATAACAACAAGAAATAAAAATGCCTGTAGTGTGCGATGGTTTTAAAATAAACATTTTTCAAAGAAAAAGTTTCAAATTGCCTCCATTTACTCGGGCATGGATGGATAAGCATGAAAAGTAGGAAGGCATGGAGAAACGTGACACGTCAACACCTTCTTTAATATGAGCAAGGCAGTTTCACATATGATTATTTAGTCTCAGCGGTTGCTCTTGAAAATTCAAGTGAAAATGGGTATATTTGTGAATAAGCCCAAATTTACTATGATTGATTGATTTGGTGTTGGGGAGAATTATGAAATTTGGAAGAAAAAGAGCCATCAACGACTCTAGCGATAACAACAACAACAAGGCTTTTTTGTATTGTTGTTTGATGTGTTGATCCGTCATTCGCCCATGGTTGCAAGTAATGATTTGGTGGAATCAATGATTCTAGGGTAATGTATAATTTACCATCAATTCAAGTCAATTCAATTTATTGCATATTTCTCCCACTTCTTCAAACCGGGTTGTTGAGGTTTGTTTATATTGTACAGATAAAATGTTTTCCATTACAATTCAAAGCACTGTGTGGAGAGGTCTAACGGGATTTCAAACAATTTTGTGCTTGTTTTGGTAAACGATTGTCTTATTAGGTCTGGAATCCATGGGCAAAGAGGACTGCTTAATAAAATCTATGCATTCAACAATAGCATCCATGTAGAAGGAATTGAAGGAGGGTCCAATGGAATCTTGTAATTTATGTCATACCGATTTGTGAATGCCATTAATGGGCTCCATAGGCATAATCCTGGTCTAATCTATAAGTGTGGAATAAGTAAACTAAGAACACTTCTTAATAAGACATTATATTAAAGATTCAACAATTAAACTAGTTTCAAACAAGAATCTACTGAAAGTGTCATATTGTTCCCTATCTCTAAAGATTTATCAAGTCACAGGGTTCTCAAATTTTGTAAGCATTGTGACTGTTAAAATGCCAATCTAGAGAATGAGATGCTTCTAAATGCGATGATGTAATCCTGCATGATGATTGTTGATTGATAAAATGAAGCTACTATAAACTAAATTGACATGAAACTATGATGAAAGAAGCTACAGTAAAACTATGATGCAAATATGATTATGATTCTATTGATGTTATGATTGCTATTGCTAAATGACTTACTATTGCTAAAATGCTTGATTGCTTTCCTTGCAGAGTAATTTTGCACAAAGATGAGGAAACATTTCTTGTGGAGAAAGGTTGTATATATAGATTCACGACAACACATTGTGACGGGGCAGCACAACAAAGGCCTGGATTTAATATGGAGGATTCAATGGTAAGAGATGAAGAACCTTGAGCTGATCATGGGAATGGTTTCTCCCCATAAAAACATCAGGCCAGATGATAGGAAGAATTAGAGGAAGGAGATTGAGAGATTGATTCTAATTTGTCTCCAAATCTTTCCCATGAATGCCAGTTGAATTAAATTGGATATTTGATGTCTAATTTGGTAGGTGAGTGAATAGAGGAAATTTTCCTTTATGCTTTTATTTGAATAATTTGATTTATTCAAATTAGTAAAAGAGAATAAATAATTTAATAAAATAAACTATAGAATTTGTTTATTAAATATATATATAGAAGGGATATGATAATTAAACAAGAAATTATTTAACCTTGTTTAATTAATTAAGATTGAATAATATAATAATTAAATAACACAAACTATTAAAGTTGTATATTTAATTAAAATTGAAGAATGGGAGAATGAACTATAAATAAATATTTATATTTATTTAATAGTAGAGGAAAATAAGCTAATTAATCAAATAAGTTGTATTTAATTAATTAGATTATCCAGACCATTTTTAGGTGTATACATTTTCCCCCTCTTTGAAGTGATGTGTTTACACATTGCTTCAAAGAAAATTTTGTTGTTGCTGCTAGTATCGACAAAAAAATCTCAGTATGCCCCAAACTTTCCCCAGACATTGATTTTCAAGTAATGATGAATATATGCCCCCTCAGGAGATAAATTAATGAATTTATGATTTTTTGGATTTTTGGAAATTTTTAATTTTTTGATGATTTGATGATGATTTGATGATGATTTTTCGATGATTTGATGATGATTCGATGAAGATTTGATGGTGAAATAATTTATCTCCTGATAAAGAATGTAGAATATTGCCCCTGGATGAATTTGAATTAATCTCTCTCAAAAAAATTAATTAATCCTATAAAAACCCCACCAAAAATAACCTATAAAAGGTCAAAAGGTCATTTTCAAACTCATTTGTGCATTTGAATTTGAAAATTTGTGAGAGAGAAATTTGAGCAATTTGGAGCAAGATGTCGATTCCTTACCACACTCACCGATTCGAGCATGTGAGACGTCACCATCACCCAGCTGTCTACGGACCTCCAATACGTACCTATTAACCCCCTCGTTGTACGTGCATTTCTCATTTTTTGTGCATTTTCCATATTTCAAAATTGAGCTTTCTTTTAGCGCTTTGACATGTCGATGTAGCGCTTCGGTTATCTATTTTAGCGCTTTTAACTTTTTATCACTTAGGGTAGATAAAGTAGCACTTAGGTAGGTTTATTTAGTGCTTTCAATGTTTTAGCGCCAGGGATAGAAACTTTAGCGCTTTTACCTTCTATTTTAGCACTTTTACCAGTTTAGCGCTTAGGATAAGAAGTTTAGCGCTTTTACCTTCTTTTTTAGTGCTTTCATTTGTTTAGTGTGTTGACCCGAAAGATTAGCGCTTTGACTCAGTATAATAGCGCTTTTGTTGAAGTGGCGCTTTGACTGTCTGAAATGGCGCTTATGCCTGATGAAATGGTGCTTTTGATGATTTAGTGCTTTGAAACTTTGTTTTAGCGCTTCTAAGTCAGATTGATAAAGTTTGTCAAATTTGTCCTTGATTTTGTTGATTTTCGATCATGTCAACTGTCGATTTGATATGATTGATGATCCTGATCAAGTAGATGATGTTCAACCTCATGATAGGAGAGGTATGATGTTTGATTGATGATAATTATCTTCATGATAGGCAAGGAATAATTATAGTTTGATTGATAAACCTCATGATAGGCGAGGTTCAATGATGTTCGCTCATGAGATTTAATCAAAAGTCTCACCAAGAGCTGATTAGGTTTGATAGGATAATTGATGTTTTGATGATTTGATAAAGAATATTGACTTTGAATATTTCATGATGATAGGAAGCTTTGATGAACCTCCAGATTAGAGAGTGATTTCCTCAGACATTTGATTTGATATGTCAGCTAGCCCAACTTGAGACAACTATCATTACACATTGTGGATTATCTTCCTTACTAGACATGCCCCAGATTAGGATTAATCAGGGTCTCCTGACAGCTTTAGCAAAAAGGTGGCACAATGAGCATAACACCTTCCACCTAGCTACTAGCGAGATCACAGTCATCCCAGAGGATGTCTGAAGGATTTTGTGGATACCAGTTGTCAGGGATATTGTTGTTTATGACTCA
The DNA here is from genome assembly GCA_007258455.2 of Sequoia sempervirens. Lineage (NCBI taxonomy): Eukaryota > Viridiplantae > Streptophyta > Pinopsida > Cupressales > Cupressaceae > Sequoia > Sequoia sempervirens. Next base: position 201,003,854 of record VDFB02000017.1, read on the forward strand.
TTAGAGTAGGATGGTACTGATGCTCTTCGAAGGGTGTTTCAAGATGCCAGGATTGCTAGATTATGGATTATGTGGCGTGAGATGGTTGACGCTTATGCCACTTTGTCAATAGTTCTTGTTGGATTCATTAGAGGATTCCTTTGTCTTGATCGTAGGTCAAAGGGATTCTTTGTTGGTTGGGGCCGTATGCTTGAGAGCATGATTGTTCATGGGATGATATATGCTTGGGGCATGTGCATGCTTGCCCACCTTTATCATGATTTGCATTTAGTGGTGTACCTTGGAGGTCAGAGTTTATTGGTCTAAGTCACTTTACTTTAGGTGTGGGCATGGGAGCATATTGCTATCATGCAACTAGTGATGGTGACGTAGTGTCCAACTACGCGGCCTTATGTGCACATATATGCAGGTCGACCTACTTAGCCTAGACTGGGTAAGTTAGATCATTGGTGCAAAGTTCTAGATGATATGGAGACTGTTACCTGGCATCCCTATTTGGACTATGAGCACTAGGATGATGATGACGTGCAGTTGCCATTCTTTTGTCAATCCTTTATTTTGATCAGACGTACACGGTGGGTGTTGGAGAAATTTATGCTTAGATGTGTGCTTCGTTAGTATGGCATTGTTCAGGGTATTCCTTAGGGTGTTTCCCACTATGCTTGATAATAGTTAGATTCTACAGATTGGGGGCTTGGGTTGTCATATGATGTGGCAATGCAAGAGTTCGAGGCTTTACAACTTTTGTGGGAGATCCAACCAAATATTATGTAGCCACCAGTCACAATAGATTATGTAGAGTATTTGGTATTACATCCATTTCCATGCATTACGATTCCTGATGAGCTAGCTCCATTAGCTACTGGGGAGGAAATTGTTTTTGCACACCGACGCTGATGGAGGAGAGAGGAGATTGGTGGTAGAGGAGGTTGAGAGGAGCAGTGATGAGGAGGGTAGCAGCAGTGATAGTAGTGGAGATAAGGAGAGCAGCAGTGGTGATAGTGGTGGAGATAGTCCAGGTGGATCAGGTGCAGATGTATCGGGTGTTGGTGGGTCAGGTCTTGGTTTAGAGGAGTACATGATGCCTCGCAAGAGGCAAGAAATTGTAGACCCTTCAAAGCAACATGCACAGTAGCAGCAGACCTAGATAGCAAGTCTATAGTTATAGGTTCAGACACTATAGGGGCAACTGAATCAAGCCCAAGGGTTGTTGGTACAGACTCAGACATAGATGCAGGCTCAAGCTTAGGCCCATGCACAGGTTCTAGCATTAGTACAAGCTCAGTTGGATACGGCTCAGGTATAGATTTCAGCCTTGATAGTGGAGAGGGATGCTGCTAGACATAATATAGGGGTAGCTTAGGCTCAGATTGCATCACTGACAATTGAGAGGGATGCCGCCAGATTTACTGTAAAGGGGACTCAGGTTGCAGTCGAGAGATTGTAGAGATTAGCAGATGGTACCACCATAGCAGATTATATGCACGAGATTATCTGTATTGGTGGGTAGGTAGAGTATTACAAAGGTAAATTCTATGATGTTATCCCTTCATGAGCTACAGGCAGTTCTGATTTGGCAGGACTCGTTCCTGGACTGTTAGTGCTGGTGTGACTCAGCCTCTTCCCAGAGACCCGAGAGATCTTGGTACATCTGGTGGTGGTGGAGGGACTGGTCCTAAGATGCCTGCACTATCTGGAGCTAGCAACACCTAGTTTTCATGATGTGATTCATTTTTTGTATTTTGAGATGATGATGTACATTCTGATTACAACCATTTTTTGATGATATATCTCTCTTCATCTCAAACATCAATGTATACTTGACATTTATGATTTTGAGATCTATATGATATGCAATGGATTTAGCGATCTATTATGTGTTCTATATGATTCTATGATGGATGCATTTACTTTCCTATGTTCTATATGCCATGTGATAATCTTTATATTATGATGTTATGGATGCAGTTTATAATCATGATGATATGCTATGATATATGATGTTCTATTTATGATGTTTATAATGATGATGTATAGATGTATGGTGTATGTATGCATGATGTATAATTTTATAAGATAATGTACCTATATACATGGATGTGGATGTAATGATTCAAATGATTTATGATATGTAATGTAAATGGGATGTGTGTGTTTTATTCTTGTGTAAATGCAAATATATGATGTAATAAATGGGTGAATATGATGCATGATATTTGATATGTTAAATGGATTTATGATATGTGATATGACGAGTGGATGTATGATATGAAACTATAGAGATTTATTATTTTTATGATTTTCTTATGCAATCTTATGATATGTAATATGAGAAATATGATATGATCAATGCAAATTATTTGATTCAAATGCATGAATGATGAAATGATAATTAAATACTTCCTAATGTATGCAATGAAAATGATGATGCAACTACATGATAATGATGATGTTTTTGTAAATGTCAAGTATACTCAGTCTATTATTATAAAAGATAATCATTAATTTGAATCCTTCACGAGCTTTTGTATCAAACACTCTGCAGATGTAAAACTATTATGAATGCAATCTAATTTTACCATGCAAATCTACATGCAAATATTGGCATTCTAGCAGTACTTTTATTTTGCTTTGTATCATCATAGAGCTTTTAAAATGTTGAAAGTGAGTACAAGAATCAATGGTATAATGTAGACCAATGATGACTTGAGTACTACTTCCATGATTTTTGATATTGCAAGTGAACACAAGCATCTAGGTATAATTAAACCAAGAAGAATTGAGCATTTCTTGCGTAAACAGACAAGAATTTACCACTTTCTTATGTGAATTGGAATGTCATCCATGATACTTTGTAGAGCAATTCCCGTGGCAATTCACACAATAATTATGATTAATGCACAAACAACAAATAAAGAAAAATACCATTCTCCTTCCTAGCTTCTCTAATTCAATACATCATCAAGTTACTCCAAAATAATGATAACAATAATCAAAGTACAACATATCCAACCTTCATTTAAAGTATTTCAACCGTTATTCAGATTAGATCATCCATCTTGATTTTTATGATGTTTTTGTGATTTTTGAGAGTTTTGACCAAAGACCTAACCTAAAGACCTATCCTAGGGGCTTCGGGGGCTGATAAAAGATTAGCCTTGCCTACGTTATATACGCAGAGACCACGTAGTTAGACTAACACAGACTCATGTTTTTGAATTTTTGATATTGACTTTTTGAATTTTTTTTTTTGGATTTTTGTTGCAATTATGGATGTCCAATGTGCTTCTAATGGTGATTGATGTTTCATGTTGGGTTGTGTTTCGATCATTGTTTTTGGTGTGTTTGTCTTCCTACTGTTTGTCCATTTGGTTAGGCTCGAGATTTGTTTCCCCCAGTGAGGTTGAGATGTTGCCCCTAAGCTAGGGTGAGACATGAGCACTCGTAATGATATGATAATGGATGTAAAATGATGGTGAAAATAACGACCATGACATGTGTCCAATAGATGGAAAAGCTGGTTAAATCACAAATAGCACTTGTTTCTAGGTTTTCACTACATGTTTTTATTGCACTTTTTCAGTCTTTTTGATTTTTTTGTATTTTTATGTTACCAAGATGCCTATTTGCCAGGTTTTCATCAAGGTAACCATTTTTAGAAACTAATTCATGCACTAGGTGATTCAGGTGTAGAAATTTCTGAGATGGATACTGTTGATAGGTTCATCGAATAGATCCCTTTCAGGTGTAGACAATTGGTATGCTCCTGATCCATAAATTGATATGATGACAAAGGGACCTAGCCAGTTAGGTTCAAACTTCCCTTTCTTTTCTCTATCCTACTGATTTCTAGGGTTTTCCTTTAAGACCAAGTCACCAACCTGAAAGACTCTAGGTTTTACCCTGTGATTGTAGCTCCTGGACATTCTTTGTTGGTATGGTTTCAAATGATTGATAGCTTGTTGACGGTGTTCATCTAACAATTCCAATTCTTGTATTCTAGAGATTCTATAATCCTCATCTATAATGATACCCTTCAGTGAGACACAAAGTGATGGTATTTCTACCTCAATAGGTAGGATGGCCTCTGATCCATATACCAAGGCATATGGTGTAGCTCTTGTTGGTGTTCTGATGTTGGTTCTATAGGCCCATAATGAAGGATTTAGTTGAACATGCCAATCACATCCAACATTGTTAACTGTTTTCTTTAGAATTTTTAGAATTGTCTTGTTTGAGGCCTCTGCTTGGCCATTTCCCTGAGCATAATACGGTGTTGAGAAACGATGTTGGATATGAAATTTTTCACACAATTCTTGCACGTCCTGGTTCTTAAATGGTCTTCCATTGTCTATAACAATGGACTGAGGTATGCCATACCGACAGATTATGTAATTCAGGATGAACGAAGAAATCTGCTTTCTAGTGATTGTTGTTAAGGGAACCACTCTATCCATTTTGTAAAGTATTCCATTGTTGTGATTATGAATTTGTGTCCATTAGATGAAGATAGATTTATCTTTCCTACCAGGTCCAGTCCCCACTGACAAAAGGGCCATGTTGATGTAAATGGGTGCAATTCTTGTGCTGGTGCATGGATTAGATTACCATGGATCTAACATTTCTGACATTTCTTAAAAAATTGATAAGATTCCTTTTCCATGTCTGGCCAATAATACCCCAAACAGAGGAGTTTCTTTGCTAGGGTTGGTCCACTTGAATGAGTTCCACAAATACCTTCATGAACCTCACATAAGGCTATTTTAGATTCGTTGTGTTCTAGACACTGTAGAAGAGTACCATCTAGACCTCGATGGTAAAGTATGTCGGCTATTAATGTATGTCGAGCAGATTGATGGATGAAGTTACACTTTTGGTTTCTAGAAAGATTAGGAGGAAGGATATTATCCTTGAGGTAAGCATAGATCTCTCCATATAGTGAGGTTTGAATGTTGGTTATTTGGCATATGGTCCATGATTCAGGATTATCGTAGGTAGGGTTAGATACTTGTTCTACCATAAACTCATAACGACCTTGCTTTTATGGTAATTGCAAGAGAGAAGAAATTGTCACCATAACATCTGTTGCTTTGTTCTCTACCCTTGGAATTTGTTTGAACTTGATATCCATGAAATACTTTTTGAGATCATCTATCATTTTCTTATATGGCATGAGCTTTTCATCCTTTTTCTGATACTCATCATTTACCTGATAGATGACAAGTTGTGAGTCCCCATACACTTGTATTTCTATGATTTTGCATTCAGTTGCCACTTTGATGTTGATAATCAATGCTTCATACTCAGCTACATTATTGGTACATGGAAACATTAGTCTATAGGACCTTGGGATGGTGTGTCCTTGAGGTGTAACAAATAGAATTACTGCACCAAACCCCCTTTGTGTGTATGATCCATCAAAATAAAGTCTCCATTATTGTGTGGTAATATTCAGAATGTCTGCATCTGGAAATTCAATGTTCATTGGATGATTATCTTGTAACAAAGCTTTAGCTAATTGATCAGCTATCACATGTCCTTTGATGGCTTTCCAGTCTACATACTGGATATCAAACTCACTTAAGATCATGATCCATTTTGCCAGTCTCCCTGATAGAGCAACTTTGCTGAGTAGATATTTTAATGGGTCTATTTTAGCTATGAGTCTAACTATATGAGTCAACATGTAGTGTTGCAATTGCTGGGTTGCAAATACTACTGCTAAACAAGCCTTTTCTATGAATGTGTAATTTATTTCATATCCGTTGAGAGTTATGCTAATATAGTAAATAGATTGTTCCTTTCCTTTAGAATCTTCTTGTGCCAATAGAGCTCCTAAAGAAATGTCAGTTGTTGCGATATATAGTAACAATGGTCTCTCTACTATAGGAAGCATGAGTATTGGAGGCAACATCAAATATTGCTTTATTTGGTTAAAAGTTGTTTCACATTCATGATCCCACTTGAATGAGACATTCTTATGAAGTAGATGATTGAATGGATGGCTTTTGTCCACCAATTGGAAGATAAATCTCCTGATGGATTGTAGCCTGCCTTGTAGGGATTGTAATTGACTGATATTTTTAGGTGGTGGCATCTCCATTATTGCTTTGACCTTAGCCAGATCCACTTTGATACCTTTTTTCTAACACTATGTATCCAAGGAGTTTTGTTGATGTTACCTCGAACACACATTTCTTTGGGTTTAGTCTGACATTGAACTTTTCCAGTCTAGTAAAGATTTTTCCAAGGATCTCCAGATGTCCTTCTCTGGTGTATGATTTTTCTAATATTCCATCCACATAATCTTCCATAAATGTATGCATCATGTCATGGAAAATAGTGGTCATCGCCCGCTGATATGTTGCACCTACATTTTTCAACTCGAAGGGCATGACATTCCAATAGAATGTACCCCAAGGACAAGTGAATGTTGTCTTTTCTTGATCTTCAGGTGCTATCTTGATTTGGTTGTACCCTAAGAATCCATCCATTAATGACAACATGACATGTCCCGCTGTTAAATCGACAATGATGTCAATACTTGGTAAAGGAAAATCATCCTTTGGGCACACCTTATTTAGATCTCTAAAATTTGTGCATATTTTGATGCTATTATCCGGTTTAGATATAGACACAATATTTGAAATCCACTCAGCATAATCGATAAACCTGATAAATCGTGCATCCAACAACTTCTTCAACTCAACTTTTACCATTAGGGCAATGTGGGGATGCATTTTTCTCAATTTTTGTTTGACTGGTTTGATTCCAATTGGTAGAGACAAATGATGCATCAGGAGATCTGGATCTAATCCTGGCATCTTAGAATAAGACCAAGAAAAATTGATTTGTCGCTCTTCAAAGAATTTGGTGAATTTGGGCTTCTCCTGTTTTGTCATAGACGCTGCCAGATGTAGAATCTTTGCCTTTTTAGTTGTTCCAAGATTTATGGATTGTGTTAGTTCCACCAATACTGATGATCTACCATGGTAATGCTCTAGAAGGGTGTCAAATCTCCCATCTTTCAGTGCCTCTGAAAGGTTTTCACTGTTAGATACATTCTTTATTTTTTCTTTTTCAAAATCTAATGGTGCCTCATAAAGGTTTTCACCATTAGATCCTTTTTTTCTACTATCATTTTTGCAATTGGAAGATTTCGCACCCTCTTGATTTGAAGTGTCATTATGAGTGTTATGGGTAGAACTTGTATCAAGTTCGCCACTACAAAGGAAATTTACAATGGCATCATCATTTTAAAAGATTGGTATATTAATAGGTTTGGTTGGTTCCCAGTCAATAAGTTAAGGATGTATCAAGGGTAATAAGTCATCAGGTTGAGTAAGGTCGATGACTGTAAGTGTTCTGATAGCTAGGTGGTAAAAGTTGTCAGTGGGAAGGTCGAGGTCTATGATATTACCCTCCTCCGAGTTGTCTAGCTCACTCGATGTTTGTTTGTCCTCACTTGAGTCATCGATATTTGGTGATCCCAACACAAGTGGTCTTGTTCCTGAACTTTGTCCCTTCTCTTGTATGAGTGTATATGCTTTGATGAAATCAATTTGTTTTTCAGTGTATGATGTTGCAGATAAATGATCCCATTCATACTCCTTGGAATCTTTTTCAGACCTGTCCCTCATTTGTAGAATCCTTTCTACCACTTTCTGAGTTACTTCTTTTGATTCCCCTGTATAGCCTAATCATGTTTTATCTTTAGGTTGAAGTGTTAGAGGTTGAATAGGTTCTATAATACCATATTTTCTCTTGGAAATTGGTCCTTGCCTTTCATAGCCCATTTTCTCTAAGATAGCCTTTCCTTTTCCATACTGATCTGTCCTTATGTTGATATTTGTTGATGTTGAGGCTTCTTCGCCTTTATATAGCCAATTGAGAATGGATTTGTCTTTTGATTCATCTTCTAGGGTACATGCTTTTACAAACCTTTCACCCATAATTGTGACAGGTTGTGATGATTGTTGTGTATTTGTTGAGAACCGTCCATATGATTTTGGGGATGGTAGCAATTGTGAAAGACACAAAGATTGCTTAAAGGAATATTCTCCCAAGCCTTTGTCCTTTAACTGGATCTTGTCTATAAATTGATGTGATAAAGTGTTCAGGGGACCTTCATTATTTGATATAGTTGAGTCAACAACAGTTGTTTCCTTTGCCCAGTCCTTCTTCTCAACCCATTTGGATATAAAATTGAGTTGCTTTTCACCACTAGATGAAGTAGATGTGCTAGATTCTCTATTATGGGGCACCAAAGTGTCTTGATTTCCCTTAATCATGTTACAAGTTTGGGGATTAATTTTGTTAGCTAAAATTGTGACCTCTTGTCCATTGATAGGAAATTTCAAACATTGATGATATGTCAAAGGTACTGCTTTCATTTCATGGATCCATGGACGTCCCAAGAGTATGTTATATGTTAGCTCCTTGTCTAACACTTGGAAAATAATATTTTTGAAAATCGGTCCCACTTGAATTGGTAGTACAATTAGCCCCTTGGAAGACCTTTCCTCTTTATCATATGCTTTTATTGTTATCTTTCTTCTGGCATCAATGGCATTGTCGGAATAACCTAGTGCACAAATTAGTTTTAAAGTACAAATGTTTAATCCAGCTCCGCCATCTATTAAGAAACACTTGACATGATGTTTATGGATTAGAACCTCTCTATGCAAGGTCGCATTGTGTGGTTGATTTAGTAATACATCATCTTGTTCAGAGAATGACAGACAATGAGGTGTAGTCAGGTGTCCCACCATAGCTTGAAATTGATAGACATCCAAATTATCGGGTACCATAATGGCCACTAGAGTCTATTCCAGAACCTCCTTATTTGATGGTGATGTTTTAAGAAGTTCCAGTATGGATATCTGTGCGGGTATCTTTTGTAGTTGATCCATAATGCTGTATTGATTTGAAGGGGGAGTAGTGTTTTTAGATGAAACTCCTTTTGGTATCACTTTGGACTGCCCCCTTGTCATTACACTGACCGGTTGATAGTCTTGTGTTTCCTTGATTTTCATGACATTGATTTGGTTATTAGATGTGTTTATGTTTGGTATCGCATTCAGGGATTCAATGTCATTGATGCTTATGTTATCTTTTTGATTATCAATGACATTATTTTTCTCAACCTCAGAAATGCAAAGAATGGTGGTGTCGTAGATATAGTTTACACTCTTCCCTTTACTATTTGAAGAAGATTCTCCTTTTTTGTAGTTGGGTAAAGGATTTGTAAATGCACTATGATCATTGTTTGTTTGATGTCCTTCGACAAACACCTTCTTTGCTTCAATCAAGTCTTGTATCAGATGTTTTAATTGCATACAGTCATTTGTTTTATGTCCTTTATTTTTATGAAAGTTGTAATAGTCAACATTGTTCCCCCAAGATGGTTTCACTTTCGGCTCCCAATTTCTTTCTTCTGGTAGAGTAATAGGTCTATTTGCAATAAGCTCTCTCATTATTGATTCCAAAGTTTGTCCTAATGGTGTAAATATTCATCGATTGGATTGTCTTTGATATGATGGTGGCCAAGATTCTCCATTGTTTGGGTTATTGTTTTGAGTGTTACCTTGATTGTTGTTCTGGTTTTCATTTTGATTTTTTTTCATAGTTGTTGTCATCAAATTGAATACTAGTTTTATATTTTGTGTGTCAGTTGTAGCATCATTGTTTCCAGTATTTCTATTTTTCTGCCAAAATTTGGCTTATCATTGTTTCCATAGTGATTTGAGGAATTTGTGTTGTTTGATGTATCATTGTAATGTTTAATCACTCCTCTTTTGACTAAGGCTTCTTCAATTTTAAGCCTATTCTCAATCACCTTTTCAAATGTCGGGGGACATTGTATTTCCAGTCTATAACTCATGTCATCATTTAAGTTGTCGATAAATAATTCAATCTTTTCCTCTTCAGGTATAGATCGAGGATATCTAGTGAACAAATTTCACCAATGTTGTAAGAATGATAGGAATGTCTCTCCCTTCTTTTTTTTCATGTTGTATAGATCTTTTATGGTTACATCATGTAGAATGTTGAAGGAGAACTGTGTATTAAATCTGTTGACCAGTTCTTCGAAGGATCAAATCCCTAGTTGTAATTTGGAGAACCATTCCATATAGTGTGCTCCTAAACTCCTAGGAAAAAATCTCATTAGGTAAGTATCCTCTTGTGTAAACTCTAGGCTCATTGTTCTGAATTCCCTCACATGGTCAATCAGATCTGTTTTTCCATTGTACTTGTCATATTTGGGGAATTCACAGTGCCTAGGGAAGGGTATCATGTCTACACTCAGATGAAAGGGATAAGGACAAATGTCCTGTAATGAATACCTCTTTGTGGTTCCCTTTTGCATATCTTGAATTTGTTGTTGTAAAGTTTGCATTTGAGCTATTAGAGCAACCACTTGATTTGTGTCTTGTGTCTTGTGTGGCTTTGTTTTAGTTGTTCTAGGTGTTTCCTTTAATCGATTGATGTCAAAATCTTTTAGAAGTTTTGCACCCAATTTTGCTAACATCAAGAGGCATTTTTCCATATCTTGTTCCAAGACCTTTTCCATGAATTTATGGAAATTTGGATCTTGTTGGGTGGTTTGTATATCCTGTTGGGTTATCTCATTGGTATCATTTTGATGAAATTGGTGAAAGGGGTTTTCTTCAGCCATTATGTTTGGTGTTTCAAATTCTTTCTCTCTAAGTTTTTGTCTTTGTAACCTTGTCAAGATTGGCATACAAGTATTTGTTGTTTTCACTTAAACTTTGATCTTCTGTGTTTGGATTAGTGTCAATTGGATTTTAACAAAGTTGAATAGAATGATGTATTCTATTGATGAGACTAAGTTAAAAATCTGGTTATTGTGTTTTGTTTCGTGATGATAGGATGTCAAAATCCTGACGAGGAAACTTAACTCAATAATCAAGATTTATGTTTTGATAATTGGACATTTTGTTGTTTGCAAGATCTAGGTTTAAGTTAAAAATAATTTTGACTTGTAATAACCTATTTGTTTTAGGTTTAAGACACTGTTTGGACTGTAAAAATGTTTATGTTTGATAAAAACTTGAGTTTCTGATGCCAAAAAATCTGACAGATGTTTCTAAAATCTCTCTATTTTTCTGTTATGTGGAAGCGTTAATACAAAGGGAAAACATGCTAAAACAGACCGTAGGAGCACTAAAAGTTATGGTAAAAGCACTATGAAACAGGGTGTAAGCGCTAAAATAGACTGTAGACGTGCTAAAAGACTGGTAAATTCTAACACTGGTAATTTTAGCTATAGTCTGTAGATGCGCTAAAAAATTTGTCAGAAGTGCTAAAACAAAGTGTGTAAGTGCTACTTTGGGATTCAACAGTGTTGTCTAATTTTCCTTTCTGTGAAGAGACTGACCTTTTTTCTATTGTAATTGTTGAGATTTTTGGTATTTTGATAGGATACTTTTGCTAGTAATTCTATGATTTTGGATGACAAGCGTAGTGTTTCCAAGTTTTCTCTACTATAAGAATTGATCGGGCCTATTAGAATATTCTATTGCTGGTTGTGGGATGGAAGACTGACAAATAGGTTGACTATGATTATGTTTCTGTGAAAGAGCTCTTCTTTGGAAATAAGCTTGTGAATATAAAGGCTCTAAAGCATAATCATCAGTATATCCCCTAGAAAAATTGTGAAACCTATGGATGAAAGTTCTATGTTGAAGCAAGACTTTCCTACTTTGATATAACAATCATCTTCTTTCCAAAAGTTTCTTGTAACTAAGTTGTTTCTTTGTTTTCTTGACTCTTTTTGTGAGGGATTTCTTGACAAACTTTGTGGATTTCCAATCCCTAATCATAAATTTCACCATTTGATTTTGTTTGACTCTTTTGTGTTCTTGTGGATGATCTTTATCTAAAATTAATGATTTGAAAACACAAGCAATTGTAGAACAGTTGTTTTTAAGAACTCAAATCTAAATAATAAGTGTATGTTCAAGAACCATGCATGGTCCTATTTTCACTGGTTTTTTTAACAAAAATACACTTCAAACAGACTCACTCTTAAGGTCAAAAAGGTCATTGTTATACTCAACAACCCACATCTTAAAATTGCATCAACTCACATAACCGTGTCACCCCCTAGAGGGCACTCATGTTTTTGTCTTTTCCAGGCATGTACACAAAGTTAGATTTCTCGATCCTTTGAGAAAACGGTCCTTGGAAATTATATGGTGAGTGTCTTGGGGGCAAATTCTTCCCTCCCCTTGCACTGCGAGTATTACAATGTCTGGTTATTGACTTAGCTGGATTCTACACTATGGTTCATAGATAGGGTTTTCGTGCAGTGCGACAAATGATAAACTCCCTCAAGAGACCTCCCAACCTTTAGAAAAAAGGCTTTGGGGATGGTTATCTTGCACACTACCATCAAGTTGGACTTTCATCAACAACTTGCTTTTGATTATAGTGGGTTAGAATCCTTGGCTTTAAGTGTTCCCACTTAGGTCATTCCCATAGGGTGAGTACTTTTTCCCACTATGGCAGGCCTTCTAAAGGATTTAAAAAAGTGTAAACTACATGAAAATAAAGGATGAATCTGGCATTTTGATCACCCAGTTAAGGGGAGAGCATAATCCTATCACCACACAAGCATAGTAATCAATGTTCAATTTTTAAGCCCAAAAGACAATTTGCTATTCTAGGTGAAGATATTGTTTCACAAAAGTCATGATGTTAATTTTAACTAATATAGAAAATGTATGATGACTACCCTAGGATTGATATATTTTAAACCAAATGACTACCCTAGGATTGATATATTTTAAACCAAATGACTACTCTAGGATTGGTTCTTTTTAGTCTAAATGCATCAAAATAAATTTCTAGCTGCGGTTGCATCAGATCTAGACAAGAAATTACAAAAGTACTATAATAGGGGTTAGAAGCACTATTTAATTCATCAGAAGTGTTGCAGAATTTAGAAGCACTATAGAATTTGGTATAAGTGCTATAGAATTCGGTAGAAGCGCTAAAATAGTATTGGACCTGGAACAGTCAATCGTCCTGAGAGCTTTTGGTGGAAGCTCTAAAACAGATTGTAGAAGTGCTAGAACTTTTGGTGGAAGCGCTACAGAATCCCTCAATCGTGCTAAAAGAAACACGCCTATATCCTATACGAACACTTCTCAGAAAAAATGTTAAAATATGGGGTTAGAGGCCCCACGGTGGGCACCAAAATGTAAGTGTGAAATAAGTAAACTAAGAACACTTCTTAATAAGACATTATATCAAAGATTCAACAATTAAACTAGTTTAAAGCAATAATCTATTGAAAGTGTCATATTGGTCCCTATCTCTAAAGATTTATCAAGTCACGAGGCTCTTAGATTTTGTAAGCATTGTGACTATTAAAATGTGAATCTAGAGAATGAGATGCTTCTAATGCGATGATGTAATCCTATATGATGATTGCTAATTGATAAAATGAAGCTATTGTAAACTAAATTGACATGAAACTATGATGAAAGAAGCTACAATAAAACTATGATGCAACTATGATTATGATTCTACTAATGCTATGATTTCTATTGCTAAATGATTCACTATTGCTAAAATGCTTGATTTCTTTTCCTGCAGAGTAAGTTTGCACAAAGATGAGGATACATTTCCTATGGAGAAAGGCTGTATATATAGATTCATGACAACACATTGTGACGGGGCAACACAACAAAGGCCTGAATTTAATCTGGAGGATTCAATGGTAAGAGATGAAGAACCTTGAGTTGATCATGGGAATGGTTTCTCCCCATGAAAACATCAGGCCAGATGATAGGAAGAATCAGAGGAAGGAGATTGAGAGATTGATTCCAATTTGTCTCCAAAGCTTTCCTGTGAATGCCAATTGAATTAAATTGGATATTTGATGTCTAATTTGGTAGGTGAGTGAATAGAGGAAATTTGCCTTTATGCCTTTATTTGAATAATTTGATTTATTCAAATTAGTAAAAGAGAATAAATAATTTAATAAAAAAAACTATAGAATTTGTTTATTAAATATATATAGAAGAGATATGATAATTAAATAACACAAACTATTGAAGTTGTATATTTAATTAAAATTGAAGAATAGGAGAATGAACTATAAATAAATATTTATATTTATTTAATAGTAGAGGAAAATAAGGTAATTAATCAAATAAGTCGTATTTAATTAAGTAGATTAGCCAAACCATTTTTAGGTGTATACATAATCCACTCCCATCTAAAAAATAGTTACAGCTGTATCTTTCGTAAGCTGGAGTTTTGTATATGGATCAGACCAAAAGCGCAATCATTCTTCCCTGTTCAATCACAACATTTTAATATTTATACAATTGGTGTGTCCAGAGCATAAGTAAGTGATATCATTTCGGTAACTGGATATACTAAACTTGAGTCAATCTTAATGACACGTAAGTGTTTGGATCAAACTAGGAACACAATTATTCTTCCTTGTTAAATGACAAAAACTTCAATTATATTCGATTCATGTTTCCAGTGCATAATATCATTCAAGAATCAACTACATTAATATAGGGTTAATCTTAATGACCCATATTTCATGAATGGTGATTGAGAAGAACCCTTCAGGCTTCTCTCATTGTTTATTTGGCACTCAAAATATTGTTTATGAATTCAATATTGTATTTTGAATTTGTATTACAGATTTATTCTTCAAAATCTATTTTGAAATTTTTGTTGCATTGTAGAAGAAGATGGAGGTTTCTTCTTTGGCTTGGCAACTTCCCTTTCCCATGTTGAAGACAACTTGCATGATGTAGGCTGGCTTGCATGATGTAGGCTGGCTTGAATTTTCCCATAACCAAAACCAGGATTCGAACCCACAATCTTCTACAGAGCAATCAAACCATGTTGAAGAGTCAACTTTGCAAGTCGATGCTGCCAGTAAAAGGAAGAAGCTTTTAAAAGTGGGCATGGAAGCACTGATCAGAAACATTAACAAATTATCTGAAAAAGAGGAGGAAAGCCATAACATTGTTGCTTGGCACAATGTTTGGCATCTGTAAGTAGTCAAACCCAAAGCTTAAACTTGGTGGGATTTGAATGGCTTAACTGTTAATTT
The DNA here is from genome assembly GCA_007258455.2 of Sequoia sempervirens. NCBI lineage: Eukaryota > Viridiplantae > Streptophyta > Pinopsida > Cupressales > Cupressaceae > Sequoia > Sequoia sempervirens. Next base: position 201,018,966 of record VDFB02000017.1, read on the forward strand.
TTATCATCGACGAATAAAGAGCTAATGGGATTCACAATGAATGTTTCATAAAAACACGATACTCCATGATGAAGGTTTTATAAATGAGATAGCAAGCTCAAACTATGTTAAGAGTCTATGTCCTACAAAACCAATGCTCTCCCGTTGTTGGAGCTCTCCACCCCATACTTTGTTAGGAGATTGAAAACCTTGTCCCAACCCTAGATGGAGTTAGAGTGTATAAATGATATTTGTGGGGAGAGAGTTCATGACGCGTCAACAGGCACTCAACCTTTGCTACCACCCATAGAGGTGTTCGATAATGTAAATGCTTGTATCTCTGGCATGAGGAGAAATTTTTTGGCTTCTTCCTCTAACTTTTGGAATTTTAACAAGTGAGATTTCAAAGAATAGTAACAAGTGAGATTTCGAGTCTAATTCAGATCTGAGCACAACAAACCTACAACTTGATTTCAAACACAAAACATATTGTTGCTTTATGACTTCATAGAATAATAATGACATAAATTATTATTTATAATATTAGTTATGACTTATAATACAAAAAAGAAACATGGCCAACCTCATTATATGAAATTTTTCCTTAAATTGAGCTCTTGGAAAACTTGGAATTGCTTAAATTAATACTTAGTCTCTCCAAGATATCCTGCAATTGTGATTTTGTATTTTCAATTATTTAGCTTTGTAAAGTACAACCTAAACATTTCTCAGACAACATTCAAAAACCAGACAAAAACAATAACAAAATCACTTGTGTTAAATATGGTAATCTGCCTTTAAAGGCTTATAGACATGCTGAGAAATTGAGGAAACCCTAAATTATAATAGAATACAGAAAAATGGCATGGTTCTACACACAAATATGGATGATATTCTCCTCTATTTGGTTGTACTATGTTTTTCCCTCATTTTCCCATGTCTCTTTGCTCTAGATGGTTATCCTCTTCTTTTTCTTGACCTACTTGACATTTTACCTTTTTCTTGCCTGAATATTCCTTTTTGCTTGTGATTCAGATTCAGGGCATGTTTCAGACCAAAAATTATTTGCCTGTGTTTCTTTTTCCACATCATCAAGTCTACAGGTATTTTTGGGGTCAATTCATTGGCCCTAAATTCCACATCAAGATTTGGTTGTACTCTACTTTTCCCAATTATCAACTTAACAAGTTGAAGCCAAAGATAATTAGCAGGTAATCTAAATATGAAGTTTACAAGATATCAATACCACCTTATAAAAAGTCTGCCCAACACCAAAAATTCTTCAAAATATCTTTATCCATAAGGCTACAAGCACAAATAGTTATATAATCACAAATAACAAAAAAGTAAATAGAAGCAACTGAATACCACAACCAAAAATCACAATGGGTATGTGTAGGATCATCATGGAAAAAACAGGCCCTTAAGTGGCGATGAAAATTTAGAAAAATCAGAGTTAGGCAACTTGACATTAAAATTTGAATAAGTTATCTATATTATTTCAAAAATATGTAAGAATAAAATATGTAGCAAATTAAATGTAGTTTCTAAACTACTAGGTTTATTTTTTTAAAAATCTATTTGGTGAAAATTTGAAATTTCAATGTAGTAGTACTTAAATTTCAGGGAAAAAATAAGAAGTAGGTGTCTGTCTGACCACCCTAACCACAATAAAATGATAATATTTTTTTATAAGATTTTAGATATAAAGTAGAGGACTCATGTCCGATGTGATGCATATTTTTTTGTAATTTTTTTGAAGTAAATAATTAATTATGAATTTTTTATTACAACTTTTAAAAATATAAAAACTTGTATGTCGACCACCTTAACTTGGTCAAAACTTCATGAAATTCATTTTTTTTTAATCCTATAGTATGAAAAGCATAGAATGTGACACATGTTTTGGATTCAAAAAATGTGATACCGTTTGAAAGCTATAGATGTTTTTCAATCAGCCTATCAATCAGGACTTTAGTCATAATTCAAATAGAAAATAAATAATAATTATTTATTAAATTCAAAGAAAAACATAATTTATATTGGTGGAAAGCTGAGAATCTCCTTTAGAAACCCTTTTGTTTCATCAATTTTGGGTAAAAAAAAAGTCATCAGCCACATGGGCAAAGTCTAGAAAAGCAAGGTAAGTTGTTAAACACATTTTTTGTGTTGACTTCTTAGGATTGGCATGTCCTAGCCAAATTCCAAAGCAAGCCCGAGGCTAACCCCTAGGCAGTAAGGTTTGTGTCATAAATATGGATATTCGATTAAATTGGATATCCGATATATTTTATATATGATTTTAAAAAATGTAATATATTTTATAATATATGATTTAAAAAATGCAATAAATAGTTTATAGTTTATTTTAATATATCTAGTTTAGAATATACAATATAGTTTATAATTTAATATATAATATACAATTTATGATAATCTCTTATAGAATTATGTATAATATATAATATATTATATTATTATGTAAAATATTTAAATATTATTTATATATTTTAGTTAATGTATATATATATTATTGATATATAAAATATTATATAACTAATTAATATTACTAATATATAAAATATTTAAATATTATCTCTTTCCATTTCTCTCTCTACCTCTCTTCCCCTCTCCCTTCCCCCTCCTAATTCTCTCTCCCTCTCTCTCCCCTTCTTCCCCTCTTCCCCTCCCCCCTCTCTCTCTCTCTATCCTACCCACTCTCCCTCTCTCAATTCTCTCTCTCACACACTCACTCCTATGTCTCTCCACT
>VDFB02000017.1:201023447-201127007 GCA_007258455.2 Sequoia sempervirens
CTCAACCCTATATCACACAACCCTCTACCATATACATTGGACCCTCAACCCTAATCCCTTAAACCTATACCCTAATCTCTCTCTCTCTCTCCCCTTCTCTCTCTCTCTCTCCCTTTCACTCTCTCTCCCTCTCTCTCTCTTGCCCACCCTCCACCTCTTAATTTATCTTGGGTCTATGTGTGCAAAAATCAGATATCTAATTTAGAACACCAAAATCTTACCATTACAATACATTTTAAAATGTTTTTCAAATCATATACCAAATTTTATTCGATATTGAATTTGTGGGCCATAGAAAAACCCTAAGTAGGTCATTTTGGGAATCCCAACGGACCCTACATTCTGTTTGTAGGTGACAAAAACGTGATTTCAAATAGGAAGAGACAAAGATCAACTTTTTGGAGCATCTTCTACTCAAAATTTTCATAATCAATCATTGTTTTAGAATCTTTATGGAGGTATAATGGGGAGTAACAGTCGTCAGAAGCAAAAATGTAAGAGAAAGCTTACAAAATAACAAATTGAAGCATATAGACAAAGAGATAAAGAAGGTCATAGGAAGAGAAGACAAGGTATGTCAAATATTGGTGAACCTGAGCCCTTTGGTCTTTCAAGTGAAGAGGCAATTGAATATGTTCAAGGTGAAAATGTTGAACATGATATTGAAAATGGGAATGAAAATGTTGAAATTGATATTGAAAATGTTCAAGGTGAAAATGTTGGAATTGAAGATGTTGAACATAATATTGAACCAAGTGTAAATTATATTTCACCATATTACATGAGAAATGAAGAACCTTGTGTGGAAGAAAGACATATTCCAAATTCAAGACCTTCAAGAACCCCTAAATGGTTACTTGAAATTGATGAGAACATTATAAACAATTTTGAAGGCAAGAGGTCAACACGAACCATTCGGTTGTGGGCTACACAAATTTTCAACCAATATTTTAGCAATAAGACATTGATTGAGTAATGCCAACTTTTTGTACAATTTCTAAAGATGCAAAAGATGAGACCTTTGCTAGCCAAATTGAAGATTCGTGTGAACAAGAAGACCGAAAAAAATTCTATTATTTTCAAAAATCTTTTTAATGCTCTCAAGTCTATTAGAAAAAAACAAGGAAAAAGATAAGAGAGCTGCCTAGAGAGTCATTACAACCACCCTAGTAAGCCATCAATTGAAAAAGGCTTGCTTTATGAGACAAAATTGTATTGATTTTGACATAAATCATAAAACTTTGGATAGAGCACTTGCAAGAAGAGAAATAATAGATGATCATCTTCAAAATGATACACGGGCTTTTTCCGGGAGGCTTCCACATGTTGTTAAGAAGCTAACTGATAATGTAAAGCAGGTAATTCAACAATTTTGGCATGATAACTCTAGAGTATCACCCAATGCAAAGGATGTTTTAAAGTTAAGAATTGGCAATCGAGACCGTACATCGCATCCTAAAAATTTCTTGGAATCAAGCCAAACAATGTTGTTCAAATTTTTTATTGAAACACATCCAAATATGGAAATCTCACAAAGGAATTTTGAAGGTTTGAAGCCATTTTATTGTGTGCCTCTTAAAATTTGTAAGACTTGTTGTTGTAAATACCATGTGGAGTTTTCAATGTACCATGAACTATTATGCTATATCCGTTCTACTCTACATACTAATGAAATGTTGCAGGAGCATGGTGAAATGCATCTTCTGAAATCATCAAAGGACTTGCTATCTATCTATTTTTATGTTCTAGAGATGATGGTTTATTTTTCTATAGAAATGATTGTTTAAATGCAAAGTGCTCACAATGTGGTGGCTTGTCAAAGTTTGTTAAATGTTTTCATAAGGGTTCTGAACAAGAATTTGGAAAGAAGCTTGTTGAGAAAAAGAGATATGAGATAGTCAAATATACTTTACAGAGTGGAGGTGAAGGTTTTAGATGTGAGTTGGTTACAAAAGAATGCAGTGTTTCTGATTTTATTTTAGATTTTAAGGTCAATCTTTTATACAAGTATGAAAGACATATCCATAGGTCTCATTGGTTGGATCAATAATTCAGAATGTGTAAGGACTCTTTTCCGATTGGCACTATTATATCAATGGTTTATTTTGTAGAAAACTACACATTGCAACCACAAAATGAGGTACAATCTCAGTATTACAATTTCATTCAAATTTCCATTTTTGTCCACATAACATTTAGGCATGCACTTGATAGTACAAAAGAGGTGTAATGCCTTGCATAACCACCCCATTTTATTCTGGAACAAAATGGGTCCCCCTTTTTCTTTTGCTTTCATCGCCTTTGGTTGTTTGTTTGGGTCTTGGGAGTTCTTTTGTTTTCCTCCTAGGTCTGTCTTTTTGTTCTGTCGGATTTTGGTTCTACCTTAGCCAAAGTTGGGTTTCTTTTTGCTAAAAATTAAAGGCATGATGAAGAATAATTTATTTTCTATGCTTTTTGGGACTAATGGAGGCATTGTTTTACAGGATTAAATCATACATTTGATGCTTTTTCTCAGGGGAGTCAGTTGGAAAGCATGCCTCAATCAAATTTGGTATAAAACTCCTCAAAGAAGAAAGTCAGTGAGACCCTCTAGTTGTCTTGCTGATTGGTTGTTGTGTTATATTTATTTGAAATCCTTAGGTCGCTATGAAGTTTTATATCTCTCTCCGCTTGGGATGTCTCACCGACAGTTGTTCACAAGGCCAGCGTCAGGGGGAAATGGTTTGCTTTCAGCATGACCTCTAGCCTCCAAATGAATCTCTCGTCGAAAGGATTACATTGGGGAGAAGTCTGGCCGACAGGATGAGGTCTCCCTGAAAGAAGTTGCACTTGTTGAAGGAAGTCTCATTCGGTGTAATGTCTCACAGACCGAGGGTGGACTCTTGCCGAAAAGGTTTGAGCTCAGGGAAAGAAGTTGAGCTCGGCGGGATGTCTTGCCGACCAAGTGATGTATCGCCGAAAGGTTTGAGTTCAGGGTGGAGTCTCCCTGAAATGATTTGAGCTCGCTAAAAGATTTTGACTTTGGCATAGTGTCTTGCCGACTGAAGAGTCTCGCCGATGGTTTCTCTCTTTGGTGTGACTAATGGGAACCCGCTATGGCCTCTTGCCGACTGATTAATGTCTTTCCGAATGCAGGTGTTTTTCCAACGGAGGAGCACAACGATATGACTCTTATGGGATTGCTATGATGTCTGGCTGATAGTGATAGTCTGGGCGACAATTTTGGATATCGATATAACTTTTACAGCTCAATATGACCTCTTGCCGATAGTTCTAAGCTATGCCAATCGCTGTTGTGGAGTATAATCACATCAGGGAGACACGACTAGTGTCTCATCGACATGCGATTCTGTTTGAATGACTTTTGACCACCTGAAGATCTTACGTGGTGCCTGTTCAACCAATCAAAGAAAGCTAAGGTGAACCATTGGCAGTTTGACTGATTGACTATTCTTGTGAGGAAGATCAACAGAGCATAAACGACATGGATCTACTCTGAGATCAAAAGCGATGGATCAGCTCGGTGAACAATGGTGTGGTGATCTAACATGAAAGTTAGATGCTATCTCTTGAGGGGGTCAAATTGCAAAAGGACTAGAATGAGAGGAAAACCGAAAGGAAGAAGAGGCCACGGGTCTCCGGGACAGCTGTGGTGTCTATTGGAAAAAGTGGATCGACATTAATGACCATACTTCAGAACATTTAAAGCAGCTCTTCAAAGAAGTCTCGAGGTTGGAAACGAGGGTTGGGAGTTAATGCGATGGTTGCAAAAGATCTAAGGGCCATCCCTGGAATGATCTTTCACCGACATGGACAGGGGATGCACATTGAATGCATTAGTAACTTTATTCCAAAAGATCTGAGGGCCAACCCTTCTATAATCGACTGATTTTGTAAACCCTAAAAATAGGGGCCAACATATTCTTTTGGGCATGTTGTGTATATGACACTTTTTTTGGAGACCTTTTTTGTAATAGCAACAAGATCTGGTAGAGGAAAGGGAAGAAAACAGAGAGAGATTTTTTTTCAATAGTAGGAATTTTCTGAAAGACAGAGGAGATAGAATTGCATCCTGTTTCTTTGTAATGGGAGCTTCTTTTGTCTTCTTAGTTAGGATTAGAGGGTAGAGAAACTCGAGAGTAGAAGGCAGTGAGGTATCTTTCAAGTTTTCTTAGTATAAATGGAAACAATTTGAAGACATAGGTTTTCTATACACTGGTGATTGTGCCAGATTTGTAAATGTTGTTTATTTGTTTCACCAACAGTAGAAGCAACCAGATATTAAATCTACTTCATATTATGCTTCAGAATGGTAGTTATCTTGGGTTAATCATTTGATTTGCAAAGCTTTCAAGGAATGAAATTTTATTTTATGTTTTGTCTAAATGGTGATTTACAATCTGTTGTTGAAGTTAGCACTGTGAATGAATGAAACTGTGTGTTAATCACAAGTTAATTTTGTTCTCCAATTTTAGTTAGGAATTCCTTGAAAGGTAACAAGTCTGGTTAAGTTGGATGAATTATCATTCTCTTCAGTTCCAAAGCTTTGATCTATCTTTTTCAGTTTATTTAAAAACCCTAGTTAAAGTAGGTTTGAATTTATGTTTGATCTTAGAACAATCTAGAAGCTCAACACCAGTAGACTCCTTGAACATTATAGTTCACATCAACCATTAAGTGAAATCAGCACAATCGAGAACCGATTACCAAGACCTTGGGAGTTAGATATCCATGTGTTATTCTTTCTCTTTCAGGAGAGTAGAATAGTAATATTCTACTTACTATTGGTGTGCTCATCCGACCCATCAATAGTTAATTAGCACTAGAGGGAGGGTCTAGAAGAGAAAATTGGATAATACTGGGTTTTTCTCACTAGAAAGGTCCCGTAGAGTTCTTTGATCAGCTGAAAACCCACCACCTTTGATAGAACTTAAGACCCCAATAAGACACAAGATCCACAAGACTGGGGCAACCATCATACCACCCTTGTCAGATCCACTCACTCCGCCAGGATTTTTACCAATACCCTAGTGGATACCTATCAATCCATGACCGAGTCCATCTGAATTGTCATCACAACTAGTTCAACCCATCCAACAGCTAGCTCAACCACCACCACCACTACCAATGGCATTTTTTTAGAATAATCCCTCTCCATTGGGGACTATTCCTGGAGGCTTTCATGATATGCCTAAGAATCCTGAGAAATTCTGTCCCAAATACATTCATGGCGAATCAAGGAGTGCTGAAGAGCACATACAAGCTTTTAAGGACGCTTGTACCAGAGCTCAAATAGCTCACCATGATGTAGTTTGTAGGTTGTTCCCTTATTCCTTAGGGGATATGGCATACAACTGGTATCTTAATCTTCCACAAGGTTCTATTATGAGCTGGACAGACCTAGAGAATGCTTTCATCAATTAGTTCAGAGTTTATGTGGATCCAGCCATTTTGTTCCACCAATTTGCTACCATTAGGAAAGAGCCATGTGAATCCTTGCCCTTGTTTAATACCAGGTTTCAACGAATGTAAAGGAGACTATAGGACCCCTATCTAGTTGCTGAGAATAGTGCCATTCAAGCATACTTTAGAGTTATAGACCTTTTGCTTGGCTTGTTCCTACAAAGGACTTATCAACCGATAGATATTGATTCCCTGTCTAAAGTCTATCATCTAGCCGTTAAGCTGCAACAACAAATTAGCTCTCAACAAGGAAGTTTGGGAGGATGTTTTCCTTTAATAGGGTATTAGATGCCTAGCCCAACCCCTTTATTCAATACCATCCCAGGGATGTCTCCTTCCCATTATGGACCTATATTTGAGTTGCACACTCTATCTCTTGTTCCATTCTTTGCCAATGGAGCTCCTAACTTCTTTCAACAATCACAGGCTCATCATAATCCGCATGGTCATCATAATCAAGTTGGAACACTAAATCATGTCGGTCAGCCACTTGTTGCTAAGACTGTTGAAAGTGAAAAGACACTTCAACTCACAAACGAGGTGGAGACCTTAAAGAAAAATATATCTCAAGTCACAAATGACATGGCTCAGCTTAGATTGAACCCTTCTCAAAACAAAGGTAATTATCCTAATAAGAGCAATAACAATTAGGGTAATTACTCAAACAACTACAATCACAGCCAAAGAAATCATCAAGGCCAAAACTCCCCTAGCCAAGGTTATCAAAATCAAAATAGAGGATATAACCAGAGGCCAAATAACAACCAACAATGGAATACAGGGCCAAATAACGATGGAGTTTCTCATAATTATCAAGCTAATGAGGATAGGTCACATACTACAAATGTGGCTGACCTTAATTTTATGACTAACTGGTGCAGGCTGCATGATACTGCAACCCATTTCGAGGTAAATTGCCTTGAAATGGAGAAAGTTGTGAAGATGGGACAGGAAGATGCCCAAACATTCCAAGGGAATTCAAATAAAGGTGGCTCAGTAGATACATCAATGACTTATGACCTCTTTGAGGAAGAACCTTCATTCCCAATGCAAAATGAGAATGAACCAGAGGAAGATGTGTATGATGCCCAAGCCTTTCAAACAAAGGGAGGACACTTTCTAAGAAATTAGAATAAGGGTCTGTTCACTACATCAACACCACCTAATCACATGGTGCCTCTGAATCAAAGTGCTGATAATAACCGTCCTCCACCAAAAGGCCCACCTGACTTCCATAACAAGAGTAATTTTATCTGGTGTTGTCAAATTTAATGCAAGCTATAACACAAAATTTGATATTGTTTCTGAGATGCAGAGACATAAAACCTCTTTATCATACTTTGATATCCTAAAGTGGTGCCCTGCCCAATGGGAGATAGTGTTGATAGCCTTGGAACAAGCTAATAAATCGAAAGGGAAAACCAAGGTGGCACCCGCTGCAGACATGAACACAACTTTGTATAGAAGCAAGGTAGGTACCCCACCATTTCTTTTAAGTTTGAGAATCTGTGGGAAAAATCTACATAATTTCCTATTAGATTCAGGGGCTTCTGGCAATGTTATTCCATTTTCTATTTGCGAGAAATTGGGACTAAACCCTATCCAAACAAACAAGAAGGTCATCCAACTTGATAAAATAGAGGTTAATGTAGTTGGAGAATTAAGAAATATACATGTGCAAGTAGGGTCTGACCCTAGGGTTCAAACCAATATAGATGTTCAAGTAGCAGACATTTCTGAGACTTATGGTATGCTACTGAGCAGAGATTTGATGAAAAGTATAGGGGGATATCTCTCCCTCGACTTTTCACATATGTGGCTACCATGGAGGGGAGTGCCTATGCAGATTAGGATTGAAAGTGAACCTCGCCTCAAACATATCATCACTGAGTATGATTGTCCCAATGAGGTATCTTATTTTGAAACCGAGATAGGGGTTTATAAAAGAGAAGAAATTTTAACCTTTTCGGTTCTTCATTCTAAAGATTTTTCAACACAAAAATTTCCTGATCCCATGATTAATGAAAACCAATAGGGATTGATCAGGAAGCTGCAACAAGATCAGCTGGTCTTAGGGGAAGATATCAATTTGCAGAGTCTTCTACTCCCTAATTGGTGTAGGGTACACTACCAAAATCATTCAGAATCAACCTGCCAACCCTGCATCAACATTTTAAATCATGTTTCCCGAACTGAGGAAACTAGCCTAAGTCACCTTAAGACCATTTCAGACTTCTCATTCGAAGCCAAAAATGCAATAATGATAACCAGGGATAATATACCTTCAAAGGAAGTCCCTTCTCAAATTGAACTTACCTCGGTCACAATACTAGACCAACATAGTTATGAAGAACAACCCCAAGGTCTGTTTGATACCTCTGCACTCACAAGTATACCAAAACCCAAGGGATTAATCAAAGATACAAGTGACTATCAGAAGGATAGCCTCAAATTACATAATATATCTTAGCAGGAATTGGAAATTGCACTTGAGGAACCTATTGAACACCCCTTCCCAATATTTGATGCAAAGGATCAAGTGCCCCCACCTATGGCTCATCTTATCCAAACGCCCATAATAACCTCAAAGGGATCAACCCCAGCTCATGATCAGCTATGGAACCTCATGTTTGATGGATCCAAGTCCAAAACAGGCTGTGGTGTTGGGATTGAATTAACCAGCCCGAAAGGGAAAACTTTCTTTGCTTCTTACAGGTTACAGTTTAGGTGCACTAACAACATAGCGGAATATGAAGCTTTAGCTCGGGGGATGATGTTCGCACATAAGAAGAAAGTTACTGCCTTGATGGTTAAAGGAGATTCAGAAGTAGTTATCAAGCAAGTGCACAACCAATACACATGTCACAATAAAAGGCTGGCAACTTATAGAAATCGGGTATGGAACCTGATTGAAGACTTTGATGCTTTTGGGATTAGTTTAATCCCTAGAGAGGAGGATCAAATAGCTAATTCATTAGTTGTTGCCGCAAGTACCCTGGAACCCATGCAAGGCTCCAAGCTTAAGAGATTCTCAATAGAGTTGATTTCCACCCCGGCTGTTCTTGATAATATCAAGAACTTTCAAATTTTTGATGATGATCGACATATCCTTGCTTTTCTAGCAAGCTCAGATGTTTTTGAAGGACAAATTATCGATGAGTCCAATAGGGATCAAGGAGACTGGAGCCTCGAAGACTGCGATACAGAGGGGGTCCTCAATTTAAAAATTAATAGCATTCCCAAGGGAATGGTGGCCTTAGAAAGAATTTTTGATTCAGACCCAAGGGCTTGGGAAAAGGTATCAATCGAAGATAAAGGAGGTGAATATGAAACTATTAACCTAGCTGATTTTGGCCTGGAAATAAATGTTTACATAGGGAAAGCTTGCCCTGAAGCAATCAAAAAAGATATACTAAGGGCACTGAAGAAGGACATTGCTACAATAGCCTGGGGGTATGAAGATCTAAAAACATTTAATACTTCTGTGATAACTCATACTATTCCTTTGAAGCCTGAAGCTAAACCATTTCAGCATAAACAACATCCTATCAACACCCTGATTGGACCACTGATCTTTAAGGAAGTTCATAAATTATTTTCTGCAAGAATAATCTTCCCTGTACGACATTCAACATGGGTGGCTAACTTTGTTCGAGTCTGTAAGAAAAATGGAGAGATCAGGCTATGTGTAGATTTCAAGAATCTGAATAGAGCTTAAGAAAAAGACAACTACCCACTCCCCTCTCTGGACCAAGTCTTGCAGACTGTCAATGGGTCTCAGATGATATCATTCCTGGATGGTTATTCTGGATACAATCAGGTGATTGTTAATCATGAAGACAGAATGGAGACAACCTTCACTACTAAGTGGGGAACATTCACTTACAGAAGGATGCCATTTGGTTTGATAAACGATGGAGCAACCTTTCAGCGTGCCATGGACGTAGCATTCAAAGATCAGATTGGTAAATGCATCATCGTTTACATGGATGACCTGACAGTATTCTCTAAAGATAGACTAAATCATGCTGTAGACTTGGCTAAAGTTCTTGAAAGGTGTATCCAATATGGCGTCTCCCTGAATCCTAAAAAGTGTGTGTTTGGGGTTTTTGAAGGGAAACTTTTCAGACACATAATCTCAGAAAGAGGAATATTGATTGATCCAGACCAAGTTGAGTCCATTCTGAAGATAGCCATGCCAGGAAGTAAGAAGGAGATGAGATCTTTCTTTGGAAAGATCAACTTTGTGAGAAAGTTTATCACATGTTTTACAAAAATTGTAAAGCCATTGAATGAAATGATGAAGAAATATGCTATAATAGAATGGAGTAACAAGGCAAAGGCCGCATTTTCTCAAGTCAAACAATCCATTTCAGAAGCGCCAGTCCTCACCAGCCCTGACTACTTGAGGCCATTCTATATTTATTCTTTTGCTTCTGAACATTCCTGTGTAGTTGTCCTAACTCAACAAAGAGAAGAGGGAGAGGAGAGGCCAATTGCTTTCATGAGTTCTCTATTTAAGAATTCCGAAGTTAAGTACCCGCCTTGAAAAGAAAGATTTTGCATTGGTTAGGGTTGTCAAGAAGTTCAGGCATTACATCCTTCGAAGTCAAATTATTACTGTAGTTCCTGATGCTACTGTAAAGTCTCTACTCATGCAGAGTGAGTTGGGAGAACGAAGGGGGGAATGGATGGCCATTTTGCAAGAGTTCGATCTGGAGATTCACCCTATGAAACTTGTTTGAGGTCTGGGCCTGTCTAAATCCATAGCCGATGCTGGTGAGAACATTATTTGTTAGCAATACACAACACAGTCCTTTTCCAATGACCCTTGGTATGCTGATATCATCTGTTTCATGATTAATAATCAGTGCCCAGAGGGAATGAATACAACTCAGAGGAGAGCACTGAGAATGAAGAGATCCCATTATATGCTCAAAGGAGGATTTCTCTATAGGAAATTTTTTGAGGGAGTGTACCTAGGATGCCTTGATCAGCAAGAGGCTAAACACATGATTGTTGAATTCCATGGGAAACATGGCACATGCCATGGTTCTGTAGATTGGTTAGCACATAAGATCCTCAGATCTGGTTATTACTGGCCGTGTGTGTTCAAAGATGCCCATCAACATGTAAGAACATGTCATATATGCCAAATTTCTGCATCAAAAGAACGCCATTCAACCATGCCATTGCAACCTATTTATGAGGTAAGGCCATTTGCCCAATGGGCTATTGGATTTTATTGGGGTAATTAACCCAAATTATTTTGTAAGACACAAATTTATTTTGACTGCCACGGATTACTGTATGAGATGGACAGAGGCTATACCTTGCAAGAATAGCACAACAGAGGTGGTAATCAAGTTCCTCACCGAATGCATCATAACTAGGTTTGGAGTACCCTTCGCATTGGTATGTGACAATGGCTTTTCTTTTTCTTCTGCTGAGTTCATTTCATGGGCTTATGATCACAAAATTGTTTTGAAGTATTCTTCAAACTATTACCCACAAGGAAATGGAGTTGCATAATCAACTAATAAGAATCTCTTAGGGGTAATAAAAAAATTGTTAGAGAACAATCCTAGGGACTGGCATACCCAGCTAAGATTTGCATTATGGGCAGATAAGACTAGGATCAAGGCTACTTTAAAGACTTCACCATTTAAGCTAGTGTATGGCCATGAGCCTCTGTTCCCTATTTACTTGCAAATACCTATCCTTGAGTTTATGCAGAAATTTTACTCTAATGATGATAGGATAGAAGTAAGATTAACTGCCTTGTTGAAATTAGAAGAGCAGAGGGATGCTGCCTTGCAACAATTCTTTAGACACCAAGCTATTGTCAAACGTTGGTTTGAAAAAAGAGCCAAAATCAAGGCTTTCAGAATATTAGATATTGTGCTGCTATGGGATAAAGCCAATGAAAAGAAGGGCAACCACCAGAAATTTGATAAGCTCTGGTTAGGCCCCTATCAAATTGCTGAAATCCTGGGAGAAAATGCTTTCTGGCTGAATAGTTTAATGGGAGAACCTGTTCCATTGCCTGTCAATGGACAATTTCTTAAACATTATTTTGAGTCTTGAAGTTTGGTATTTTTGCTGGGCTGTACATTTATGTAAATAATTGGTTTTTCTATTTGTAAACAGTTTGTTTGTTTTATGTGCATATATGTAAATAATTTGTTGTTCTGCTTGTAAATAGTTTTGCTATTTGTTTGTTTGTTCTTTCTTTCATTCTGTTTGTTTCCTTTGTTGTTCTGTGTCTGTCTTGTTTAGTTCTTTGGGGTTTCTCTGTTCTTTCCATCTTTAAATGGTGGGTTGTTATCTGAAGTATACTTTGGTTATTAGGAGAGAAGTGGTTTAGATATTTTCAAGTTTTTTGATTGGATGATTTTGTCCTAAGTTCATTGTTTTATGCCCATTATCAATAAGAGTTGTGAAAAGTCTTGAAAACAAGGTGCAAAGTAAACAATCTTCATTAACTACCTCTGAATCTGTCACAAATCATCAAGATCATCTCCCTTTGTAATGGTATATTTGTCCTAGGACGATAGTGTTGTAAGATTAGAGTGAAAAATCTGATCCCCCAAATGCTGTTATGAGGTCCATGGTAGTTTTCAACCTAGAACAGATGTTAGACATCTAACATATTGAAAAAATTGAATGAAATATCTGAAACTCCAAGAGAAAAGAAAGAAAAAAAAACTATCTAATAGAAAAGAGGACTCAATATGAATGGGTGATTCCAATATCTCTACCGGGGCTATGGACGCCTGACTGGCAGTAGAGCAATGCTGTGAGAAAACTAGAGGTATCTCTATCAGGGCTATGGACACCTCACTGGCAGCGAAGCAATGCCCAAGATATCATTGCACAACAGCTAAAGGGAATCAACTCATGTAGTTCAAATCTTGCACATTGTTGTTCAAAAGATGAGGAAAACTTTATAAAAGGATGATGCACCATCAAGCACATACATAGATTCAGGGGTAGCCAGTGTTGATTTACATTTGAGATTCTAGCTCAGCCTTGGTTGTTAAAACTGACCCAACTAGAGTTGTGATGTTCATAAACCGGGAGTTCTGGGTACCTGAATCCTTCAGTTTCTTGAAAATGGTTAAACCATTTTCCCAGCCGAGTCGCCATTTGTTATGCCTTGCATAACCACCTCATTTTATTCTGGAACAAAATGGGTCCTCTATTTTCTTTTGCTTTTATTGCCTTTGGTTGTTTGTTTGGGTCTTGGGAGTTCTTTTGTTTTCCTCCTAGGTCTGTCTTTTTGTTCTGTCAGATTTTGGTTCTACCTCAGCCAAAGTTGAGTTTATTTTTGCTAAAAATTGAAGGCATGATGAAGAATAATTTATTTTCTATGCTTTTTGGGACTAATGGAGGCATTTTTTTGCAGGATTAAATCATACATCTGATGCTTTTTCTCAGGGGATTTAGTTGGAAAGCATGCCTCAATCAGATTTGGTATAAAACTCCTCAAAGAAGAAAGTCGGTGAGACCCTCTAGTTGTCTTGCCGACTGGCTGTTGTGTTATATTTATTTGAAATCCTCAAGTCACCAAGACATCTCGGTCGCTGTGAAGTTTTATATCTCTCTTCGCTTGGGATGTCTCATTGACAATTGTTCACAAGGCTGGCATTGGGGGGAAATAGTTTGCTTTCGATGTGACCTCTGGCCGACAAATGAATCTCTCGCCGAAAGGATCACATCAGGAAGAAGTCTGGCCGACAGGGTGAGGTCTCACTGAAAGAAGTTGCACTCACTGAAGGAAGTCTCGTTCAGTGCAATGTCTCACTGACCGATGGTGGACTCTTGCCGAAAAGGTTTGAGCTCGGGGAAAGAAGTTGAGCTCGGCAGGATGTCTTGCCGATGAAGTGATGTCTCGCCGAAAGGTTTGAGTTCAGGGTGGAGTCTCCCTGAAATGATTTGAGCTCGCTGAAAGATTTTGACTTTGGCATAGTGTCTTTTCGACTGAAGAGTCTCGTCGATGGTTTCACTCTTCGGTATGACTAATGGGAACCCGCTATGACCTCTTGCCGACTGATTAATGTCTTGCCAAATGTGGGTGTTTTGCCAATAGAGGAGCATAGCGATATGACTCTTATGGGTTCGCTATGATGTCTAGCCGATAGCGATAGTCTGGGCAAAAATTTTGGATATCGATATAACTTTTGCAGCTCGATATGACCTCTTGCTGATAGTTCTAAGCTATGCTGATCGCTGCTGTGGAGTGTAATCGCATAAGGGAGACACGACTAGTGTCTCACCAACATACGATTATGTTTGAACGACTTTTGACCGCCTGAAGATCTTACGTGGTGTCTGTTCAACCAATTAGAGGAAGCTAAAGGCGAACCATTAGCAGTTTGACTGATTGACTATTCTTGTGAGGAAGATCAACAAAGCATAAACAACATGGATTTACTCTGAGATCAAAAGCAATGGATCAGCTCAGTGAACGATGGTGTGGCGATCTAACATGAAAGTCGGATGCTGTCTCTCAAGGGGGTCAACTTGCAGAAGGATCTGGAATGAGAGGAATACCGAAAGGAAGAAGAGGCCATGGATCTCCACAACAGCTGTGGTGTCTACTGGAAAAAGTGGATCGACATTAATGACCATACTTCAGAACATTCAAACCATCTCTTCAAAGAAGTCTCAAGGTTGGACACGAGCGCTGGGAGTTAATGCAATGGTTGCAAAAGATCTAAGGGCCATCCCTGGAACAATATTTCACTGACATGGACAGGGGATGCACATTGAATGCATCAGTAACTTTATTCCAAAAGATCTGGGGGCCAACCCTTCTGTAACCGACTAATTTTGTAAACCCTAAAAATAGGGGCGAACACATTCTTTTGGGCATGTTGTGTATATGACACTTTTTTTGGAAACCTTTTTTGTAATAACAACAAGATCTGGTAGAGGAAAAGGAAGAACATAGAGAGATAGATATTTTTTCAATAGTAGGAATTTTTTGAAAGACAGAGGAGACAGAACTGCATCCTGTTTCTTTGTAATGGGAGCTTCTTTTGTCTTCTTAGTTAGGATTAGAGGGTAGAGAAACTCGAGAGTAGAAGGCAGTGAGGTATCTTTCAAGTTTTCTTAGTATAAATGGAGACAATTTGAAGACATAGGTTTTTTGTACACTAGTGATTGTGCCAGATTTGTAAATGTTGCTTATCTATTTCGCCAATAGTAGAAGCAACCAGATATTAAATCTACTTCATATTATGCTTCAGAATGGTAGTTATCTTGGGTTAATCATTTGATTTGCAAAGCTTTCAAGGAATGAAATTTTATTTTATGTTTTGTCTAAATGGTGATTTATAATCTGTTGTTGAAGTTAGCACTGTGAATGAAACTGTGTGTTAATCACAAGTTAATTTTGTTCTGCAATTTTAGTTAGGAATTCCTTGAAAGGTAACAAGTCTTGTTAAGTTGGATGAATTATCATTCTCTTTAGTTCCAAAGCTTTGATCTATCTTTTTCAGTTTATTTAAAAACCCCAGTTAAAGTAGGTTTGAATTTATGTTTGATCTTAGAACAATCCAGAAGCTCAACACCAGTAGGCCCCTTGAACATTATAGTTCACATCAACCATTGAGTGAAATCAACACAGTCGAGAACTGATTACCAAGACGTTGGGAGTTAGATATCCATGCGTTATTCTTTCTCTTTCAGGAGAGCAGAATAGTAATATTCTACTTACTGTTGTTGTGCTCATCCAACCCATCAACAAGAGGATCGAAAGATAATCAGAGAGTATCATTTTATGAGTGATGATAGACCTCACTAGTCTGAGTATATCTAACATTGTTTCAAGAATTTTTTTGAGTTCTTACAGGGGCATGATATAGCAGTGGGCTGACATCTCATTTGGTCAGATAACTACACAGGTCAATTCAAGAATGCTCATATGTTTTATTGGTTTAGTAGAATGCATGTAGAGAGGGGTGTACCTCATATTTGGAGTTTTTTTGAAGTTGGGCATGGGAAAGGGGAGCATGATGGAGTAGGTGCATGTGTAAAGAGAGCTCAAGTTAAGGAGAAATTAAAGATTTCAGGAGCAAAATTTAGTGATGCATGTTCTATTGTTGATTGGTGTAGTTTGACATTGTTACAGGGAGGGACACTTGATTCAACAATGCATAGATTCTTTTAGTGGGTTGAGGAGGGTATAGTGGGAGGCAGATTAGATTGTCATACAATCAAAGATTCTTCAAAGATGCATTCATTTCATAGCTCAGATGCAAGCACATGGACCATTTGGACACGAGACTTGGCTTGTTTTTGTCAGAGTTGTATTTAGTGCAAGTGGGATCAATGCAAGTCAAGTGAGTGGGTGGATACATGGGTTCCACAATATCTAACTCCTTTATATCAAAAAATATACATGAAAAATGACACAATGGAAAGTTTAGTTGATTATGACTGTCTTTCAGATCTACTACAGCTAGGACATGTTTTTGTAGTTGTTGGATTACATGGGAATGAAGAGAGATCAGATTATTGGTTGGCTCAATGTGTGTAGGTAAAGCATAAGCTAACACAACTGATGGAAGATGATGATGGGTTCATGTATCCTATAGGTTCAGTTGTTGTTGTAGGAACTTGGTTGAGAACATACATGATTAGAAAGAATGACATACCTGCATTTGAAGACTATGAGAAACACAAAACCATTCTCATGTATTCACACCTTGTTATAGCAACAAATGCTAAGTTATTGAAGCATCACCCCAAACCAAAGACAAAACAACTATGGACACTTAGTAATACTAATCATGAAACAATATTGGATACTCTTAAACAAAGAGATGACCCTTCAAGCACACTTGAATATCATATTCAAGAATGGAAGGTATAATGCCTAGGTTCATTATGCTTAAGTTCATTAGTGTTCTTTATTTAATATTGATATTTTGTATACTCTTGCAATGCAGGTGTCTTTAATACTAATATTTTGTATACTCTTGCAATGCTTTTTCATGAGAAATTTTCTCATTTAATGATTGCAACTTGACTATCCTAAGAAGGTAATATGCACTCTATCAATGTGATTCACTTCATTATCAATATGGCATTGAATTTTCTTGATGGTTGTCACATATATTGTTCTCCTTTGGGAGAGGTATGCGACTGATTACACTAATATAGATTTGTTATTGCAAGCGTCTTTTATAGTTTACATTACCATTTCATCATCAACTAGGTCATTTAGAATAATATAGATTGGTTATTCTAAGCATCTTTTATAGTTTGCATTACCAATTCATCATCATTCAGGTTGTTTAGAATAATATAGATTTGTTATTCTAAGCATTTTTTTTATTGTGACAACATAGATTTCTCATTTGAACTATATTACGATATTCCAGGCACGATTGATCATGGACCTGCTGCAACAATAGCCAACTCTGATCCTTTGGGAGAGGTATGTGACATATTACAATAATATAGATTTGTTATTGTAAGCATCTTTCATAGTTTGCATTACCATTTTATCATCTATTAGGTCATTTAGAATAATATAGATTGGTTATTCTAAGCATCTTTTATAGTTTTCATTACCAATTCATCATCATTTAGGTTGTTTAGAATAATATAGATTTGTTAGTCTAAGCATCTTTTTTATTGTGACAATATAGATTTCTCATTTGAAGTATATTGCGATATTCCTGACATGATTGATCATGGACTTGCTACAACAATAGCGAGCTCTGATCTTTTGGGAGAGGTATGTGACAGATTACAATAATATAGATTTATTATTGTAACCATCTTTTATAGTTTGCATTACCATTTCATTATCAGTTAGGTCATTTAGAATAATATAGATTTGTTATTCTAAGTATCTTTTCTATCGTATGTAGTTTAACTGCTACCTTGATAGTTCGTACAAGTGCTTGTCACTCTAGAACATCAACATGCTACTCTTGTGGAAGACTGTGCCAACCGCGAAGGCAATGCGTGCTCTATTTCCTTTCCCTAATGGTAAATGACTATATTAGGGCCATTTTTTTTATTCCTATGTGGCATTTTGTAAATCCTATATTTGATAGCAATTATTGAATGATAATATTATGCATATTGTGTACACTTTACGGGTATTCAAGTGTATATTTTACAACTTGTGTGAATACTTTGTAGTTTATGAGTATTCCAATGTATACTTTACGACCTAGATGTTTTAATGCGTATACTTTGTATTCATGTGTATAGTTCATGACTTAAGAATATTTGAGTATTCTAATGTATACTTTATGACCTACATGTTTTAATGCATATACTTTGTATTCATGTGTGTAGTTCATGACTTAAGTGTATTTGAGTAAATGAATCACTTTTTCACTTACTAACGATGAACAAAACGAACCCTAAACCCCTTTGCACCTTTATATTGCATCCATTTGACCCTTTTTCCATCAACTAAAAACTCGTCACCATGGGAAAATGCCTTAGAGATATCAAAAACAAAGATAGGTTATTGTAGAGGGTCCCAACATGATATCATAGCCTCAGACAAAGAGTTTGTAAACATCACGGTTTTGGAGAAATAGCCCTTAAAATATTGTTGTCTTTTAGCACTTTGGACTCTTAAGGGAAATCGTTGGTCCAATGTAACTAAGAGTGATTCAACGTATTTGGGTGCAAAAGAAGACCATCCATAGCGTAAACGTACCCATCTGGACGTGTTGGAATAGTCCGTTTGGATGTACGAGTTGCAGAACGAAAGTTGCACCACTTTGCAACTTTACACTACTTGCATTTGACAACTTTTTCCTCAACTGAAAACTCGTCACCACAGGAAAACGCCTCTGAGATAGCAAAAACTGAGAGAGGTTATTGTAGAGGGTCCCAACACGATCCCATAGCCTTAGATGAAGAGTCTGTAAGCATCGCAGTTTATGAGAAATAACCCTTCAAAGATTTCTTCTTTTTAACACTTTGGACTCTTAAGGGAAATTTCTGGTCCAATATAACTTGGAGTGATTTAGCGTATTTGGGTGTAAAAGAGGACCATCTCTAGCATAAACGTACCCATATAGATGTGTTGAAACATTCCATTTGGTTGTACGAGTTACAAAATGAAAGTTGCACCACTTTGCAACTTTACACTACTTGCATTTGACAACTTTTTTCTCAACTGAAAACTCATCACCACAAGAAAACACCTCTGAGATAGAAAAAATCGAGAGAGGTTATTGTAGAGGGTCCCAACACAATCCCATAGTCTCATACAAAGAGTTTGTAAGTATCACAATTTCTAAGAAATAACCCTTCAAAGATTGTTGTCTTTTAGCACTTTGGATTCTTAAGGAAAATTGCCGGTCCAATGTAGTTTGGAGTGATTCGAAGTATTTGGGTGTAAAAGAGGACCATACCTAGCCTAAATGTACCAATTCGGACGTGTTGGAACAATTCATTTGGTCGTATGAGTTGCAAAATGAAAGTTGCACCACTTTGCAACTTTACACTACTTGCATTTGACAATTTTTTCCTCAACTGAAAACTCGTCACCACGGGAAAACGCCTCCGAGATAGCAAAACCTGAGAGAGGTTATTGTAGAGGGCCTTAATATGATCCCATAGCCTTAGACGAAGAGTTTGTAAGCATCATAGTTTCTAAGAAATAGCCATTCAAAGATTGCTATCTTTTAGCGCTTTAAACTTTTGAGGGAAATCGCCGGTCCAATGTAGCTCGAAGTGATTCGACATATTTTGGTGCAAAAGAGAACCATCCCTAGCATAAACATACCCATTTGGATGTGTTGGAACAGTTTTTTTGGTCGTACAAGTTGCAGAATGAAAGTTGCACCACTTTGCAACTTTACACTGCTTACATTTGACAATTTTTTCCTTAATTGAAAACTTGTCACCACGGGAAAACACCTCTGAGATAGCAAAAACTAAGAGGTTATTGTAGAAGGTTCCAACATGATCCCATAGTCTCAGATGGAGCGTCTATAAGCATCACGGTATCTAAGAAATAGCCCTTCAAAGATTGCTTCCTTTTAGCACTTTGGACTCTTAAGGGAAATCGTCAGTTCAATGTAGCTCAGAGTGATTCAATGTATTTGGGTGCAAAAGAGGACCATTCCTAGTGTAAAAGTACCCATTCAGATGGGTTGGAACAATCTATTTGGTCATACGAGTTGCAAAACGAAAGTTGCACCACTTTGCAACTTTACACTGCTTGCATTTGACAACTTTTCTCTCAACTGAAAACTCATCACCATGGGAAAACGCCTTTGAGATAGAAAAACCTGAGAGAGGTTATTATAGACGGGCCCAACATGATCTTGTAGCCTTAGACAAAAATTTTGTAGGCATCACAGTTTTCGAGTAACAACACATCAAAGATTGCTACCCTTTTGCACTTTGGACTCTTAAGGAATTCACTGAGTCAATGTAGCTTAGACTACTTCGACCTGTTTGGGTGTGAAAGGGGACCATACCTAACCTAAACATACACATCCGAATGTGTTGGAGCAGTCAGTTTGGTTGTACGAGTTGCAGAACAAAAGTTGTAGAAAAAAAATTTCAGGCTGCCAGTGGTATAATTACCATAACTTATTCAAATCTCCATAAAGTTTGACCAAACCAAAGACATTTGAAAACTAACTCAATTATCTAATCATATCACACATTTTAAAATCATAATAAGGTTGTATAGACCGTACAAAAGCAAAAGAACAACATAGGATGTTGGAAAAACACAAATATTCTTCCTCAAAGATGCAAATTCTTATTTTCAACTTCTCCAACCCCGAGGTCATGTTTACAAGATTTATTTATGCCCTTACAACTAGTTTTTAGCCTCCAACTTGAACTCCAACTAAATTTTAACAACATTTCAAAAAATTGTCATTACAATTGAAAACTTGTCATTGACAACATTGACAACATTTGAAATTTTTTTACATCTTTTACCCAAATGACCCACAGACTTCTAAAATGACTCCAAATGATCATTAATGGTATAAAATGACCTTATTAACATGAAACAACACAAAACAATATAAAACTCAAACTTTGACTCTTGGAGGCATGATAGGCATGTGGATGCTCCTGCACTAGAACATGATAATTATCATTTGTCTACTTTCTAAGAAATGCTACATGAAACAAAACATGAAAATTTGTGAGAGAAGGAGAAGAAACTAGTAATATTTTCTATGGACTATAAATGATATATGATATTTTTTGAATTTCAATATGTAATGATAATCCAATATTGGTGCAAAGCACTATGTTCCTCTATTTTGAGGATTGGTCTAGTTAGGTTCATGTTGTTGTCAAATAAGGACATGTTAGGCCGTCATGTAATGTTTGTTTTAGTTTTTGAGTCTAGGTGGGGTCATTATGTAAATGTTTCTATAATGCGAAAAAATGTTGTCATGGCAAAAAATGAAAATTAGAAGGAATGCCAACGATTAAGTTGGTTGGAGAGGTAGTTGAAGAGGTTGGGTCATTTGTTTTTGTTGTTAGGGGCTTAAATAGGCCTCCCATAAGCTGAGGCAAGAGTTAGATGTTTGAAGTGAAGAAAAGATCATTAAAAATTCTATTTTCTAAGTAATTTTTTGAGATTTGCATTATTTTCTGAGGATTCAAGGCTCTGTACGAATTCATATAGGCATATCTTGTTCTAACAGTGATTGGATCAGACATAGGTCCGTATTAAATTTTATTTGAATCCATTCTTGTGGAATTACTTTGAGTTTCAAGCAACTTAGAGGTAGTTTTCTGTAAACGAGTATGTATTTGCTCAATTAAGGGTTTGAGAGGGTAATATGATGAAATAGGCCATTCCACCTACTGTACTTGTTGTATCTTAGTGGAATGGGCCTGGTTAGAGTAGGTGTAGGTGTAGGAGGAAGAATTTAGTGTTGGAAAAGTTATTTGAGGAGGTTTCCCACATTGCCCTAGTGGAAACATACATTTTTAGGCCTTAAAAGCAAGGCTATAAGTGGTGAAAAGAAGAAATTGTTTGAGAACAAGTTAGAATACGTTGGAAATAGTGTGAGAATATGAAGTTTGATGAGATAGAAGGTTTTCAAAGGCATGGGAGGTCATTTGCATGTTTGGGCATGAAGCCCTAGTTGAGAAAAGAGGGTTTTTGAATGGAAAAGTGAGATTTTAGAGTGTAAAAGTGGGTAAAGTTTGGGGGAAGCATAAGTTGAAGGATTCTTAAGCTTGTGCAGGCTGAATAGAGAATGTTTGAAGTGGTTTCAAGGTTGTATGTGGTCTGGAGATGGGTTTTTCAATAAACCCTTGGCTATTTTGTGAAAAATGAGGGTTTCAAGGAATGAGACTCTAGAAGGCGAGTTTTGAACTAGAAGTTGGAGAAGTTATGGTTTTGGAGGCAGTTAAGGTCTGCCTAGTGATATCTTGGGTTGGCAGCAAGTTTGGAGGTGTGTTCCTTTGTAAAAGTGGGCTAACTAGAGCCCTTTTCAGCGTAAAAGCTTAGTTTGTGAGGAGTTGGTCCAAAGTGATCATATGAGATTTCTTGATATGTTTGGGTTGGAAATAATGGGTGCTAAAAAATGTGCATAGTCTATAGGTTTGTCAGATAGTTTGAGAGTTGAGATAAAAAAAAAAGGTTTGGACACCTACTAGGTGAGTAGGTCTGAATTGTGGAACTTGTGGATTAATCACCATTGTTATGGATTAAAGGTTGAAAGTTTGATTTATTCAAGTGAATTTGAGTTTGGATAGTTGAGGACCTCCTTGTCACTGCATCAAATATGAAATACGTAGTGTGAGACAATGACATTTGTGTATTTAAACTTTAAAGTTAAAATGTTAAACTTTACCATTGTTCTTGTCTTCAAAGTTGTTTAAACTATATAATATAACCATAATATAACTAGGCAATATATGATATAATTTAACCATTATTCATTATTTTTTATTGTGAACTATATAATATAACCATTATTTTTTATGCTATTGTACATTGATATTTAACCATTGCTCAAGATTAAATTTTTGAAGAGTTTAAACATGCATATGAGGAACAAATTATTTTGATTCTCAACTTCTGTAGATCAAATTATCCAATAATCAAGTGTATGCCCATATACAAAAATGGCATCAATGCCAACTTAAACAAATTTTTATAAAATGTTGCATATGCCATCTCGATATCTATTCAAAATATACATGCCAAAATGTCTATCTCATCCTAAACTACTGGTGGATCATAAAAATGGAGCCTCTTTGAAGCACTCTTTGGCTTTGAAGGTAGCTGCACAAGAAAAATTCAAATCACAATTGAGATTAGTTATATTATATAATTTAAAATCAAATAATTAACATCAAAATCAATATACATTGAATTATAATTGAACTCTAAAATTGAAATCTTGATTACCTCATATATATGTCTCTTCAAAGGGTTAGGAGTCCTAGAATATGCCCCTCTCAAAGAACCAATCAAACCAACTTTTGAAATCTCAATCTATATATGTGAACAAAAACATAAAATTGATACAAGTTAGCATACAATTGTCGGTAATAGGAACATATTTACCAAACACAAAATAAAATAAACACATACCTCTTTAGGAATCTCTTTTCCTTTATCTCCTTCAAGTGTTTTGACACCTCCTCCTTGAGGTGTTTCAACACCTACTCCTTGAGGTGTTCCAACACCTACTCCTTTAGGCGTTGTGACACTTGTCAACAAGGATGTGTAGCTCATAACCGTCTGTACATAAAAATTCCAAGTGTATGAAACTACCAATCTAGGTTGATGTATGTATAATCACTATAAGATCTTAAAAATCTTAATTCAATCGAATTTGAGTTCAATTACCTTTCCCTTATCTACCATTGTGCCTCCATAGTTTGGACAACGTTGCACCTCGCTTGCACTAGGTGTTTCCTACAAGAGGAAAATAAGATAAACATATAAGTTAATATATAATTTCATTAATGACAATTCAAATGACAAGCAAGTATATAATAAAAAAAATTAAACGAGTGAGTGCGAAAATATATATAGCGTGCATGTCGAGGCCAAATGAAATGTCCCTGATGGTGTTATCAGTAACTTGTGTAAGCTCCTCCTAAAACATCAACTGTTAAATAGACCATGTAAATAAATATTAGTACTTGATACTATCTCTTATTAATATTCATTTAAAAACAAATGCAAATTATGAATTTACAACTTAAATCTTACCTGTGTAACTATTCCAAAGTCCCCCTCTCTAGCAAGAGAGGACTCTGCAGAGTGTGCTCCAATCCCCTATGTCTGATCTCCTACAATGTCCACATCATGGAGGTCATAATTAGAAGTGTCCAAGGGATGCTCAACGGGTTGTAAAAGAGGACCCAAGCATATCTGGTGGCACATAGTGCAAGTATGTGGCACATAGATATGTGGACTTGAGGAGGATGATGTAGCAACACTCGATCCATTGCCAACATGATCAACATGTGGTTGAGCTACTGTAGCAGTATGGGAAACCAAAAGATCACTCAAAGAGTGAATAGCCTGAATAGTCTGTGTGGCTGCATCCTCGATAATATTTGGATGATGTATTAGAGGTGACTGAGGAAGGGGAGGATGGGGAACATATGGGCCCTAGACTACTCTAACTGCCCCTAGTCTATCTTGGGGAATACCTCCACCTATGCCCTAGAAGGGTTTAATGTCAAAGTAATTGACATGATGCCCTAACACAAACTCAACATATAATTTTTTAATAAAGTAAAATGGTACATCAATATTGTTGTTGGGTGGTTTATCAAAACCATCCACTAACGATCCCAAAATTTATCTACAATGTCCTTATTCGTGCACCATTTTATAGAAAGCTTTGGTTTATTAACATTAACTAGTAGACTGGTGCAGGGGTTAACAAATAAAGATGTTATTTGGGCTTTTGTTATTTCGAGATCTTTCACCTCTTCGTAAGACAATCCATAGGAGTAATATTCCCTCATGGTTTCTCGCCACGAAAGAATGGAATTATGTTGGGTGGAGAGGGTTTCTATATTTTTAATTATTTATTTCAATGTGTTTGTCATTTGGGATAATCGATGGATTGTCTTATAAACATCACAAATTCCCCTCAATTGCTCCAATTTTTCACCAATTAATTGTTCAATTGATGGGCACAAAGGTGGTGGAGAGTTTGGAATTTGTGGGTTTTGATTCTTAGCCATAATACCTGATTGAAGTTCAAAACTAATTAATCTAATTGAAATTACACAATATAAATGAAATTATTGTAAAAAACCCTAGTTTTTAATAAAAATCCGTAAAAAACTAGTTAAAATTATACAAAACTAAAAAATTTTGATTAAAACAAAAAAAACCAAAAAATTACCTTACAAATCAGATATTAGCTAAAATTCAATATTGGATATTCCCTCACCGTCACTGTTACTGTGGCTCCAGGTTTAAAATGACTGTCGTGACCACTTTTTGGGAATATATTACTTGACACAGATCAGATATCCAATACAAATCGGATATCCGATTTGTACTACTTTGGCTTGGGCATGCTATGGAGCAATGTACTGACACCCAACCCAAAAAAATTCAACTCAAGATTTTCGCATTTTTTGGTGAATGCAAAACACTACTTTTTCATATCGCCACTTTTTGGCCCATCATGATCCTGCACATGCCCCAACACTTATGTCAAATATAATAGAGTTTCTGCTCCATAGGAATATGCTGCTCAAAAAGGTTGCTTACTTCAAATAAGGGAGAGTCATGTGATTTAAAATAGAAGGTTGCTTACTTCAAATATTATATGATTTAATATTTGTAAGAAGATATCTTTTGGTGTTATTTATATAGATTTTCTATAAAGATAGATATACTAGTATAAGCTACACATTCAAATACATCAATATTTTTTTGAGTCCATCCAAATATTCACGGGAAAGTCATATCCATTAGAATATGTCTTGATATCTCCAAAACACCTACGAAATCCATAAGGCATGAAAAATCCTAGAAAACTTCATCTACTACCAAAGGTTTTTTAACTATATTTCTTCCTTAATTTTTGAAAAGGTTTGGCCCATACATGGATAAGTGAAACCTAGAAAAAGACTTGGATAAATCTGAATGTCCCAAAAACTTGGAAACCTCTCCCACTTCTTTGCATTTATGCTCCTTGTAAAGTTGGGGCTTTTACACCAATTGGGAACCATCATAAGTTCACGTGCACATATCCTCAATAAATTATTTATTCCTTAGTTGCACCTTATATATGTACCCATCCATTACAATTTTGTTGATTTTTTTTTATCATTTTGCCCTTTTTCATCCCCCAACTCAAACCATTATCATTCTTATTGCATTTGTTAATATATAGAAATATATTATTATAAATAAAATAAGTAAATATTTTTTTCATAAAACTATTTGTCAATATTTTATGTCATGCATAAAATTTTTAGAGACCCACAAGAGGATTGGCTAAGGAAAAGGCCTCTTGACCATTTATTTTGTAAGGTTTCTTTCTTGAAAATTAACATTTGTAGGTTAAGTAACTCAAAATTGGTCAATAATCTTATAAGTTTCTAGTTTAAAATAGTGATCAAAATCAAAAGATAAATCTCCCTATAAAATTTAAAATTTTGAGATAATATTATCCCAAGTCTTGCAATGACATCCTATTGTCAAAAATTTACTCAAATTTAATTTGGTACATCTTGATACTATTCCTATGGTGTACTATTCAAAATTATAGGTGTATTTTCCTTCATTTATGTTTTTCTATCTTACAACATAATTTAATCGATTTGACAAACATCGTAAAATACTATAAATATTACCCTTCAATAGTATGTAAATCTGATTTTTATTAATGTAATATTGGATTACTCATTGAGAGATTTATATGGAAGCAAATAGAAATCAATAAACCATGATAAATAAACACACAACACTAGATGTACATGGATAAACCCTTGCAAGAAAAAACTCTATCATCAAAGAGAGGCATAAGTATGTATTAGTATTCAACACAAGAGTAGATATGTAACACACATTCTCCCTTCAACATTCTAGTAGCCCCTATCTATATGTGATTGTTTTTATCAAACGCACTATGTCCAACCCTCATGCATTTACATCTATTAATAGGAACATATAAGAGGTTGTTTTATAATATCATGGGCATCAAAATGGTGAGCCATGAAAACAATATGTAAAGCTCCTAAAAAAAGAAAAAAAAATAGAAACCATTTGGGTGATTGCCCCTCCAAATCCCCTTGTGCAACCTTCAACTCAAATTAGGAGTCAAGGATTCAAGGGGACCTTTGGGTCAAGTAATCACATTCATAGGATTTTAATTAAAAATCACACAATCCTAACAATTACTCAATGTTTTACTCACTATCATGACAAGTATTCATAATGAAAAGTGATTAGTATTAGATTATGTATAGTCCCTAAACTTTTGGAGTCATTTGGACCCAAAGGGTTTCTCCCCACCCCTAGACTTCTCCTTAATGTGGGTCACACTCCTTCATTTCAATGAAATCACACACTCATAATTTCACAAAGTTTATTTTACAACTTAAGAATGACTTTCTAATTTCATTCCTAGTGGTTCATAGTCTTCCTAGGTGCATTTGTATTATTTCATTTTTTCTTTGACATTTATAGGCTAGTTTTAGTATGTTTATGTTTTTCATTCTTTTCATGTCTGTATCACAACCAAGTAAAATTATGTTGCAAGATAGAAAAACATATATGAAGGAAAATACACTTATAATTATGAATAACACACCATAGGACTAGAATCAAGATGTTGTACCAAATTAAATTTGAGTGAATTTTGATATTAGGATGTCATTGCAATAGGGGTAAACAAATGCTCAATTTCACTTAGTTTTTGCATAATTTATTTTCATTTATATAATGACCTAATGACACATAAAAACTAAGAAAAGAGGTATCTTTTCTATATTTCACATAACTAAACACATCTTAACATTTTATTTCTTTATTTCACATTAATCAAATTATTGATACAAATATTTCAAGCTATTAGAGTCACTCAAGAAATCAAGCCTCCAGGATCACCTGCAAAAACCAAAAATGTAACCTTCTACAAGAGGGAAAAACAAGAACATAAAAGTGCAACAATGAATGCAAGATATGACCAATATGCAATACTCAAGATTGTAGTGATATATTGGACTTACAACTGAATTGAATTGTCTAGGATGTACAAATTATGCCTTTCCTATAAAGGAAAAATATGGGATATGGTTAGACATGATTTTGACATGTGTCTTAATCCTATACAATGAGGTAACTACCCCAATAAATATTAAATGACTTAGGACAGAAGCATTAAATTCAAAAACATAAGTGACAATTAATGCTTAACTAGAATTAGAAAGATTACCTCCTAGGACCTAAGTGGACTTAACATGTAAATAGGACCTAGATAGGTAAAACACCTATTTACACCAACACCCTCCCCTTAATTACAACTTAGGGAGTTGATTATTGTGCAAAGATGAAAGGATGGGTCCTAGCTACGAGGCCATGTTAGGTACCCATGTAAATAAACAATGCAGTCTCTCATAAATGGAGAAAAAGGAGAAAACCCAATGGGACAAAAATCCTCACCAAAAGGGAGATGAAATACAAAACACTCTTAATGATGTATAAGAGTGAAAAAAACCCATCCGAGGAAAAAGACCCCCCCATAAGAGAGAAGAAGAGAGACCATGCATCCCCCCTCAATGATGAGTCTCCTACAATGGTAGAAGCTCAACATTGAATGATGAAGATGATCCAATATCACTAAACAACATTCTTCCCCTTAGGGAGAAAAAAAAATAGGATGATATGCGAGATACCTTTCCATTCTTGAAAGGAAGATGTTGGAAGAAGAATGATATGGGATGTCTCAGAACTATGCTCAAGTGTCTCCATGTTGATGCCGAAAGATGACACACTCCAAACAGGCATTCTAGGCCACACAACTAAAGATGTTAATCCAAAATCTCCTAAAGAAGGATGTAGAACACACTCCAAAGATGAAAATTCCTCCTCTAAAGACAAATAAGCCTCCTCCAAATGTTGTCTAAAAGTATCCACACTCATGTCAAACTGTAAAGAGTGATCATGTAGAGAATGAACAAAAGGGTTAGAGTATTCCCTTGCAACAACTAAAGAAGAATAATCTCCATCAAAGAGAAGATGTATGTAATCAATGGTGTATCCCAAATCTAAAATATGATACTCAACAAACAACCCACCAATGTCTTTCAAGTATGCATCCCAAGTAGATATAGCTAGAAGACAATGTAGATCCCGTTGCACAATATCACAAAAGGACAAACCTGTGCCAACATGAGCATCATCAAATGTAATAAAATATGAAGAAGATGAAATGAAAGGATCAATAATAGGATTGGATGTAAGAACACCCAAGTTAAAGAAGCCAAATGTCTCCTCTAAATCATGGTTCACACTAGAAGTGTGATTAAAAATCAAAGGAACAATGTCACCATTAGAAGATAAATCTACAAAGGTACACAAATGAGATGAATGATCAACCATCCTAGTAGAAAGAATCTCTCTACTCTCCAAGTATCAAATGATGAATGAATCAAGTGTAACACCCCGTCATGTAAACCCCAAAGAAATACTAAAAACACAACAATTTTTTTGTTTTGAAAACATTAAGAATAAACACTAAGTTTACTAATGCAACTAACATAACTAATGAGTACAAGTTAAACACCTAAGTCCCTTGGGGTACACGAGGTGACATTACATAATCAATCCCATAACATAGTTGATAATAGCAATTACCAATTCAACTAACGTAACTCATTCATTCACATGTCATCATTTAAACATTCATTAAAGATAAGCAATAAGACAAGAATGAACCATATAGAAACCATACATGTATTCATAGAAAATTTAACTTGGAAATATAAAGAGCTTATTTACTCGAACATAACACAACATCAAGGATATTTACAATTATGGATAAGGCATGAATTACATAATGTGATTATACATTACATCATTCTACAAGTATATCTCAATGAGCAATTACTCAAGGTTACATCATAAGTCTACCCAATACATGGGAGAGCAACATATCAATACACAAATAATGACAAAAGTACAAGTATAAATCGAGAAACATATAAACTCTAGATCAAGCAGTCTCTGCAAAACTTTGCACTGAAAGGTACAACTACAAAATAGGGAACCTAATGGAGTGCATAGCACGTTCCACCCGACCACCCCCGTGCTAAGAGTAAATAAGAAAGGGTCCCCGACAAAGAACGTCCAAACAAATACACAAGACTAAACTCCAAGCATGGAAAGCTTAAACACACATAAAGGAAATCATAACATCAAAAGACCACCTCCAAAACATAACAACAATAAATCACATAAACATATCAATAGACCACTTCCTAAACATAACAACAATAAATCACCAAATCATATCAATAGACCACTTCCAGAGGTTAGCAATAAAAACAACTCAAAGGGAATGCCAAAGGAGAGTGTCATCGCATGGCCTTACATGGATTATCAAGACAACCTATCACAAGGTGCTGCCTCCATCTGTGGTTATCCTAAATTCCTATCTCAAGGCGCTGCTCCATAGGGCGACTCATGCAGAATCATTAACCTCTCATGAAGATGAGGCCACAATTATGCCAACCACGGCCTTCTCGGCCCACCTTTAGTTTATAAAAGCCCTAACAGTCGGACGAGGCATCCATAATTATCTTGTTAATGTTTAACTACCCACCCCCTAATTAATTAATTAGGTTATCACTTATTACTCAAACTCTAACGTGGGTTATCCTGACAACCCCTTTGTGCGCTGACGCCCACGTAGAGCCACTCTCCCTAGAAACCCAAATCATAACAAAAAATTCCAAGGGGTTGTACCCACAAGTAGTCTAAACAAAAAATAGAACAATCATGAGGAAAAACCATCTCGCCAAAAGTCATAAGAATCAATTCCCATAAATACAGGTACAACCCAAGTGTAAACTTAAAATCACAACTATAGTCAATATTGAGACAAGTATCAAATAAAAGGATCACATATTAAACCACCATTTTCCCATGCCTCTAGAAGTTTTAACAATAACCTTATCTCCTATAGAAAGGTTGACTAACTTAAGGGTCCCCACATGCTAATAACCGTTCTCAAGAAAATCGACAAAGAACTCAAAGAATATCAAAGAACTAATTATTTATTCAACATCAAGATATTGTTTAAGAACGCAAATTCACTATACTTAACAATCACATTTCAAGCTAACTCATTGCACAAAATCTATCATGGAAGTTGAACTATCAGTTAACTCAAACTATTTCATTCATTAAAAAAAAAACTCTTTTTGACTTGATAAAATATTCTCTTTCAGTTTGTCCAATAACAACAAGATATCATTGCAAATAACTTTCGTAATGTTTTTCTATAATTTGGACAAGTGTATATATATATTATACATTCAATATTGCAATTTAGATTAACATTATAAAAATAATCCACAAAATTATAAAGTATATAAATAAATAAATAAATAAATAAATATATATATATTTATACATATATATATATATAATAATATATATACATATATATATATATATATATATATATTTATTAATATAAATTAACAAATTTAAATTAAATTAAATGTAATAAATTTAAATCTTTAAATAATAAATAAAAAGAAAATTTTAATAAAAATCTTTAATAATACAATATTGGCGCCGTTGGGAGGTGTGTGCCTCCCTGTATGGGGAGGCCGCAACCCCACCAAGGCTGCACCCAACAACCTTTGGCTGCTGTGCGTAGCCATGGTGGTTGCGCACCACCCTTGGGGTGTGGTGGGGGGAGGTACAGCACAAGCCGACACCCCCTCTCCCCCATATTCAAATTTATTATTATTATTATTATTTTAATTTTTGTTTTTATATATATATTTTTTATATATTTTTTGTTAAATATTTCTTTTAAAAAATATATATATTTTTAATCTCAGACAATCTGTATTGTCTACACAGAGTATTTTTTTTTTAAAACTTTTTTTCCAGACATATACATATATTAAATTCGAAAAATAAATTTAAATTATATTCATCTACAGGCAAAACTGGATATGGGTTTTTCCTAATTTTATCAGGAAGGTTTTCAATCCAAAACTTAAGAGGTTTCAAAATCTCTCTACTGTTTTTCCACTGTGTTTTTTTTTTCTATTGTTTCACAATAATTTCTTTTCCATGAGGCTCTCTGATTTTACTGTAAAAATTTCTATAGAGGCAACAAAATAATCATGACAAAAATTCAACAACCGAGAACAAAGTTTTTCTAGAAAGGAACTTTTAACAAAATTTTCTATAGAGGGTTAGAACTAATTCATGTCAATTTCCTCTTACACAAACAATTTTAGGCAATCTTTTCAAAACAAGAAAGCAATTAAACAAATAGTAAAAGAACCTGTTTTTCCTGAAGCTTGAAGGAACGAGGGTTGGAGCAAAGCTTCGCCTTTGGAATTTCAACTTCTAAATCCTTTCTAGAAACTTCACCTCCAGCTAGAAGCAAAATATGAATCCAAAACATATGCTGAAAACCTCCACAAATTTTAACCAGAAACCCCCAAAACCCAAAGACTATTCTACCCAATTTCTTTTCATGAAGAAACTTCTTGCCATTCACAGTATGCCAATATTCTCTCCGAGAATATTTTAAAACAAGAATTTTATAAAATTCCCACTCACTCTAGTAAATCCTCTAATATAAATTAACTAATTTTAAATTATTTTTCTTTTAATAATAATAAAGCATTATAAGCTATTTAATTAATTTAAAAATTCAAAAATCAATACCACTACCTTAAGCAAATTTAAAATTCTAATTCACATTATAACATCTATTATTTTTATTTAAACTATCCACTCAATCAAGAAAATTTAATTAATTATCTTAACTATAATTCTCTACAAATAATCATATCAACTAAATAACATTAATTAATCACACATAAAAATAAAGATTAATTAAATAAAAATTATTCACAAATAAATAAATAAACAATAACAACCAATACTGAAATAAAGACAAGGTCAAGACCATGATACCGTAAAACTCACAAAAAGGTGACGAACTTGGGATGGGGACACTTTCTTATCAACTCCCTTTTCAACATCATACCCATTGGGTTTATGGGACACGCTCAAACCTGACAAGCAGGTGGAGTCGGTGTCTAGTACCTGCATCCTGCATAGAAAAAAATGTCAAGTAGCATGTAAATATCCATTGTAGACACACTATGAAAGGTAATCGCGGGGTAGCAGGGCACTTGCAAGCAAATGATGCCACTTCGTCCTTTCACCAAGACTCACTAGCAAACACATCAGAAACCATAACAACATAGAATCACATCACCACATATATTATTAAAGAAAACCATAAAATATGCAAATAACATAATCACCACGTAATGTATCATCAAGCATCATAAGAAATGTCAAGTGCAACAAACCAACCAAACTATGAATCCACACACAACTAAAACCAGTGAACTAATCACCATCACAAACCAAGTACAATTTCAACACAAAAGAGGATCCACAACACAAGGGGTATCACATCCTCCCCCCCTAGAACATGGCTTACTCCTGGAAGCCACTAAATAAATATCAATAAGCCTCTCTAATTCGAGATGCATCCTCCCATGTCACTAAAGTATTAGCACTTGTCTTTTAGGCTACTCAAGACCTCTACAGAACTAGTCACTATATCCCATGTGGGTCTCAACCATGATACTTACGTAATTGGGACTACTTTACCGTGATACCATTATGATACTGTTAGTAATAGGGAACAATCTAATTAGCTCATTTTCTTGACTGATTAATTATTAGGGTAAGAACAACTTTTTAATTTAATTCTTTTCTACTTTTTTCCCCTTATCAAACTAATCATTCTATTTATTAATAAACTACAACCTATACCATAGTATTATTATTAGTATAAAAAAAATATATCGACACATTAAAAGCATATTATAATCCATTTCCCTTGCTCTCACTACCCGTTATAAAATAAGGTTAATCATTTACCGGACAACCACACAACTTGAATCTATAACTAAGAAAGAGCGTTTATCACTAAATGGAAATTATAAACTATCAAATTATAGCTATGAAACCCAAAAACATTCATGATGGAACACCTCATATGTTGATTAATGGAGACAATTTAAGTCATTTATTTATGCATAAATCTTAATCAACAATTTACTATTACCACAAAACCTAATATGTAAATCTATACTATTCAAAAATTATAATTTCTAACGCATTATACCAATTCATACAGAGACAACACACGTTTATGTCTATATATAAACTAGCATATCAAATTCAAAATATTACTTGATGTAATAATTCAACATGGTATACGTCTTTGCTCACGCATTACAACAAAAAGGAGAGAACACAATACCAAGGAAGATAACTACCGTACAAGCAACACTGTCCTGACAAGAAAACAAACTCCCTCAAAGGAAAACAAGTGAAAACAAGCAAGAAACTATGATAAATATGCCTCGAACACAGGAAGGGCTAATTTCACATAAAACGAGAATAACCATTACTAATTATGGACTGCAACCCAAGAATTAAAACCAGATAATCTTGAACACATTCCTAGCAGTCATCAGTGTAAGTCCAGGGAAAAGAAGAGAACATAGACACAAATACAACTATAATCCATTGTATCATAAAATGCAAATGTCAATATGATGAAAAGTCACATGTGTTACATACAGAAGATTTAACAATGATCAAGTACCATGGAAAACCAAGCAGAGAGAAGTTAATTTACAACCATAAAGAAATTCCAGCTATCTCCAAGCATAAGCGTTTGAATCAAATTTTCAGACCAATGTATTACTTCATCGAATACCAATTATAGCAAATGTAGTTTTGGTTCATGGGTTGAACTGTCAAACTTCACCTAACTAAAACCATCGAATTGCAAACATGCCCTCCAAAACGAATTTCCAACACCAATGAATATGTAGAGATAACTCAAAGATCGCTATGCAAGAACGATAAGAACAAGAAGACCATAATGTGAAAACCTAACAATGAGAAAATGTAGGGTTAATGGTGTATACCTTGATATCTATCCTACTCTAAATGTGCAAAACAACTTAAGAATGCAAATGATAAAATACCAAGGACACCTCAAGATTAGCCAAAAGAGTGATACAACGAAAAGGAATGTAAATAAAATGAAACACAAGCAGTTTTACCTCCCTTGTTGTTGATACCTCTTTGATTGGCCCTTGCTTGGATTGGTTGTGTGCTCCTTAGATGATTGCTTGAATGTCTAAATGCAAGATTGTAGATGCAAATGATTAACAAAGATGGCTAAATGATGGCAAAGGATTGAGGGTTCAAATGGACAACATGTAGTTATGAGAGTGCAAAGTGTTGAAAATGCCCTTGAGGAGGGGGTATTTATAGGAGAATTTGAATTCTTTAGAGAATTCAACGGTCAAGATTCATCCAACAAGGTCAAGATGAAGGGCTATGGTGGGTTGAGAACCCACAAGCCCTCACATCTTGACATGTGGATGGTGAAGTGGACAAGGGGATATGAGGTGGAGATGAGTTGTCAAGAAGGTACATGAGGTGGAAAAGGACATGCACCTTGGGGAGTGAGGAGATTTCCACAAAAAGGGATTTCTTGTCCCCAAGTGGGAGTGAAAGAGACATTTGAGGAATTTTGGAATTCCTCAAAAATCTACATGGGAAAAGGAAAGGTGGTTGGGGATATAAATGTGAATTAAAAATTCACATTCCTAGGATGATCTAGAGGGTAAAAGGTGGGCTCCAAAAAGTTGGGACTTGGTCACATGTGGAGATTGTGACAAGTCCAAGGTTCTAGAAGCCTTGGAAGAATGGAATGTGAATTAAAAATTCACATAGGGAGGAGAGAGACATGGGATAAATAAATGAGAATTAAAAATTCTCATGGGAAGGAGAGTCAATATCAAAAAAGGAAAAATGGAAGAATTGACCAAAAAGTGGTGCTAAAAATGGTTAATGACCTTGGTTAAGGTTGTGCAAACATTGGATTAGGCTAATTAATGGAAGATTAGAGGCAAGTGGCAAATGTAGGAGGATGTGACATTAATCTCTGATTAAGAGGATGCACATCATAATCATGAATTAATTAAATTAATTCAGATTAGAGCAAAGTTATGGAGGATGTGACAAGGAGAGAGAAAGTGAGGAATTTTAAATTGATTTTAAAAAAAGGGGAAAATGACTAAATTAAATAAATTAGCGTATTTATTTAATTTAGAGAGGAATAGGGTAAAAGACAAAGTATTAATTATTAAATTAAATACTTTATCGATATGGGACAAAAGGTGTAATATTAATTTAATAAATTAATATTAATACGATAGATGG
The DNA here is from genome assembly GCA_007258455.2 of Sequoia sempervirens. NCBI lineage: Eukaryota > Viridiplantae > Streptophyta > Pinopsida > Cupressales > Cupressaceae > Sequoia > Sequoia sempervirens. The sequence goes on from VDFB02000017.1 coordinate 201,059,404, forward strand.
AAATGTAGTAAATTTAGTCATATGGAAGTGATTAAATTTAAATGTCTACAAATGGTTAAGGGCAGTGCCTTCTACACACAGTAGAACTCCCTCAGTGCATTACATATATGATTGTCATCATGTGTGCATAAACTGGTGGTGCCTAAGGATCATATAATATCATAAAATGAGTATCATCAACAAACCAAAAAAGGATAGGCTAATTAGATCTAGCGACGTTTAACGTGGTATGCTAGAAGTCTCATGTTATGCTATGATTTGAAAGATTTACCACAATGGTTTGAAAGATAGGGCTCCAAAATTTCCAACAAACGCACTAGACTAGCGTAAATCTACAAGGGATTTCATCTATGGTTTTGTGATATAATTCAACCTCCATCAAGCATAAAGAAGAAAAATGGACTCTTGAAAAATTTAGCAGCTACCTATACTCAGGAAAACATACATGCATCAAAGTAGAAATTGAAAACTACGACAAATCGTGACTATGCGGTTGGAAAGAAAGGGTGCAAACAGTGAAGGTTAATGACATGATGAGTAATAAGGGGGCATCAAATTTAAGATACAATAAGGACCATAATATTCTTACTGAGATCAAATAATAATGTAGAGTATCGTAGTTATAACACAAAGAAAAGGAAACTAAAATTGAATACCAAGCTCAGTCTACATTCTTGAATGCAACCATACTACCAAGATGGAGTCTTCACAGTAAATCGAAGGGTTTACTATTGATTCCAAACTAACATATAATGATCTTCAAGCTTTTAGTAACAAGCCATAAAAAAAAGGAAAGAAAGACAAACCGAAGCTTAGAAACTTTCAAACAAATACCAAAGGTAATAAGACTAGAGTATCAAATTCTATAATGGAGTACAAAGTTCTGCATTGAACATCAAGCAGTAAAATAAGTAATCAATCATTTGCAACCTCAAATAGAAAGAGCAAATTCCTATTGCATAAAATAGTTAAACGAATGAAAAATCCAACTATTAGGAAATCACCAACTATGATAGGACTTAACACATTAGTGTCAATAGTTCAAACTTCATCTTAACCTCAAAATACTATAAAATCCTAGCATAATTATTATATTTTTAACTTCACCATTTACACACCAGAAAATTTACTTTATTCACTTTTCAACACAAGTTCCCACATGTTTACAACCAAAAAGCCAAGATTTCAAACCACAACTTTCAAGAAAACACCACTCTTTAGTTCATAACACAAACATTATAATAGAGTATCTCACATACTAGTTATGCATACTACCAACCAGTTCAAACAAAAGGGTGCACATGCACCAACTGAAACTTATAGTATCAAGTACATTATTAAAAAAAAGGGTTCACAAAACAAAGGTGCCTACTCACGATTCCCCAGAGGACACTCTTCCGAGTCCTCATCCGAATCCCTCATGGCCGTTTTAGAGGAGGAGCGATGTGCTCATAGGCATTCTACCTCCTCTTTTGTCAGCTTGGGGGCATGGGGTCCACACCCCAACGACCAATCTCAAACTGCTGATGGCTTCTTGGTCCTAGTAACAAGTTTAGATTCAGTGGTTTTTCTAATTTCTTCTATCTTGATCCAGACTAGAGTGTGTGCCAGAATTTCATCATCAGAGATTTCTTCTAGCTGTTGGCCTACTTGCACTTTCTTTGTGCCTGGCTGCTCTAGGTTCAGACCACCACCTATCAGACTGCTTTCGAAACTTTGTAGTTCCTTATGCTCTGAACCATGTGAACTCGGTGGTGATGGAATTTGGCGGTTGGCTCCACGACCACCACCCCGGCCTCTTCTTCGGCCACGACCTCTACCTCGAGGCATGATCCTGCACAACAATTGGGGTTATAAGAGATCAAGAGTTAACACAAAGGTTTCCTAACAGACTCAAACTACCCAGAGTACCCAGTGTTTGCTAACCTGGCTCTAATACCAAGTTGTAATGCCCCATCGCGTAAACCCCAAAGAAAAACTAAAAATGAAATAATTTTTTTTGTTTGAAAACATTAAGAATAAACACTAAGTTTACTAATGCAACTAACATAACTAATGATTACAAGTTAGACACCTAAGTCCCTTGGGGTACACAAGGTGACATTATGTAATCAATCCCATAACATAGTTGATAATAGTAATTACCAATTCAACTAACGTAACTCATTCATTCACATGTCATCATTTAAACATTCATTAAAGATAAGCAATAAGACAATAATAAACCATATAGAAACCATACATGTATTCATAGCAAATTTAACTTGGAAATATAAAGAACTTATTTACTCAAACATAACACAACATCAAGGATATTTATAATTATGGATAAGGCATGAATTACATAATGTGATTATACATTACATCATTCTACAAGTATATCTCAATGAGCAATTACTCAAGGTTACATCATAAGTCTACCCAATACATGGGAGAGCAACATATCAATACACAAATAATGACAAAAGTACAAGTATACATCGGGAAACATATAAACTCTGAATCAAGCTATCTTTGCAAAACTCTGCACTGAAAGGTAAAATTGCAAAATAGGGAACCCAACAAGGTGCGTAGCACGTTCCACCCAACCAACCCTATGCTAGGAGTAAATAAGAAAGGGTCCCTGACAAAGAACGTCCAAACAGATACACAAGACTAAACTCCAAGCATGGAAAGCTAAAACACACATAAAGGAAATCATAACATCAAAAGACCACCTCCAAAACATTACAACAATAAATCACATAAACATATCAATAGACCACTTCCTAAACATAACAACAATAAATCACCAGATCATATCAATAGACCACTTCCAGAGGTTAGCAATAAAAACAACTCAAAGGGAATGCTAGAGGAGAGTGTCATTGCATGGCCTTACATGGATTATCCAAACAACCTATCACAAGGTGCCACCTCCATCTATGGTTATCTTGATTGCCTATCTCAAGGCGTTGCTCCATAGGGTGACTCATGCATAATCATTAACCTCTCATGAAGATGAGGCCATGATTATGCCAACCATGGCCTTCTCGGCCCACCTTTAGTCTATGAAATCCCTAACAGGTGGACGAGGCATCCATAATTATCTTGTTAATGTTTAACTACCCACCCCCTAATTAATTAATTAGGTTATCACTTATTACTCAAACTCTAACGTGGGTTATCTTGACAACCCCTTTGTGCGCTGGTGTCCATGTAGAGCCACTCTCCCTAGAAACCCAAATCATAACAACAAATTCCAAGGGGTTGTACCCACAAGTACTCTAAACAAAAAATAGAACAATCGCAAGGAAAAACCATCTCGCCAAAAGTCATAAGAATCAATTCCCATAAATACGGGTACAACCCAAGTGTAAAATTAAAATCACAACTATAGTCAATATTGAGACAAGTATCAAATAAAAAGATCACATATTAAACCACCATTTTACCATGCCTCTAGAAGTTTTAACAATAACCTTATCTCCTATAGAAAGGTCGACTAACTTAAGGGTCCCCACATGCTAATAACCGTTCTCAAGAAAATCGACAAAGAACTCAAAGAATATCAAAGAACTAATTATTTATTCAACACCAAGATATTGTTTAAGAATGCAAATTCACTATACTTAACAATCACATTTTAAGATAACTCATTGCACGAAATCCATCATGGAAGTTAAACTATCAGTTAACTCAAACTATTTCATTCATTAAAAAAAAACACTCGTTTTGACTTGATAAAATATTCTCTTTCAGTTTGTCCAATAACAACAAGATATCATTGCAAATAACTTTCGTAATGTTTTTCTATAATTTGGACAAGTGTATATATATATATTATACATTTAATATCACAATTTAGATTAACATTATAAAAATAATCCACAAAATTATAACTCATATAAATAAATAAATAAATGAATATAATATATATATATACATATATATAATAATAATAATAATAATAATAATAATAATAATATAATAATAATAATAATAATAATAATAATAATATATATATATTTATTAATATAAATTAACAAATTTAAATTGAATTAAATTTAATAAATTTAAATCTTTAAATAATAAATAAAAAGCGAATTTTAATAAAAATCTTTAATAAGACAGTATTGGCGCAGCTGGGAGGTGCGTGCCTCCCTGTATGGGGAGGCCGCAACCCCACCAAAATACATGGAAAACTGGATATGGGTTTTTCCTAATTTTAACATGAAGGTTTTCAATCGAAAACTTAAGAGGTTTTAAAATCTCTCTACTATTTTTCCACTGTGTTTTTTTTCTATTGTTTCACAATAATTTCTTTTCCATGAGGCTCTCTGATTTTATTGTAAAAATTACTATAGAGGCAACAAAATAACCACGACAAAACTTCAACATCCGAGAACAAAGTTTTTCTATAGAGGAACTTTTAACAAACTTTTCTACAGAGGGTTACAACTAATTCACGACAATTTCCTCTTACACAAACAATTTCATGAAATCTTTTCAAAACAAGAAAGCAATTAAACAAATAGTAAAAGAACCTATTTTTCCTGAAGCTTGAAGGAATGAGGGTTGGAGCAAAGCTTCGCCTTTGGAATTTCAACTTCTAAATCCTTTCCAGAAACTTCACCTCCAGCTAGAAGCAAAATATGAATCCAAAACATATGCTTAATACCTCCACAAAGTTTGACCAGAAACCCCCAAAACCCAAAGACTATTCTACCCAATTTCTTTCCGTGAAGAAACTTCTTTCCATTCACAGTATGCCAATATTCTCTCCAAGAATATTTTAAAACAAGAATTTTATTAAATTCCCACTCACTCCCATAAATCCTCTAATATAAATTAACTAATTTTTAATTATTTTTCTTTTAATAATAATAAAGCATTATAAGCTATTTAATTAATTTAAAAATTCAAAAATCAATACCACTACCTTAAGCAAATTTAAAATTCTAATTCACATTATAACATCTATTATTTTTATTTAAACTATCCACTCAATCAAGAAAATTTAATTAATTATCTTAACTATAATTCTCTACAAATAATCATATCAACTAAATAACATTAATTAATCACACATAAAAATAAAGATTAATTAAATAAAAATTATTCACAAATAAATAAATAAACAATAACAACCAATACTGAAATAAAGACAAGGTCAAGACCATGATACCGTAAAACTCACAAAAAGGTGACGAACTTGGGACGAGGACACTTTCTTATCAACTCCCTTTTCAACTCATACCTGTTGGGTTTATGGGACACACTCAAACCTGACAAGCAGGTGGAGTCGATGTCTAGTACCTACATCCTGCATAGAAACAAATGTCAAGTAGCATGTAAATCTCCATTGCAGACACATCGTGAAAGGTAATTGTGAGGTAGCAGGGCACTTGCAAGCAAGTGATGCTACTTCGTCCTTTCACCAAGAATCACTAGAAAACACATCAGAAACCATAACAACATAGAATCACAACATCACCACATATATTATTAAAGAAAACCATAACATATGCAAATAACATAATCACCACGTAATGTATCATCAAGCATAATAAGAAATGTCAAGTGGAACAAACCAACCAAACTATGAATCCACACACAACCAAAACCGGTGAACTAATCACCATCACAAACCAAGTACAATTTCAACACAAAAGAGTATCCACAACACGAGGGGTATCACATCAAGAGTGAGCTCCATAGTCCTCCCCATCTCCACCATGTGTAATCTAATATATAGAAAGGAGATTGTTCATCTAATGAGGTACTCACAAAACATCATTGCAAGTTCCCTCCCTAATGGCAATAAATCCCTTCCCAACTACACCCATGTATGTATTGTTTCCCATAAAAATAGGAGACATAGTACAAGGCTCAACAGAAGAGAATATAGACTATGAAGATTCCATATGATGAGATGCTCTTCAATCTAGAAGCCATATCCCTGATCCATGACTTGAAAAAGAATAAAGAGCTTTACCTGTATTATGATATTTGTCCTTTTTGGACTATTTTAAAGAAGAAAATGAAGAAGAAGGTGACTCAGACATTCTAGTTCTAACGCAAATCAATCTCATTCTTTTTGAGATGTTTCAACTCATCAATATCCTTATTATAACAAGAATGTTCATCATGCCCAAGATTCTTACAATATGAACAAGTAGACTTCTCCTTCTTAAATGATTTATTTGAGGAAGAGGATTTATTCTTTGGTTGATCTGAATGTGGATTGTTCTTTGATTTCTTTTGTTTCTTATCAATATTTTTTGATTCTCTCACTTGTCTAGCAAATAATGCCTGAGATTTAGAAGAATTGATGAGACCCATCGAGATAAGATTTTTTTGCTCATGTATTAAGATCTCAGAAAATGATGCAAATAATGGTGTAGTACATGCAGACCCCATAGTTAACCTATGAGTATGAAAGCTAGAAACAAAAGCAACATAATTAGGACCAAGTTTGTTAAATGAATTATAGATCAATTGAATGTCCTTATCAATTCCACATTCTTTACATTGCTCTTTTAGATCATTAACCCTAGTGATGTAGTCCTAGATGCTGTCAAATTTCTTAGGATAAAGGCTCATTAATTCATTATCACTTTGATAGCCTCTTACTTCATTTGTAGAACCATATAATGTTTTTAGTCTATCCCAAGCTATTCTTACATGATTCAATTTGAAACAATAAATCTTGAGAAACCAATTCATGAAGACATTCAAGAGCTTTGGTATGTTCAATCATCCATTTTATCTTTTTATCTGCATCTATAGGTTCAAGTACCTTATTTTCAACATATAGAGAGTTACCTTCAATCATTAGTATACTCCATGCATGTTGATGTCATGTTGAATAGTTATATGATGCTATCAAAGGAACCTTAAAATGATCCATGAAAATGAGAAGAACACAAGCAAACAAATCAAAACAATGCACCAAGAGACCCCCCAATCAATCAATCAATAATCCCCCTAAGAATATGATGTGGTACTTTATATGTAGTGTGTTTACAATGCCAAAATTGTGTTCTAAATTTACAATGCCAAGATGGAAAAAATACAATATCTCAAAATGAGACCCTCAAACTGAGATTAACCTTTCCCAATATGATCAAGATTTCCCAAGTGGGAAAAAATTCTCTAGGTTGTAGTATGTCCAAGTAATCAACCAAAATGAAAATTTGTATAAATATGAATAAAAGATACTTGGGGTTGAATATGGAAAAAGTGCATGAACATAATGTAGAGCTCCTCAATACCTTTCCAATGTTGTAAGAATTGCGAAAATCAAAGATTGTGGCAAAACGTTATGAGCTCAGAGGTCCAAAAAGGAAAATCTGACTTTTACTAGCAATAAAAGTCACTTAAGGAAAGATATAAGAATGGCTTACATGATTGTGAAGTTCTTCGAACTAGATTTTTGTCAGTATCTCGTTTGCAAATTTTTGAGCTTCGTGGAAAAAATGCCCTATTTGGGCCTCTAGGGGTAAAAAATAAGCACTGGGGCTCTAAGTCGTTGGTCCTCAATATAACCATAGGGTTAAATTTTTTTTTAAAAAAAATTTAACACCATTGCTAGTGGTAGTGGCATCGCTCAGCAGGTGGTGGCCTTGAGTGGTGGGGTGGCAGCTAGCGCACGCCCCCCACAGGTTATAAGCCTCGACAGGATCTGACATAACCGCGTGGAGCTTCATTGTGTATAGGTGCTAAACCTTCACTAGCTGGAATATAAATGGCAGTGAAAGATAAACTCAATGGTGAAATATTTTATTATTAAAAAATTGATGATATCATACCTTCAGTTGGACAGTGATTTAAAAAATTCTACAAAAATTGTACCGACAGAGCTAAAGATCGCACCAGCTAACACAAGGATGATTGTAGACAATGCAGAGAAGATTCTCAAAGATGTTGATTGTGCAGTGAATGATGCCAACATATAACACAGTATGGATCATATGATGGTACAAATTTTGTACAACTGTACGAATTGGTTTTCTACAGATTTTTGCCAAACCCACAAAAATGACTCAATTTTTTATAGAAAAATACCAAGTATTTTATATGAAAATAAGGTTTTTGGGCCTTCTAAACTCAATTGTGAGGTCCATTTCACCCCAATGCACACTCAAAAAAATATCAAGCTCAAATCACCCTTAGATATGAGAAGGGGTTTTGCAATTCTAAAGCTCTGATACCATGTCAGAGTCACTCAAGGACTCAAGCCTCTAAGATCACTTGAAAAGACTAGCAACCTTCTATAAGAGGGGAAAACAAGAACATTAAATTGCAACAATGGATGCAATATATGTCCAATATGCAATACTCAAGATTGCAGTGATATATTGGACTTAAACTAAACTGAACTGTCTAGGATGTACAAATGATGCCTTGCTTATAAAGGAAAAATGTGAAATAGGATTAAACAAGATCTTGACATGTATCTTAATCCTGTACAATGAGATAACTACCTCAACAAATATTAAATGATTTAGGACACAAGCATTAAATGCCAAAAGATAAGTGACAATTAATGCTTAACTAGAAAGATTCCCTCTTAGGACCTAAGTGGTATTAACATGTAAATAAGATCTAGATAGGTTAAACACCTATTTACACTAACACAAGATAACATTAACTCTTTGTAAAACCACAAATGATAATATCTTATTCTACCTATATAACCAAAAGAGCAACATAAATCCTTAATTATTAAGCTTCATATGTCTATCAAAATGAGAAGAACTATTTTAATGAGTTTATTTATTCATTTTTTACGACAACCAATAAACCTCAATCACTCTTAGAATCTCATATTTGAAACACATCATAAAATAGTACATAATTTCTCTTACAAATTATGCCATTAATTTTATATTAAATAACACTACAATTATAAGATTTAAAAAATATATATTTTAATAAAAATATTAATTTAAGAACAAAACTAATATTAATATACATAAAATATTTATATTCTATCATAAAAAAAGGGTTAGTCAAAAGAGATGGAGAAATTTGGGTATCAATAATCATAACCTATGATGCCTCCAATAAAGAAATATATGTTTATAAATAAAACGTGCAACCTTAATATTAAAAAAAAACCACCTTTGGATACCTCATGCTCTTCTTTAAATAATAATATTGTAAGCAAGAAAATAATTTAATCTTAGTCTAGTCCATTTTATATGAATAAAATCTATTTTACAAAATATAAAAAGGAGAGAGATGCTTCTCCTATGTCCAAATACAAAAACAAATGTCATGTCCAAATGATTTTACTCATCTAGCATGTAAACTTTAATTATTATAATATGGTTTTTTATGTTGAGGATTATTAATAAGTGATTATTTTTATGGATTTAAAATTATTATTGTTATTTTTATTATTATTTTTTAAAATTTTCATGGTATAATTATTTATTGTATATATATATATTTTGATTTTCTAAGTTTTAGAGTTAGAAATTTAAGTGTAATGATGTTATTTTTTAAAATTAATTTTCTATGTTATTAAATTTAATATAAATATATTTCAAAATTAATTAAAATTAAATTTGTTAAGAATAAATTGAATATATAGTTTATTGTAATGGATAAGAGTATACTTTATATTTTTACTTTTATTTTATATCATTTGTATATATGTTAGTATATTTTTATAATATTTAATTGAATTTATTTAGCATTTATAACAATTCTTATTTAGCATTTATCAATGGTTTTCCTTCTTTGATCTTTATTACTACATATCTTCTAGCATTTGGCCACCTTAAACTTAAAAATATGACATAACCTAATCTTAGACTAAGTCATGTGATATGAGCTAGTCTATACAAATAAAAATTCTTCTTTCATTCTCAAAGATGACCCTTTTGTAAAATAGTCATTATATTATCAACCCACATGCTAAATATCTTAAAATGTCGATTATGATCATGTATATAAATACATATTCTAGGTCATTTGAATCTATAAGGTCTTCCTTGCTACCACCATTTTTGTACTCTTATGATAGTTTTTTAGCTAAGATGTACATTTTTATATTTGAAGGACATGATATATTCAAGACACATTAAAATTATCTTAAGTACAATCAATTTATTTCATGCTCATAGTACTAAAGCTATTTTATATGATGTTATATGATGGTTAGACATATGATTTTGATGTTGTAGTTTAATATATGAAATATGATAATATATTTGATAATTCAGGATCAAATGGGTTTAATTATAATAATTGTTGATTTATCTATAAATATGAAAGGTTGTTTCCATAATGTGAGTAATTTACTAAATAAAATTGATATAGTAACTTTATGTTTCTAATACATTGTGAATGTGGATTATATGTCACATGTATGTACAAATTAGCTATTTATTTATGTTTTTTGAGTTGTTATTCTTGATGTATTTGGTGTGTGTAATGAATACAAAGGATATAGTGAGAAGGAAATGAAAATAAATTCAAAAGATAGTGTGAACATGCAACATATACCTTAGTCTACTTTTAGTATGAGTAGATGTAACTATGCACTTAACTGCTAGCCATTTTTTGTTGTATGGGGCATGAAGTTCAATTTTATTTCTAGTAAATTCTTGTGCATGACCTTCTAATATTTTAATATGGATGTTTTATGTTGTTTCATGTGTTTGAAATTGAGTGTGACTTTATATGCATGCCTTTATTAATAAATATAAAAGTGGTTTAGAATTTTCATACTTGGATTTGGGTCTAAAAGAAAATTTTAAGTGGTTTGATGGAAAGAAAATATTATTATAAAGCATAAAAAAATGAATCTTTAGTAGATAAGTATGCTTGAACAATATTTTGGAACCTTCTAAGAGTCTAAAGATAGCAAGGGAAATATTGTGAGTAATGAGCTTTAGTGGAGACAATTGGAAGACATTTGTAATAAATTTGTATGACGCTTGAAAAATTATTGAAGATCCATTTTATGGAAGGATAAAATTCAATTCCAAGCGAATCTAATAAAAAAATTAAAATAGTATTAAAAAAAAAAAATTAGAAAGGAAAAATCTTAGATTGTAACTCCAACCCAAAGAGTGAGTAATATTAATTTGGTGAAGGTAAGGGGTTAGATGTGAATGATTCATTGTGCATCATGTGAATAGATAAATGAAAAGAGAAGAGAATAGAGTTTGGAGATTGGAAGGGGGTTTAAAAAGAAAATTTATAAAGATTTTTAAATTTTAAAAGAAGATTGGAAGGGAATTGAAATAACTTCCATTCAAGAATCATACAACTTTAGAGAAAAGGTATAATTATCATACTTTTATAGTTATTATCATGTGTAGTTTGATCTATGTGAACAACGATTGAAAGTATATGTTTTTATAAATAAAGTACTATGGTTCCTTTCTATGTTTTCTTGTGAACTTGAAAATTTTATTTTGAACCTCCATTAATTAATTTTTTAAGCCTTATAACTTTTCCACTTCTTACATTATTTTAAATAAGATCTTAGTTGAGTTATTTAATATTTTTCATACATACTTCTTGTTTTTTGAAATTTTGATTAATGTTTCCCTTGAGTGTATCTTACGTTATTTATTACTTCTAAAAATGGGTATTAATTTTTTATTTTTTTGTTGCTTGAGAAATATTTATGGTGTTGCTGATATAGTTGGTTCACTTGGTTTCCAAGTGATTTTGAGAAAATTTGAATAGAAGAGTGTGCATGGTGACAAAGGTGTGTTCAGTGTTGTGCTCCACATTTCCTCATGGTTGAAGATATGCTTTTGTAGTTTCAATATGATGATCAAAGGTGTTCAGAGGTTCTATATCCAGAGTTTTAGGTTTTCGATCATGCAACAAAAGAAGATGCATTTGGCAGTGTGTTTGTCTGTGAAGAAGGTTGTGTGGGAGAAATGAGATTGCTCCACATTTATCTACATTGTGGTTTCCTGTCTTGTGGATTTGGGAATGTGCTAATAATTATTGTACATATCTTCCTTTGAATTTTTTGGTGTTCTACTATTCTGCAAGTCTATATTCATAAGTTGTGTTATGTGGTAGTGTGGCTAGTTAAAAAGAATGATAGTGTTCTCAATTACAAGTGAGTGTGGCAATGTTGCAAAATATTTTGATGATGCTGGAATATTCTGGGATGTTGTGTGGATGTTATGAGGTGTTTATTTGTGGTCCACATGTTGTTTTCAAACCTGGAGAAGCATGTGTGTGGTCACTTGTTAGTGTTAGTTCATGTTTAGTTGACCTAGGTGATAGTGCTAATTGCAGAGGTTGTTTGTTGTTTTTGGAAGTGTGGCAATGCATTTCGGTGTAGATTTGGGTCCCAATTAACCCTTGGCATGGCTTTCCTTCACTTTTTTACATTGTGGAAGTGTTTGGTTTTGACCTATTTAGTGGATGCATGGTTGAGGTGTGTATGTTTCATTGTGACCGATATGGAGAAGGCTTTTAAGGTTGTGGAGCATATAAAGCAAGGTTAATTGTTGGAGATGTGTGTGGTGTGTGTAAGGTGTGTGTGAGATTTGAATGTGATCAAGTGTGGTGATATGAGTGCGAGCTTAAATACCTATGACTCTGGATGTAGTGAGCAGAAGGTGTCTACATTTTTAAGGTGCCTAAAGTTGCTAGAGGCAATGAGTTGAAGGTTGTGGATGGTGCAGAGTTGCAGTGGTGGATTTTCTTGTTGCTTTGAGATAGTGAATCTCTTTGTAACAGTCTTCTTCTATTCTTCTTTCTTTTGGGTAGTGAGCCACCTAGTAGTGAGCCTTTCTTCTTTTCTAGGTAGTGAGCTTAATTATATTTTATGTTTCTATTCATATATATGTGAGCTAATCCTCACCGTGGTTTCTCCTTGCTTAGGTTTTTCCACCTAAATCTGGTGTTCTCTTGTGTATGGTTGTGTTTGTATTGCTATTTCACATATTTACATTTTTCTAATGCTTAATGAGGGTTTAAATTTTGACAAGGGTTTGAATGTTAATGAGGGATTGAATGTTTTAATGTACAACTAACTCACCCCACTCTTAGTTGTCCTATACATATAATGATTGGTATGAAAGTTGTGGTTCCTTGGAAGAAGCTTAACCGCTTGAGGTAGATCCAGATGGTGCACATGAAGGGTGTCAAAGCTCCTATGTTTGATGGAATAAATTATGCTTATTGGAAAGCCTAGAGGATGTAATCCTTTCTGATTTCTATTAGATTTAGAGTCTAGAAATTAGTTGAAAAAGGATATACTATGCTTGCTAATGGTCCCAAGATCAAGGATTATGAGAACAATGGAAAAAAAAGGAATGCTATTCTAAGTGGTCTCTCTAATTCTGAACTTGGAAATGTGATAAGCTTAAAATTTACAAAAGAGGTCTGGACAAAGTTGGAGAGCATTTATGAAGGATATGATAATGTTGAAAGAAAGAAAAGATGTAAAATTACAAAGCCAAATTTGAAACCCTAAGGATGTATAAAGATGAAGATATTACAACCTACATGCTCAGAGTGGATGAAGTTGTTAATGCCATCAATGGTCTTGGTGGTAAGCTAAAAGAAAGTGAAGTTGTGAAAAAGGTATTACGAACTCTTCCTAGATCTTATAGTTTTAAGGTTCCTACTATTGAGGAAGCTCACAATTTAGATCAATATTCTAGAGATCAGATGTTTGGTTCTTTAATTTCTTATGAATTGAGAGAGTTTGGTCAAGATGCTAGAAAGAAATAAATTTCCTTGAAAGTCAACAAAGTGGAGAAGGATGATGAATTAGATTCTGATGATCTTGATGAGGTGGAAGAAAAATTTGTAAGAAGATTGACAAAGAGCATTGGAAAATACAAAGGTAATTTACCCTTTAATTGTTTCCATTTGTGGAAAGATAGGTCATTATGGTTCTAAATGTCCAATAAAAGTTGCAAATGACAAACACAAGGATCATAAAGGTAAATTTGTCGAGAAGATATATTATGTTGAAAAAGATAATGGTGAATCTGATGATAAGGAATTAGACTATCCCGACGAAGACAGTGATTTTAATGCTTGTTCATGGCTCTAAATGCTAGAACTAATTCCACTAATCCTAAAAGATGTGTGAAGGAAAGTGCTCTGGAAATAAGTCACAAAATTGAAGGAACTATGGTGACTGCTTTTCATGCAATAGAGGAGAAGAGCTACTGGATAATTGATAGTGGATGCTCAAATCATATGACAAGTGATAAGAGTAAGTTTGTTAAACTTCAAAAGTATGATGGTGGTCTTGTTAAGTTTGTTGATTATACATCCGATAAGATCTATGGAAAAGGTTCAATTATTTTTGATGGAAAACATAAAACCAATGATGTTCTTTATGTCAAGGGTCTCCGACATAATCTTCTAAGTGCAGGACAAATGTGTAGTAGGGGATACAATGTGGTGTTTCAGGATGATGGTTGTGAAATTAGAAAATGAAGGTTCAAAACTTTGGTTGCCGAAGGAACAAGGACAAAGGGTAAACCCTAGACATAAGGTCAAAAAAGATGATAAATTGGATCATGCTACAAATCAAAATGAAGAGAACCTAGAAGAAGAAGAAGAAGATTTAGATAGAAGAAGAAGAAGAAGATTTAGATTAGGTAAAGATGTTAAAAGCTATTTCCAAGATTGATAAGGGACCTAGAATTGAAATTCAAAATATGTGAGAAATTTAACCCCAAGGAATTGATTGATTCGATCAATGATATGGAGGAATACTTTGAGTATGAAGAAATTGAAGATCTAGAGAGGGTGATATTTATGAAGACTAAGTTAAAGGGAAATGTTGCTATCAAGTGGAAAGAAGTTCAATTGGATAAGAATAGGAGGGGAAAGTAGAAAATCACAAAGTGGGATGTGATGGTGAAAAAGTTGAAGAATCAATTTATACTTGTTGATTATGAGCTTGAATTGTTGAAGAGATTGTAGAATCTGAGGCAAAAGAAGTTTGTGAAAGAGTATACTGAAGAATTTTACAAGATGATCATCAAGTTTGGACATAGTGAAGCAAGCAAGGAGAAGGTTGTGTGGTACATCAATGGACTAAGAGTAAACATCCAAGAAGAGTTGAGATTGGTGAAGATGACAATAGTTGAAGAAGCATACCAATTTATGCTAAATGTAGAGGAAAAGATAAATAAGAAGTTTGAACAAAGATAGAGAAGTGCAAGAGGAAGATCCTAGAGTGGCGGATCGCAATTATGAGAGTGAAGACCATACATGGAGAAAAACAAGGATGGAAAACCTTACCGTAGTGAAAAGGAAAATACTTTATACCACATAGGAAGAGAGGAAACAAATTTCTACCACAGAGTCAGAGGAGGTCGTAATTCCTGCTGCAATGATGGATATAGGAGAGATGAAGGAAGATATGAGAGGATACCATTTAGAGGAACTTGTTTCAAGTGTGGAGGCGATGGACATAAAGCATTTGAATGTCATTAGGGAAGTACCAAAAAGAGGACTGGGGACATTGGAAGAACATCTTATGTGGATGAAGAACTTGTTGGATCCCCTAGCTCGGTTGGGAAACTAGAGAAGGACAAACCATTATTAATGAGGAGAGAATTGATGCATGAAGAAGTGACTGAGGAACCACCACAAAGGAAGAATTTGTTCAGGGCAAGATGTAAATCCAGAGGTAAGGTATGTAAAGTTATCATTGATAGTGGTAGTATCGATAATATGGTTTCATAGGAGATGGTAACCAAGTTGAATTTGAAGAGATTGAAAGATACAAAGCCCTACAAGATAGGATGGATTTAGGATGAACATAAGATATTGGTAAGAGAGAAATGTCTAGTGAAATTTCATATAGGGTCATATAATGATGAAGTGTTGTGTGATGTTATACCTATGAATGCATTCCATTTATTATTAGGAAGACCGTGGAAATATGATAGGAAAGAAATTAATGATGGGAGGAAGAATACCTACATTGTGACCTCAAATGGAAAGAGACATATATTGACATCTTTGGGAGAAGAAGATAAAAGCGAAGTTTATGACACTGCCAAAATATGTTTGGTAGATGGAAGGAAGTTTTTGGAAGAATTGAGGCATGAGAACATATGTTTGAATGCATTCCATTTATTGTCAGGAAGACCATGGAAATATGATAGGGAATAAATTCATGATGGGATGAAGAATACCTACACTGTGACCTCAAATGGCAAGAGACATATATTGATACCTTTACGAGAAGAGAATAAAAGTGAAGTTTGTGGCACTGCCAAAATATGTTTGGTAGATAGAAGTTTTTGGAAGAATTGAGGCATGAGAACATGTGTTACACATTGATTCTAAAGAAGTGCAGTAATCAAAAGGCAGAAAATTCTACCGCAAAGGGAGGAGATCCATCACAGAAAAAGTAGCAAAACTGTTGACAAAATATCAGGATATCGTATCAGAGAATTTATATGGATTACCACCAGTCCAAAGCATCAGTCATCATATAGATCTAATACTTAGAATATGTTTTCCTAACAAATAGACACATAGGATGACACCTTCAGAAAATATGAAATTGAACTAACAAATATAGGAGTTGTAGAAGGGATTGATCAAAGAGAGCTTAAGCCCATGTGTGGTACCTATTGTACTGGCACCAAAGAAAGATGGAGAGTGGAGAATGTGTATAAAATCAAGAGAAGTCAATAGGATCATGATCAAGTATAGATTCCCATTGCCAAGGATGGATGACATTATGGATTGTTTGAGTGGAGAAAATTATTTCACAAAGATTGACCTAAAGAGTGGATATCATCAAATAAAAATAAGAGATTTGGATGAATGGAAGATCAAATTTAAGACTAATTAAGGGTTGTATGAGTGGTTAGTGATGCCTTTTGGATTGACCAATGTAACTAGCACTTTCATGAGGTTGATGAATGAGGTAATGAAGAAATTTTTAGGTAAGTTTGTTATTGTTTATTTGGATGATATTCTAATATTTAGTGAGAGTAGAGAAGAACATTTGTGGCACATTAGATAATTATTACAGAGGTTGAGGGAGGAGAATTTGTTGATAAACATCAAGAAGTGTAAATTTATGAAAAAAAAGTTGGTGTATTTTGGGTTTATCATTTCTGCTGAAGGATTAAAAATGGACCTTGGGAAGTTTAGAGTAATTGTTGAGTAGCCTACACTAGTGAAAATTGGGGAGGTAAGAACATTTCATGGACTATCAAGTTTATGTAGGAAATTTATTAGGAGATTTAATAGCATTTGCACACCCATGACAAAAATAATGAGAGGAGATAGGAAAGACTTTAAGTGGACATCTGAAGCACAAATAAGTTTTGAATTACTGAAGCAAAAGATGACAAAGCAACTAGTGTTAGCATTACTTGATTTTGATAAAGTATTTCAAGTTGATTGTGATGCTAGTGGAAATGCAATAGTTGAGTCAAGAAGGGAGACCAATAACTTATTTTAGTGAGAATTTGAATGATTTCATAAGGAGACATTTAGTTTATGATTAGGAGTACTATGCCATAGTTAAATCCTTGAAGAAGTGGAGACATTATTTGTTTCCTAAAGAGTTTTTGCTGTACACCGACCATCAAGCCTTGTAGTATTTGAATAATCAGGGTAAGTTGAACCAAAGACATATGAGATGGGTTGAGTTCTTACAAAGTTATACATTTGTTTTGAAGCATAGGGGTGGTAAGTCAAATAAAGTTGTAAATGCATTGAGCAAGAGAAGGAATTTGTTAATAGAAATGCAGATAAAAGTATTGGGTTTTGAAGAACTAAAACTCATGTATGAGGATGATCCAAATTTTGATGAAGCATGGAAGGCATGTAAGGAACCAGTAGTGGTAGATATGAGTCAATGGTTGGATTACTTCATTTAGGAAGATATGTTGTTCAAGAGAAATTAGTTGGGTATTCCAAGGATTTCAATGAGGGAGAATTTGATTAAGGAGAAACATAGTGGAGGACACCAAGACATTTTGGGGTAGATAAGACAATAGATTTGGTGAGTGAACACTATTTTTAGCCACAAAAATATAAGAATGTCATGAAGTATGTTCAAAATTATAAAAGTTTTCAATTAGCAAAGAGGAGTATTTCGAATACTAGATTGTATAAACCTTTGACAATGCCAGAGAGACGTTGGGAATATATAAGCATGGATTTCATATTAGGATTACCATGAACATAGAGAGGATATGACTCTATAATGGTGGTAGTGGAAATTTTTTCTAAGATGGAACATTTCATTCCTTTCAAGAAGAATAATGATGTTGTACATGTTGCTAACTTATTTTTCAAGGAGATTGTGAGATTGCATGGACTACCAAAGAGTATAGTTTCAGATAGGGACACCAAGTTTATTGGATAATTTTGGAAGAAATTGTGGAAAAAGATGAAAATAGACTTGAAGTTTAGTTCAACATATCACCCACAAACAGATATAAAAATAGAGGTAGTAAATAGGATTTTGGGTAACTTATTGAGATGTTTGGTTGGAGATTTAATAAGATAGGAAACTGGGACATAGTTCTACTGTGACTAGAGTTTGCATACTATAATTTAGTCAACTGAAGCACAAGGAATACACTATTTGAGATCATGATAGGAATACATCCTAGAGGAGTTGTAGAGCTTAGATACATCATTATGGAGAATAAGAGGAGTGCAAAAGCCAAAGAATTTGTAGTATTCATGGAGACAATGCATGGTCAGGTTCTGAAACACTTGGAGGACACGAACAATAAGTATAAGGATCAAAAAAATGTGAAGATTAAACATAAGGAATTTGCTGTAAGAGATGAAGTTATGGTATATCTTAGGAAGGAAAGGTTTCTAGTAGGAACATACAATAATCTAAATATGAGGAAGTTTAAACAATGTAATATTCTCATGAATTTTGATTTGAGAAATGCATATGAAGTGGAATTATCAGAGGCACTTGGTACACCACCTATGTTCAATATTGTAGATATCTATGGGTATCATGAAGGATAGTCAAGTGGGAGTAACAAAGAAGTTGGATTGGAGAAGTAGTTACTACAATAACCACTAAAGTAGATTGTGTATATCTTGGACACCAGAAATGGAAGGAGCACTAGGAACAAGCAATACAAGGAATACTTGGTGAAGTGGAAAGGAAGACTAGTGAAGGATTCATCATGGATTTATGAGGCTAAAAAGGACCACTTTGGTTTTCCTCTAGCCCGAGGAAAGTGAGGGACTCACTTTTCTTTCCAACCTCGAGTGTTTGATGCATGAGCATCCCTGGTTGTAAAGCAATCCTATATTAACTAAAAATATTTCTTTTCTTATAGTTTAGTTTGTAACTATTTCAATAGTTTCTTTCATATTTTATCGCATTACCATTTCTTAGCTTGCAGATCTGGATATAGATTCTAAATGATACCATCTTCAACATATCCAAATTCTAGGAGATTTACATTCATTTACAAAAAGTTATCACTCTCATAAGTTCACTGTCAATCCTCTGTCAAAGCTTTTTGGGCCTATTTGGTTTGTTCTTGTTGTGCAGACCATATCTAGAATGTGTAGCTTAATGGAACATCATACAAGGCATTTTAGGTCCAAGGGAACTTTCATGGAGATCCACAACACATTTCATCCCCCAATGGGTTATCTTCACATATTTTAAGGCCAACCCACATGTTTGATCTTGCATTGGGGTTTGCACGCCCTTGAGGCCGATGCAGATCATAATTGAAGCTATAGGTTCATATTTAAGATCATTATGTAATCCATTAGAGGAAATTTTTGGTAGTTCAATAGTTTTGATAGTTAGTTCAATTTTTCTAAGTTGTTGGCTATAATAAGGCAATGTGTCAATTGTAATGTCTTGTAATGCCTTGTGATAGGCTTGTGATCCCTTAGTCAGTCCGCACCTGTGGCATGTGATGCATGTAAGACTCTTGGTTATCAAATCAATGATAATTCATTTTGTTGAGCATTTCTTGTATTATTTCCGTTGTGTTGAACTCTAGTCTGCATGGTTGGACAGTCTTTTTTGGACCCTCCATCCGTGACTGCATCAAGAACCTAAAATGTTCATGTAATTTCATAATTTATTTCTCCTTTTCACTACCATTCTCTATAGTTATTTAAGCATATTTTACCACTTTCCTTCTTTGATAATCTCCAAAGGCTATCAAGGGATCATTCATATCAGTCAAGTCTTGATCTTGTGTAAATTTCTATTTGTATGAATATGTCTTATAAATGATTTTTTTTGAAAAGGAAATATTGCTTATTCTTTCCTTTCTTTCATACTTATTCATAAAAAAACCATAGCTTCCTTAGTCATAAATTCATCAAAATTCTTACCTTTATTGTCAAGTGTGTTATTCAATCTCAGTTTTCTCTTGCTTTTGTTTATAATTTTCCATTAGCTTGAGCACTTTATTCTACCATTTAATTACTTTGGAAAATATTTATGTTGCACACTTGAGTATATCTTCACCTTCGAGAATTAATTTCCTCATCTATCCTTCAATTACTCTACAAATATTCTTCATCTTATCCAAAAATGATGCTTCTTTTTGAGAAATTAAAATAAGGGTTGTATAGACTTCCTGGGTTGCCTACAGAGGAAATGTTAGCTGTTTGAAATATCCTTGTAACTCTATTAGATACCTCTTTAGTTCATGTTCTTCATTTTTACTTTCTATAACCTAGAAGTAGTCACATCCACATTAGCTCTTAATTCAGTTATTTCTTGCTCTCATGTGGAATATCTTGGGTTAAGGGTGGAAATATGATTTTATGGAGGCCCTATATTATGTTCATGTTTGAGACTACAAGATTAGAAATTTTTACTATCCTAGACCATAAGGCATCTTTTTTTATCGAAGATAAGAAACTAGCCTTCCTCTTAGGTTTATTTGTTTCAATTTTTTTATTAGGATTTTTAACTCAATTGAAACAACCTATACTTGTGTCTTCTTATGTGTCTTTGCTTCTATTCATTCAAAGGTTTAGTAGATGTGGTTCTTGACTCTTGTAAATGAGTCCTTTCAAAAAACTTGGTTTGGTTAGGGCTCTTTGGATTTTTTTTGTGTCCATTTGACTTGTTCCCACAATTTTTTCTTATTGGATCTCTTCAAGTATTGTTTCCTTTTCTTGAGTGGTTTCTTTATCAACTTGAGTTATTTTTACCAATTCAATTTTTAGAATAATCTCTTTATTTATCTCATCAGGCTCTTCATGTTTATTAGCCTCCTATACATTTATTTTAACCTCATACTCATTTATTTGGACCTCTTCTTGACTTGTGTAAATTACTTTATTAACCTCCTCAACGATGCATTGAGGTGAATTTGAATATCATACTTTTATAGTGTTGAGAAAATGTGTCTCAACCTTGCAATTACATAAGGCACTGTTCAACTGACGATGACAGGGGGGAGATCATCCCCTCAGTTGGGGGTCTAAGGGTAGCACACCCCAACGGGGGCTCGGGGGCAACACCCCCGGAAGCCAAATTTTTATACACTTTATTATTGTAAATTTGGACTATTCATCATTATGTCTCATATCTAACGACCAATATTTGATTAGCTTGACTTGCCCTAGAAGGAAACCCTATTTTATGAGGGTGTTGTATTATGGCTGTGTATTGTGATGTATTTTGGGATTCTGATAGTGGTCGTGTTATCTCAATATCTTTGAGTGGTGATACTCCTATGAGAAGCTTGCTCTGCAAGTATATTATAATCTTTGTGATTGCTAAATAATATATTGGGTAGATTTTGGAGTGGGGTTTTTCTCCCAAAAGTGTTTTTGTAACTGTTAAATATATATAAAAGTTTTGCATTATTCTCCTCTGAAGATTAGTGTAGGAAGTTGTTATGCTACCTTAGCTTCCCTACATATAGATCCTCAATCATATGTAGGGTTTCAAATAATATTACTTTAGGATATTTCTCTTATGCTTCTTACACAATAAGGGTTTCTTATCTCACTTCATCAACAAGGACTAGATCATCCCCCTTCCTACTACTTATTTCTTCTTTAACTAATTATACTCCCTCTAACTCGTTTGTAATTCGATCTATATTTGACAAGGGGGTGACATGAATGTAGTATTCTTGATTGAAGAGGAAAAAAGTGTGACTTGTATTGGTTTCTTCACTTGTTACTTCATTTGAGGTATTTAAATTGTGGGTGGCACTTGGGTAGCTTGGCAAATGAAAGTTGCAATATCTTATGACTATGGAAGAGTAGTTATATTGGTCCCTTCAAGTATAGCTACAATATTCACTCCTTGAAATGCCCCTGCAACAACAATACTAGAACCTTCTCCAAGTTGCATTGTCATAGTTTCTTGCACTCTTCTCTTCTTAATTAGGAAGTCATCAAAATTATCTTCCATTTTATCCACTTTATTCTTTCTCTTCTTCCATGCATCCTTATTAAATTTTAGTGTAACACTTTGTGCTCTCAATGCCTTTACATATGCATTTAACCAATCAACACTATTATCTTAAATGTGTTGTGTGAGAACTTTTATTGAAGATGCTTCTTGTTCATACCAATTAGGGTCTAGAATACGTTCACCAAAAACTCTATTTAGATCATAACTTGAAAGAAAAACAACTTCATCATCATTCACCTAATTAGCTACTCTATTTGTACCTAATGTCTTCATTTGTTTCATATTCAACCAACAGTGGCTCCTATTCTTCACCTCATGGTTATCTATACAACCAACCCAAAAATATTCTATATGTGGTACGTGTTTAAGAGATGAAGAGACCCATTTTCCATTCTCCCAAATAGATCATAACTTGGTATAACATCATAATATTATACATTATACAATTGAAGATCTATATCTAATGCTTTATCATAGCTTATTATATGACATGCATACCACCCAATAACTATTGGAAAATGAACTCCTATCCTATTCTCAAACTCCAATAATTTATGTGATTCAACTAACTATCTTGAAAGCTCCAATAAGATCATTTTTATCTATTAGATATCTAGGAAATTCATATGGGACATTTGGAAACCCCTCACCTTTGATATAGGTGAAATTGGTAAATTGGATAAACTAGCTATCATATTTTTCAATTTCATATTGAGCTTCAGTTGATAATCTTATAGCTTTATCCCCATCCATTTTTCTCACTAGCCTCATAGAAAAGGTATCATTCACCCTTCTATGTTGTCTCAAATATTTCTTATATTTCATCTATGGATAATAGTCATATACTAAAATTTTTATTGGTCTCAATATCATCATTCCATTTCTCTTTAGGCTTGCAAATATGGATTTTGTTGCTAAGGAATATACTAAATATGAAATGTAGAGTTTCCTATTGAATTCAATTTTTTTTGGCCACTCATGTAGATTATCTCTAATTATTTCATCCCATTGTAGCATATTCATCCCTTTTTGTTGAACACTTAGAATATTGAGAGGGGGGGTGAATGAGTATTCTATAAAACCAATTAAACATTAGCCATCCAATTACCAAAGCATGTTCAACTGCAGTAAGGAAAAAAAGCATGAAAACATCCACAACATCACATAACATATGAACACCATGATTTTTACGTGGAAAACCCAAAATGGGAGAAACCATAGTGAAGGTTAGCTCACAATATATTATAACTGGTTATATTATATTATAGAAATGCTCACTATAGTTGGACTCACTGTCCATAGAGAAAAAGGATACAAGAGAGAGGGGCGACTCACAACCTATTTTGAATTGTTACAAAAGCATCTATAATATGCAAGAATATAGTTCCAATGAAGCATAAATACAAACTTCACACTGATCCGAATCAATGCTCTACTCTGCATTGACACAATTCTGATCTCAACATTCACAACTTATCTCTACTCCATCAAATTCACATCATATATCTCACATAATTTTTTTGAATCTCATATCAAAACATTGAAAACAATCCAACATATATATTGACATCAAGTGTAACAACAATTAGGTCGACCTAATTGGATGTAACACATAAAATTCAACTTGTCGGCTCCAAGCTTTATCATCCGTTGCACACACCTCAATTAAAATCTCAAAATACCTTAAGTTAGGTCGACATGGACCTAAAATAGATCCCACATAAAGGCTCAATATATATCAATCCTTCACATACTCATCAAACGTGTTAGGTCAACACATCATAGGACCTAAATAAAAAATCCTTCAACTACTTATTCAATTTCCAACACATGGATCTCAAATGTTGATCCCACCTATAATTCATGATCAACAAACATTTGGAATCTTATCTTCAACACAACAACATAAAATATTCATTCATGGAGGAGTGTGGAATCTCCCACACTGACACACTATACAAAAAGTAATTTTATTATACTAGACCAAGCTTTTTCATTCATATCTCCCAAAATACTTCACAAAACAATATAAAATCTTGGATTTAGAATCTTCTAGCAACCATAAAAATTAGGTTAGAAGCACAGAGAAAAATCTTCCTTTGCGGAGTGGTGCAGACCCAAGAACTGATACATTATGACCCTCAACTGGTAGTCCTGACACTTAGTCAGATTTTCATACCAATGAGCATTCCAAAACAAATATTTTTGCACAAATGACTTCTTCAACACCTCAGAAACATGTTAGAGATAATCAAATTAGTCCACAACAATGTTGACAGCAATGAAAACATTATATTACATTTCATTATACATTCTCCATGCTCATGTTGCCAAACAACATCATCAATGACAATCTCCTTAAACTTCCAACACTGTCATGATGGTTTCAATTGAGAAGTACATCAAGGTTCAAATGTGGCAATAGTTGACAATCCAATTGTTGTAGAATACCAAGATCATGAAGCATGAAATAACCCACAAGTGAATAAAATATTCACAATTGTATGTCTATCAAATATAATGTGAAGAGTGTATAACACAATGATTAAGCCTTGAATATATAGGCAAGGATGAGGAGGTGAGAATGTAGGAGTGAAACTAACTACCCCTCCAAAGATGGAACACTTGTGAGCTCACTTGAAAAGTGTGTGAGAAAGTGTCAATGGGTGTCTCAAGTCATGAGGACACATGTATCAACCATATAAAGTGAGAAAAAAAGAAGAAGAGTAAACTTAAGCTAGGTGTGAATAGGTCAATTCTAGAAAGGTGATTAGCTAACTAGGTATGATAATGACTCTATTTACACTAACACCATCCATAAGTGCAACTTAGGGAGTAATGTATGCAAATGATGAGTCCCGACTATGAGGCCATGTTAGTTACTTGTGTACAAATACCTTGTAAAGTGGAGTAAAAGAGAGAAACCCAGTGGAAAATACAAACCCCTCCCCAAAAAGAAAAATGTGATGAAAGGAAATATACAAGTGAAGAACAAGTGATAGATGGAGAACTCATAATGACCCCCCAAGGAATAATTCTAGCACAAAGTACAATGGATGTTCCCCCATAGGATATTGTAACAAAAATTTTGGGTCCCTAAAATCTCTTTCTCAAGGTTTTTCACCTAGAAGGAGAGGAAAATGGACCAAAATGACTTTGTTAACACTAGAAGGAATGAAAAAAGAGTGTGGAATGTGTGTGAGGATGTGTTTAAATGTTAAAAACTTAATGGAAATGTAGACAAAAGAATGTATTCTAACCTAATGCAAAAGTGCTAGAAAACACAATCCGTATTCAAACAAATTGACTAGGAATGTAAAGAACCGAAATAGAAAGCAACCTAGTTGAAGATATGAACTTGGAAGCTAGAAGAGGCTAGAATGAGGTTCTAAAAGCTTACAAAAGACACCAGAAATGCTCACTGGGACTAATTCGCCATGCATGGCAAATTAGTCCTGGTTCTGATGAAAACTTTTGGAAACCTATTTCCAACTGTCAGGAGATGAAATATGAGGAAATCAACTTTTCAAGCCTACAAGTGGGACTCATTCATCATGGGTGGTGAATTAGTCCATTGACAAGAATTTGCAAAATCAGGAGTTGATTCTGTGGAGCTAGATTTGTACTTCTGCTCTCTACAGGTGTTCGCTCCTTAAACTGCTAGATCTGGGTTTGAAAATGACTTTTTGTTGATTCTTTGACTTGAAGAGATGACTTGAGTGACTTTAAAATGCAAAATTCAATGATTTACAAGCTTCAAAAGGACCTAAATCTGCAAACAAACAAGACAAAAGAGAGATATGTTGAAGGTTAGGGCATGGGGGTTTACCTTAGTCAAACCCCGTTTAGGTAATTAAACCAAAGTGATGAAATAAAGTAATGAAACATGGAACAATGGATGTGATTACCTTGTCATGGTGATTTGATCTTGAAAGTCTATAGCAATACATGAAGATTCAGCCTTTGAATGCTTTAGAAAGCTAACTTGAAGACTTCTAATGAAGAAACCCTAGCTTGCTTGACTTGAATAGGAAGATAGAAGATGAACTAATAATGAGAGATGTAATAATGAGATAAGATGTGTTAAATGAGGATAAAACACTTATTTATAGACAATTGTACCTTAGTACCCGATTATACCTCATCATAGGCCGACATGTAGTGAAAATAAACTTTAAATTTCACTTTTTCCCGCTCAAAGGTCAAAATGGGGGCCATATAGGACTCATTCACCACACATGGTGAATGGGTCCCACTGGGATGGGACTGATTCGTCATGCATGG
Source organism: Sequoia sempervirens (assembly GCA_007258455.2). Lineage (NCBI taxonomy): Eukaryota > Viridiplantae > Streptophyta > Pinopsida > Cupressales > Cupressaceae > Sequoia > Sequoia sempervirens. Next base: position 201,086,051 of record VDFB02000017.1, read on the forward strand.
CGAATGGGTCCCATAGGGGCCATTTCGACACCTAAGAAGCCAAGGAATTAGGAAATAAGGTGTAAAATACCATCTTGTCAAGTATTTGATCAATTAAAGCCCCAGGATGCACAATATGGATTAATTAAGACCTATTAGTTATGATGTAAATATTAAATAGGGCTTGGGACACATAAATCAATGTGAAAGTGTGATTAAAAACACTTTACAACACTAAAATTAGGTCCACATAGCCTAGAAGGGCACAAAAACCAATGTGAATGTACAAGACACATTACAACACTAGTTTATCATTAAAGAACCTTCTAGATTGATGTAATAATGCTATTAAACATATTTTATAATAATGAATTAGGGAGAAATAGGTTCATTAAGTCTAGAAAAATGTGAAAATCCATTACAAGACTTTACAACACCTTTACAAGACGTTGTTAGAAGCATATTATTCAATTTGCAAGGCTCCAAGACCTAGTGTGGACACATAAAATGCCTCACAATACTAGATTAAGACCTCACTAAGTCCATTTTATCATGAATTAATCCCATGTCAAGCAAAGGGTCCTTTCTTCTATGACACAGATAGAAAATAGAGGTCATGTGACCCCCTAGAAAATGTGAAGTGATGAACTCCATGAGAGGAAATGCTTCCTTCCAAAACTGATAGTAGAAGAGAAACCATGTAACCTCCCCTCAAAATGATGCATGTAGTGTTGCTAGATGCTCGACATTGGATGTTGAAGATGATCCATGAAAGTTGAACAACATTTCTCCCCTTGGGAGAAAACAACACCACAAATGTGTGCAATATGAATTCCCATTCCAAATAGGAATTTACAGGAAGTAAGGTGAATGTCTCTAAATGATGCACATGACCCAAAAACTAAAAATATTCCAATGGTGCCTTTGAAAGATTCTCAAATATCTCCAAGACAATGTTGATGTGTGGCAAATTAGGTACTATATGTGATTTTGGAATATGGACCATGGATGTATGGTTATATTTGGACCGATGTGAATATGATATTGTTGCAAATGATGATAACTCGTGAATGTCTGCACAATATGTCATGATAGAAGTCGATGTAGGTGAGGAAAGAGTATATCCAAAGATGGAAATGGTGATGAAACTTCATCAAAGCTATCATCAAATAGAAGATGAATGCCCTCAATGGTGTCATCCAAATCTACAAGGTGGGATTGTACAAACAAAGATGTGATTTTTGATAGATATTCATCCCAATGTTGTGGATCTAGAATGATGATAGAAATAATTTGATGTAAAGAATTATGAGAACTCATGAATGAGTCAACACTAGATACAGATGTAGCAACAAGTGATATAGGAGATGAGATATCAATGCAAGTCATTGGACTACATTTTTCATCCCCAAATGATGATGTCTCACAAGATGTCTAAGTGAGATTGGATGTTGTTACTACATGTGTTTGAACTAGAGGATCAGGTAGGATAATACCATGACTAAGAAAAATCTACTCTAATTCCTTCATTTGACAAAAGTGATATTCTTCTATTATATGCCTTTTTTTCCATAATATCCACATTTGATTTTCTATTAATTTGGAGGATTATGAAGAAGACTCAAATGGAAGGGATTTAGTGTGAAAGAAATGATCACATTAACCAAAAAACTAAAAAATAGAAACACCTAGATTTCCCTCCTTGATTTAGAGAGCCCTCCAAAATGATTAGTGCTGATTGCAGCCTCCCCAGAATAATTTGCAAGAAAATTTTACAAATTATGAAGATCGAATGCCAAAATCTTTCGTTTATAATTCACAAATATTTTTACAATTTTATGAAAATTTAACAACTTGGATCTTAATTTTACATGCAAAATAGAATTATTTATAAAATTTTGATAGAAACAAAATTTAAGTTGCAAAATTTTGATAAGCAGGGTGAAAGTTATGCCCTATCAAAATTTGCTTACAATGTTGACTTCAAAAGATTAAAAATGCATTAAAACAATAGTAAATTGAAAACTTCTTGACACTAAAACTTTAGCATCGGAACTAACTTTCCAACAATTATTACAATAAAAAAACACCTCATTTACAAGTTATGACAAAACGAAAAAAAGGCCCCCCTTTTACTAACACTTGAGAGGGAAAAAAATTGACCCTTCCTCTACAAAATTTTGACAGTTAATGCCAGAAGAAAAAAACCACATTGCTTGATTCAATGCGACAATGAGAGAATCCTCCAAATGTTGACCCTCATTGTGATGACAGTTTGAGGCAACAAGGACACCTTAGAGGAGTTGTTGGAAGGCTCCATTTGTTCAGGGAGATGGAAGCAAATGAGACAGCTTTCAACTTGTTTGATATGCAGGAGGAGAATCATGACCAATTAGAGGACCACTGTGATTTATGCTTGCCACATGGAGGTCTTGTTGCTGCAGAGGCATGTATGAAAAAACCTTCAAGGATGGTGGCGTCTCTACACCAACCAACAGGTCACCACTTTTCACAATATCAGTGCCTCCCTGTGACAAAATAAACCTCTGTGTTGATTGTGTGAGGGTCGCAGAGTAGAGATGGCGTTGTGATTTGCAAGTTGTGTGAATGCTGGTGCATGAAGATTGCGACAACATAAATGTGGCTTGTTCTAGCTCGCCACCTACATAGTAGCAGAGAGGTTGCCTGTATTCTGGTCAATGGAAAGGCCGAGAATTGATTTATTGTTCAAGGGGTTGCATGGGGCCTCGAGGAGCATGCATGGGGTACTTTAAAATGCCTTGTCTTGTGGGGAAACAACAATAGTTATGAGCTATAGATGCAATGGCCGATGGAGATGTGGCAGTTGGGCATATGTGGGATCTTGCATTAGCACTGGCTTCTCTTACGAGTGATGTAATAGAAATTAGCTTCACTGGTTGCACATAATTTTGCTTCCTATCCAAATGTAGAATGCACCCTAATGATGGCAGGTCACTGGTACTTGACATAGTCGAAGATATGGAGGTCGACCCAAACAAGCAGGGTCGATGTCTTCCTTGGGCTAATGTGCCAATGGCTAGTGAATACTCTACAATGAAGTTGAGTGGTGGATAGTAGAAGATTGGATGTCACCTGTGGGAGGTACGATGGAGTTGGTGAGGGTGTTGCATGGAATATGATGTTGCCACAATATATATACCAGCATATTTCAAATGGCTATTGATGCATCCTTCCAATGGAGGATGAAACTAGGCCAATGAAGTCCAAAATTGAAGCAGATTAACCAGAGATCTTACAAAATATGGGCAAACCTTGCAAATAGGCTAAAATTGTTGTAAAATACAATGTTTGAACTCTACAATTTGTTTTGCAAGATTACAAATAGACCAAAATTGGCCAAAATATCACAAAATATATCCTAACAAGTAGATGGGTAGAGGGCGGATTGGACCTTTGCTAATTTTTATTTTTATTTTTTACAACTTTTCTTAAAATAGGCACAAAGGCCAAAAAAGTGTAAAAAATGAAAATTATCGAAATTGACGAAATGGAAAGTATTTTTCATTTCTCGAGCCTTTTGAACATGATGACACTGTCCGTGTGGCTCTATGACACTTTGTTGATAGAGCTATGTGTAGGAGTCACCTTGATGTAGGAAGGAGCACACTCTCATGGCTCTGATACCATGTTGGAGAATGCCGAGATCAAAGAGCATGAAACTACTTCCACAAGTGAATAAAATATGCACAATAGTATGTCTATCAAATATAATATGAAGAGTGTATGATACAATGATCAAGCCTTGCATATATATGCAAGGATGAGGAGGTGAGAAGGTAGGAGTGAAACTTTGACTACCCCTCCAAAGATGGAACACTTGTGAGCTCACTTGACAAGTGCGTGAGCAAGTTTCAATAAGTGTCTCGAGTCATGAGAACACATGTCTTAGCCATACGAAGTGAGACAAAAGAAAAAGAAACCTAAGTAAACTTAAGCGAGGTGTGAATGGGTCAATCCTAGAAAAGTGATTAGCTAACTTGGTACGATAATGACTCTATTTACACTAACACCCATGACCTTGCTCAAAAGTGTAATGGTGTCTCCACTTTCTATTAGAAATCACTTTTGTATAATTTTTTGGAATTGTAGGCATTGACTTATTGTTCCATCCATTTAATATTTAAAATCCTTTTACATGTGTCCATATCATCACTAAACTATTTCTCATCCTGATCTTTATCTATGCTTTCAATTCTAGTATAGAAAGGGATATTGAATATGCTTATGAAAGCATCAAAGTTTAGGTTTGCAAATACTCTCCCTTCCACCATTTTTTCCTTGTTGAGCATCATAATTTTATTGATGCATTCTATTACTAGCTCTAGTTATTATTGAGAACTAAGGAATTCTACCGCTTTGTCTAGTCCATTGAGTAGTATCTTCTTAGCCCTTCCTATTACATCTTGACTTGTCATTCTCTAGTGGAAGTCTTATAGGCTTACATGATCTAGGTCAATATTTGATATGTGTCCCCATCTTATAATGATTGAGGACATTTAAATTTATATATTAAATTTTTTGCCCTTGCATTCATGTAAATCCTATAGGATGCATAAAATCCGCATGTCACTATTCTAGTTATCTGGATTTTGAAATGGGTTTTCCTATCATTTGTTTTTAAATTTTCCTTATAAAATTCACACTGTATCTATCAAAATTCAATTTTAATTCTAATGAATTTGAATGATTTTAAAGTTTCAATTACCAATTTTGGTGAGAATGAGATCACAAATCCATATTTTAATTTATGAAATCTATAAGAATTGATGTACAACCAACAATGCTACTTTCTAGATGTAGAGTTTTGAATTGCAACTAGATCCTCTAATTTTGAATTATGGGGTGTTGAGTTTAGATGGGAATTTCTTTTTGAATTTTGAATTTTTTTGTTAATATTAATATATGTGTGATTTTCCATGTGAAGTAGACCTTTTAGTCAAGCTTAGACCCTTTTGTTTGTATGAAGATCATTTTTTTGTAGTATTGTCTCTTTTAAAAAAAATAGTTCCAACTAGTCTTTGTGGGACAATCCATGTGAACTAGACCTTTTAACTTCTCAACATTTTCATGTCTAGTTTAGATGAATTTTTTTTGATGATGATGTCACTTGAAGGACAAGATGATGTAAGCATAAATTAATTATTACTTAGGGATTATGATATCATCATGACATAATGATGATGCCATGATTGAATGTCTTGTGTGAAAATGCAACTAAATTATTTGGTGGTGCAATGTTTAAGGGTTTCATTCAATATCCTAGGGAATTTTTGTAAAGGTTTTCATGTCATAATGATTGTAAGAAGAGGGGAGGGAAATAAAACATTGGATGGACTTGGAACTAAAGGAGTTGGTTCTAAGGTCCAAGGTCAAACCATAAGCTTGAGATCCAATAGGAAAGCAGAGAAATGATAAAGGGTGTTGTTGTCAATCAGGATTGCACCCTAGCTAATTTAGACTCAACTATCTTGTTGAAACACGGAAACATTCTCAAGTGTGGGTGATTTATGACAAGAATGAATCTCTAGAGAGGGTTGGTTCCCCTGGTAGATCACCTAAACTAAATGATTTTTCTGAGCAAAAGGATAGAAGGATAACTTTGAAAATGAAAATCCTAAAACCTAAAGGATGATGCACCAGAACTTATAAGATTATTCATTAACTCTACTCACAATCAACTCTCAAAGCATTAACTATCACAATCTCATAGGAAACATACAACACAAAAGTGATTTGTATGAAGGTTTGAATTCAAACACAACATACGACCTATATCATATGAAATTTTTGCACCCACACTTGCAATAATGAGACATAAAAAGGACTCAAAACTTAGAATCACAATGACAACATCAAATCAATACTACAAAATGAGACAAATTATGTGATAGGAATGCTCTGTTGCTTTTATTGATTTGAAAGGAGTATCAAACATGAAAATATGAGTACAAAATGAAGCTTACAAAGCTCTCTACAAATGATCAAGAGAGAAAGAAGCAAATCTGAACCAAGAAAAACTAAGTTTTTCTCAAATATATACCTCCAATGTGTCTCCAAGAGTGAGAAGGGAAAAATATGAGTAAACTTCTCTCCAAAATAGTAACCCAAATTCCATTTTCAAGAAAAGGGAAAAAACCTCCAAAATAGGGCCCAAACTGCCTTAGAATTGAGTGAGAAGAGATGGAAACTTTCCCTCCTAAACAAATCGACCCAAAAGGACTTAAAAATCAAGCTTGAACTGACTGGAAAATAGAATTAGAAGGTTTAGTTCACTCAGTTTTTCCTATTTTGCACAATGAGACTCAAATTGAGAAAGGAAAGATTCTATGAGAACTCTCTGTTGGCTCCTATTTACTATATTTAAAATAACAATTATTAAAGCAATTTATAGAAACATTGCCTTAATATTGTTTTACAATTTTTGCAGTTTCAAAATTACAAAATAGAAGGAGTTCAACCTTTGGTTCGCTTTGATTTTTGCAAGAATACAAAGGCATATATGGTTTAATTTATGCAAAATAATAGGGCTCACATGATTTTGAACATATCTTGCAAAATATAAAATACTCTCACTTGGGCCTTTGATTTTCTCTAAAAATCAGAAAAATAACTATGACATAAAGTCTAAGTTAGAAAAACATGGGAAAGGCTCTCAAAATGCATAAATGTTTGAAATAATACTACGAGGTATTAACCAAGGCATGAAAATTTTAAAATAAAGTGAAAAATGGGAAACCCTAGAACAAAACCATTCAATCTCCACTTTTCTCTCATCATTTTGCACTTTGATTTTCTGAGGGAGACTTTCACCTCTGCTTGGATGCCACCATGGAATTAGGGTTGGAGCTCGAACCCTCCATCATCTTGCTGTTTCTGGGAGTTTTTCTTGGAGATATTTACAGGAGAATATAGGGGTAAGTCTTTTTTGTTACAAATTTGAACAATGGCCTCCATTTTGAAAGCATTTCTTGGCCTTTCAGTGTGGCCATTATTACATTTCTTCAAGTATTTTCACCTTCATGCTTTCACAAATATTCTTCTAAATTTTGAGGTCGATATTGGGATTTTCTAGAGCTTACATTGACATTTGGGAGGCGGGTTTCTCTGCTGCTAAGTGCTTGAATCTTCACCAAGGTAGCGGGTAAGCATTTCTCTGCACCTTCTATTATGGAAAAGAATAAATTTTTGTTCATTTTCTATAGAAAAATGTTTGAAAAGTTTGTTATCCCTTGCTTCCCTTCACATGCTCGGCCTCTGTAGACTTTAATCTATTCTCTCCTTCCTAAGGCCGTGAGCTTTACTATCTTGTTTACCTTTAGAAACTAGAAAATAATGAAGCATAAATATTATTCTCTGCATTTTAGTTTGTCACCTTTTATTTATGAGACCCCTCTGCATTTTCATGGCCATGACCTCTTGAATTTTTGGGTATTCCTCATACTCGACAGACTTCAGGGTTTCTTCATTTTCTGTATTTTGTGGTTCCACCCCTTAAATTTTTTGAAAATGGGTTCAAAACCCTAGCTTGTGGCTTCTCCATTATTGTGAGAAACAAAGAGAATAACTTCATTCACAACCTTGAGATTGGTAAAATATGGGTTGTATTTTGAAATCATCACTTTAAAACAATTGTATATTCTGGGTGTTCTTTCTTCTTGCAAGAATTTAGGTTTCATGTTAAATCTAGACCAATGTTTCTTGAACTTGTTTCCACTATTCTCCTTCATGTTAAGAGTTTATCTCGGTCTTGGAAAACATTATGTAGAAACAACTAGCTGACAAAGCCATTGTTCACTTTGCTTGCTATATACAACCTTTCTGAAGCTTGCATATCTTCAATATTGCAAAATAAAGTCTCCTTTGTACCCTTCATGCACTTTAACTTTTGTTGAGAGCAACTTATAGCTTGATATATAAATGCTTGTCTTTATGAAATCATACTCTTCCAAACAATGTACAGTGCCTTTGAATGGCTCAAACATGGATAGAGGAACATTTGAAAAACTTGAATGCTTTCCATTTCTTAGTAATTATGCTCAAATTCTTCCATTAAAGGTATGCACTTCACTTCTTTAAACATATTTTAATTGATGCAAGTATGAAAGAAATTTATTGTGGTTGCCTACTGCCCTTGTTCAAATACAACAAGAAGGTATTTTGTGTTATGACCTTATTAGTTTTACTTCATTGCTGTTTGCTCATTCCTTTGTATTTTTAAAATGATGAATGAATGTTTTTATCTCTTGTGCTCTAAATTCCCATACATTGTCCCTCTTTTGATCACTGCACTTTGGTGAGTTGCAACCCTTGTATTCAATACTTTGGAAAATATTGTCTCGATGGCTGCCCCATTATGGATATGGTGTTTCCTTGCAATGAGTGCTTGATGATTGTTATTATTAGTATTGGACATTAATTACACTCCTTGCTGTCCCTCCTATGTGAGCATTGTTTGTCAACCCTTGGTGGTTGTTCCTTCAAAGTGTGCACTTCAACAGTATAACTAGTAGAGAACATTGATGTATGACAACAATAAGATATGATGGCAACCTCATTCAATGAAACTAAACAATGAAATCATAAAAACTTGTATGCAAACAAAAAATCCTAAACGAGAAAATGGTGCACTTTATTTTGATCTGCACATTAGTTCAACATCTTTAAATGAGCTCATTGCTCATTTGTGACTCCCATTTCAAAGCAGAGGGCTGCCTCATTGCACCTTTGACTTGGTAGTCATGAATGGACAATGAGTTAGTCACTTTGTGAAATATTCCTTAAGTTGAAAGTGCTTTCATTTGAGCAATTTGAATGTTCTTCTCATCTCATTCCCCTTTTGAGACTTAGGGGTAGCATGTTGGGCACAAGGGAGCCCATTTTTTCACCACATGCTGAAATGTCAACATAAATGAATCCATCAACCAGATTTGACCTATACCTGCACAATGAACAAACATGTTAGATAAGAAAAGGGAAGCTCAATGCTTCTGTGATGTTTGATTTTTCAGGCTCTCTTGCATACATCTGATACTTGTTCAATTGATTTAATGTATCATATGGATATACTATATTTCCGTTGATAGTGCATATGATGAGGTTCATATCCAGAGCTCTAACCACCCTTTTCATGATGATGTAGGTTCATTTGAAGGTCGAGAGCAAGGAGGAGCTGAAGACAACGAAGACCCACACAAGATTCTACCAGGCAATGATGGAAATGTTTCTTTTCATGTGCTCTTTTTATTACTTTCATCTTCAAATGTATAGTATATCTCTGTGTTGCTTTAGTTCAACTACTCCCACGGCTTGTGTGGGACATTTGATCATTCTTTTCCTTTCAATTTATGAACAACAACACTTTTTAGTCTTGTGTATATTTCATTACAAACTGAATGAAACATTACAAAAAATGAATGAAAGAAATATCTTGCAATTTTATGTAGTCTTCTTTATGTTGCTAAGCATTGAATGAAAAAACTGAATTCTATCTTTTAGCATCCTTCTTTATAATGGTTAAGATTTTAGTAGAAATATTTGAATACCTTTCACCTCTAGATTTAATCCATTGTTTCAGCTCTACCAAATTGAGTTGTAGGTGAAATTTTGGTAACAGGTGTCATGGGTAGTGAGGAATGGCTGGGGACTTGGCATTGAGGAATTAGTTACATAGTCCAAATTTTATCTATTAGCGTAAGGCATAAAGAGGAGGAAAAAGAAGTGGGAGAAAGAATATGGAAAGGAACAAGATGTGTAATGGGAAGTTAGGATAGAATAGGAACCAAGGATTAGACTGTTGGGAGGAATGGAGATCATGGAAAAGTTAAATTAGTGTTTCCAAGTAATGGTAAGCCTAATGTTTATATTTTAATAGGAAACAAAGAAAGGGGTGTGTTTTTAGATATTAAGGGGAACATGAAAGTGATACTTGGGGAAGGGGAACTTTGAAACTATGATATATTAAGGAACTCAAGGAAAATTATCAAGGTTTTGGGGGTGAAGAAGAAGGCATAATAGGTACATAGGGGGGAAGACTAGAACTCTGGTGTCAAAAGAAAACTGAAGACAAGGATGCAAAATTCGAAGCTTGAAGAGAAATGGTGCCAAGGAAAAAAGTGAAGACCCAATAGCTCAAAATATAAATGACTTACACACAAAAGATCAAGGTTTGGGGGTGGGTGGTAAGTGAAATGGTTCTTAGGTAAGAGAAATCTTGAAAGATTGAAATAATAAAAAACAAAGAGAAATGACCCAAAACCATCCCACCCTTAGAGTTTTCTTATATTTTTACTGTTACAAACATGATGATGAGCACATGGGGGATAAAGGGACCTACAAATTTGAGCACCATTCCATTTTTCCAACTCGCAACCCTTCTCATCAAAGTTGGCATGCACACCAAATTTATTCATCTTAGAAAAAGAAATTCCTTGTTAGACCTAGATTGTGCAATGCATCTCTAAAAGAGACTTCACTCTCCCATCATTGAAAGTTAATTGTACCTTTCTCCAACCAACTATTCTAATTGAGATTTTAGCACCAAGGAAAACATATAATCCATTTTATACTCTTAATACCAAAATTATGAGGATTCATATGAAATGAGGCCCCTAAGTCAATTAATCAAGAATTGTCACCAACAATATTATCCAAAATAAAAGTATCACTACTAACTTCATGTTCTTTGAAGATTTATTGGAGGAATAAAGAAAATATTTCTTTCTAGATTTACACTTATTATTTATTTGACCTTTCTTACCCCAAAGTTACCATTTTATTTTATATTTTTCTCAAGTATTGAACTTACCCTTTTACTTGGAATTACCTTTATCTCTTATCTTAGATTTACCACCTCTATCTTTTGACCAACCCCTTACATGCAAGGCATCTTTATATGAATCATTCATGGATTTTTCTTGACTTTTTCTATAAGAAAAACCCTATAATATCTTCAAGCTTAGGTCAAAATTTTTTCCACTACTTATTGTAATCAAATTTTCCCATGAATTAGGTGAAGGACAAGCAAAATTATTTGCTTATCTTGTTCTAATTTTAATCCACTTGAAACCATAAAATAAATTGAGATTATAATTTATAGAGTTCCTTTTCTTTCATTTATAATTAATACAACTTCCCTTTTAGAAATTTAGTTTATTCACTAAACTCTTAAATTGATATGGTGTTCTTATATTTTCCCCAAAAATTTTACAGGTCAATCTTTTGATACATTTATCAAAATAGTATCTAAAACACATAAATGGATAGTGCTCATAGCTTTCTTATCTAGTTTAATCCAATGTTTGTCTAGCATCCAAGAGGTTTTGCTAAAAATGATATTGTTGTTCATTAATCTCTTTCCACTAAGTTGTCTTCAAACTTTAACTTCCACATTTAAAAATAATTAGAATTAAATTTCTTAATATCATATCTTAAGGTGCTAGCCATGAATTGTATAGCACAGATCCTTAAATTTTCATATAATCAACAAAATCTCCCACTACAACTAGACACCAACAAGAAAAGCCATCCCTTTATCTAAACAAACCTTAACCAATTGGCTTCAATACCAAAATGAAGAAATTTTCAATCAACGATTTCAATAATATCTTAAATTATGTGATCAAAGTAGAGGTTTGTTTTTCTATATCAAATTATTAGCAATAAAACTAAGAAAATTAACATATAATATCAACAAAGCACACAAGACAATAATTCATTTTAGGAAAACCCTTTCAAGAAAAACCCAACACCAAAAGAAAGACAACAATATATTAATCTATAGAATAACAAAGCTCAAGTGCAAATGTAATCTCCCTTCATATATATTCATAATCTACTAATATAATTTATGTCATAGTCATAGGTTCTACATATTTTATATTCAATATTCTACTTCTCTATATCACCCATCTTCACTCAACATATTTATCATAGATATCCTTATTCATGCCATTATATTTGTAAATATTAGTACAAAGAACTCAATTGTCTTCTTAACTCAATTATCAAACATGTCAACATTCCATGTGTTCTTCTTACACTCTATGCTATCATCTTTTAAATATAAGTCATCAAACAACTAGGACTCACCATTATTCATAGTTAATAATTAATAAATGAAAGTGAGATCATATCTAGATCATTGATGATATTCTCATTGGACAATCCTCAAGATTTATGTAAGATAATGTTCACCAAAACTTCTTAAAGTCTTAAGGATCATCAAATCAAAACATGAATCAACAACTCTTGATGATTATATAGCTCAAAGCCTTTACACCATTGTTAAATATTGATCATCATTAGATCATGATAAATCAATGACACTATTGAAAATTTTGATCATTGGTCCATGAAATATAGTGATATCAATGTGATTTCTACCAACCACTACCCATATTAATGATGTGAGATGATATCAATATAGGCCCCACTGATCATTTCAAGCACCCCCTTATGTGATAATAAATAAATTACAATCAATGAGCTCTATCCATTAAATGGGTCTTAGGACTTTGGCTTATGGAAAAATTGGATATCCTCTCCAAACCTTGAGGGATATTTAATCTGCCAACTCATTTTATGATCCATGGTTCCCATGATATCTTCAAAGGCTATCACCATTGGTTGGAAATTAATAAATAACTGACCATTAAATTTGATGGTTGTAGATAGTTTAGTATACTCTAAAATATTGAATTCTTTACAAGTGAATAACACCCATCAATGTGCACTTTTGATTTGACTCAAATATGCATTACCAAATATGCATTTGTGGGGCTCTAGTAGACTAGAACATGCATTGCATTATATTTGAGGTTAAACTTATATGGGTATCCCTAATCCTTAGATTTGCAACCCTAAACTTCTATGTGGACCTAATCTTAAAAGTCATAGCCCTGGATTGTGTAATTGCACTTTAGAAACTTGTTCACTTGTGTCTATCTAGAGTAGATGGTGCTTATAAGCATCAATAGGACTTGCTATCAAGTAGGGGAATCTATGGTATGTATTGATTGAATTCAAGACATGCATTTGATTCAACAATGCTTGAAAAAATTAAAGACACACTATACATAATGCAAACATTCCTAGACATCTATCCTTGTCTATGCAGATTTTGATATAATAATATTTTGCTAGATACTTGATTGTAAGTGCTAATGATGCTTGTAAGCAATCACATGATCTACGTAAATGGTCTAAAGCTTTTTCTTTTTATACAACACCCTAGCATTCAAATTTGAATACTTCACTCACAAGTCAATAGGTAATGATTAGTAGGGATCTAGTCAAGGATCACAATTAATTTTGAATTTAGAATAGCATTCAAATTTGAACATTTCACTCACATGTCAATAGGTAATGATTAGTATGATCTAGTCAAGACTCACAATTAATTTTGAATTTAGAATAGCATTCAAATTTAAATATTTCACTCACAAGTCAATAGGTAATGATTAGTAGGGATCTAGTCAAGGGTCACAATTAATTTTGAATTTAGAAGAGGGTCAAGGCCACCCTTATGATCTTGATCTAAGATTAAGGTCACCCCCACAAATCTTAATCCAAGATTAAGGCCACATGGTTGATTTCAACTTGAGAGTAGAAAAAACAAAAATTAAGGACTAGGTCTAAGCCATTAGAGAATATGGACTCATGTTCAATTTAGGTATAAATTTAATACCAACTCTTGCATAGAAAATGCCCAAATCAAACACTATATTGTATAAGAGACAATGATCAAAACGAATCCAAAGCAAAAGAAAAGTTAAATATACACTTTTTCCCCTATACAAGTACAAAAACTATTAAATTATTTAAACATTTATAATTTTCCATCCTCACGTCAATGATAGATCACAAAATATAATCCAAAAATGCTCACAAGTGTTTTTCTAAAGACTTTTGAAAACCAATATCTACTTAGCCATTATAAAAGCAATATACCCTTAGGAATCTGCTTTTCCAAAAGTCAAGAATAACCTTTGGAACAAAAAGAAAACATAATACAAACAAAGTTGGAAGAGACAAAAACCCAAAACAAACAAAAAAAAAAAAACATACTTTAAAAATGCAAATTTAGAGCACAGTCCAAGGCTAGCTTATCTAGGGCAAAGATATTAGGTCCTTAGGGTAGGTACCCTAAGAAAAGGCATCTACACCTAAATGCTCATCAATCCCAAATCCCCATTCAGTGTGAAAGGGACCTCTACCTAATTTGAATGGGCAGCGCAACATCATTACCCTACGCACCTTTAAAGGCCAAAAAAAACCCTTGGCGTGGAATCCAATGCCCTGGTTTGAAAAAAGCGGCACAAAAAGCCAAACCAGACAAGGGGGCCCACCACTCCGCCATTAAAGTAAAGGGCACGTTGGAACCAACGAAACTTGCGTGAAATGACCTCACTTTATGCTTGAGTTTTTTGTTTGTTTGTTTTTTGAGTATACAAATGATTTGGGACATATTAATGTAAAAGTGGAAAGGGTAAGTTCAGTGTCTTTGGATGTACCTAACAAGTGGCATAATTCAAAAAGATAATAGTGTGGGGAAAATAACACCTCACATTTATATCCTAGTCTGACTAGGACAAGGGGTCTGGATTGAAATAATAAATGTGAAATTAAATATGTAGAATATAAATAAATTAAATTTGATATTTAGATTTGGATTTGATGTTGATTTTGATTATTAGGTGTTGTTAATTAGTTTGTCTATCGTGTCAATTGGCAATCTTTCTTTGGTGTTAATGGGTATGTTGAAGAGGTTTGGAAGGTCAATTAGTAAATTTTTGTCTTGTTTTTGCATATACTCATGCAATACATGAGGTCAATTAGCAAGTCATTAAGCAAATAATGTTGTGTGTGCAACCAAGGTTTGGATAGACAAGTGGTAGTGTCTCCTAAGTGTGACATCCTTGGAATACATTGAAAAATTAGATTATATATATATACTCCCTCTCTTTGTGCTCTTTGATTGTGTGTCTTTGCTTCTTTTTCTCTTCCTCTCTACCTCACTTCCTTCTATCCTTCTCTGTTATATATATACTCTCTCTCTTTGTACTCTTTGATTGTCTGTCTCAACTTCTTTCTCTCTTCCTCTCTCCCTCACTCCTATCCTTCTCTTTTATCTATAAAGAGTGATTGAGTTTATGTGCCAAGTGCCACCAATTAAATACACATTCATAATGTGCAAATCATTTGATCACGTGCTTTAAGTAGTACATGCTCCATGTCTTCGTGTCTTCTTACCTAAAAATTAACGAGGAAAGTCCTTAGTGTATGACATTCATAACTTGCAAGGATATGAGTATATCCACATGAAGATGAATGTATCAATTAGTATTCGATACATCAACAAGAATGCTGACACCTAGTATGGTGGCTATGCCTTTGATAAATCTTGAACAAATGTTAAGAGTTTTAATGAAATATTAAAATATTTATAATTGAAATGTATGTCTTCTTAACTTTTTAGAGTCATATAGAACCTTGGAACCTCCATTACTTCCAAGTTAGAATCAACTTGGTGATCCTTTTCAGTTAGTTCTATGATAAATGTCCAATACTAAAAAATGGCATCCATAGGGAGATCTTCTGAAGCATTAGGGTTTGGTAAAATCAACACAAATATCTGAGGACATGGGAAAAAAATGTCGATGAAGATGCAAGCACTCTAGATTGGTGACTATCTCCTTTTTTCTCAGAATGAGAAAATATATATTTTGACAACTAGGTCACGAGAAAGTGGCCCCCTCAAGAAAAAAAGGCACATGCAACCCAATATAGGGATTTTTGGAATAATAAGCGCTCAAAGTTTACTCAACCTCTATGCTCAAAGTGGTCTAGGGTTGATCCCACAATAGTGGTTTACAATTCCCTTCACAAAGAAAAAATGCAAAAAACGTTAAAAAAAAAATCGGGTTTTTAGGGGTTCGCTCGAAGGGGGGTGTTCAAGCGAACCCCTTTTTGAAGCAAGTTCGTTGGAACCCCTCTTGGTGGGGTTTTAAATGAAATCAAGGGAAAATGGCAAAAAAAGGGGGGGTTCGAGTAAACCCCCCTTCTAGCGAACCCCCCTTCACTTGAAGGGGTCTAGAGGGGTTCGCTAGAAGGGGGGTTTGCTCGAACCCACCTTTTTTGCCCTTCTCCCCCTCTAACAATTTTCTACAAAATTTTGGCTTTTGGACCTCGAGTTGAAGATGAAAATGGCATCAACTTCAAAGACCCAATTGGATGATTATAGTCCTTGAAATGAGCTATATGACAAATATAATTTTAATATATTTTGGTTTTATTTGTATTTTTTTAGTTTAATTAAACATAGGATTTTCACCAAAAATCAAGCTCTCTATTTTGCGCATGTGCAAAAATAGTAGATTATAAAAAAAAATCTGAAAAATATGTTCGTGCTAGGTATTGATATCCTTGATCCAAACAAAAAAAAAATTTTGATACATAATTTTTTTTTTATGTTGTATATGGTCCACCTATGTCTAAATTGTAATTGGTTTGACTTCAAAACTTAATTAAAAAAGAAAATTCAATAGAACACTATGAAACCAAATGAACGTGCTAGATATCATAGTCACAAATCTAAATTAAAAAAAAAAGAATTTTATCCTTCATATAAAAAAGGTTATGTTGTTTACAGTGAACGTCACTCTTTAAAATGTTTACTGTTAAAAACTAGTTTTCGAAGGAGATGGAAAAAGAATACAGTCTGATTCCAATTTTTGTTTTTAAATATATTTATAATCTATACACAAATGTCACAAATCACTAGTTTGCACCATCTTCAAATTTGTAATAACCCATCCTAAATTATTACTTAATTAATATTATTGCAAATGACATATGAATATATTCAGATTAAAAAGACATAATTAAGTAGCTATAGTCAATCATAGCAACACATGTCTAACTAAAATGAGTCAAAGATTCGTATATTCAATTCGAATGTCAAATTACAATATCCAAGTTTGACTTGGCTCAAAAGGCCACAAAGTCAATACATTTTATAACTTTTACATCAAGGTTACATCATAGACTAAGATAGTCTTGTAAACATCCAAGCTCCTCTTGATGCTCGCCTCCACTGGTGGATGAGAACATGGTTGAAGCACTTTACCGCCCAACCATGAAGCTTACGCTTCACTAGAATTCTTTCAACTTGAAGAATACTCAAAATTGCATGGAAAGTTTAGAAAGAGAACAATCTTCAAGGTGGAATTTGGTGCGTGCCCATACATCAACATGCAATTTATATCTACAAGTTAGAAAAGAAAATACAAGATCTATGCTAGGAACGGCAGAGAGTGTTATCATAGAGTCCATACATACATAATGAACTATATTTCTTGGCCAAGCATAAGAACAATGTTGCAACAACAAACAATAGGTTTTGGTAAAGAAAACCTATACTCTTTGACCTCCATTTCGACACCCATCTTGGAAGGTAACTTTCTACTTCACAAATATTTCATAATAGTTATCTAACCTCTAGCAACATCTACCTTGAGGTGCTCTAGTATACTTAGGTGTCACTATTCTATTCAAGTAAAAGAATATTATTCACACTCATATCTACATAAAGTAGACCAGACTACTTATATACTCACTAAGCAGTAATCAGATACATGATTCAAATGGAACTGTTCAATACATTATTCAACCATATATTCACATGACCCATGATACATTCAATATAAATCATTATCCATTAATGAATAAATTAAATAAGTAACAAAAGAAGGTATGTCACAAGTATGTGTATGTACATAGACAAAGGTCTATGTGCATACACATATATGTGCCTACTTAAGTTATTGATTTATGCATACATTCTAAAATAAAACCATTAAATCAGATTGCTATCTTTTAAATAGCGTTCTATTTTGACATTTCATTTATTAGAAATTCAAGAAATAAAAGAATCTAGAACAAGTTTGTATTAATAGTTTCTCACATATTGTTGTGTCATTTGTTTCAAAATCAAGTTGTGATATTCAAATGATACTATTTAAAAAAAAAAACAATAAAAAAACAATCATTGTTTATAACAGGACAGTGTTGTTTGCAACTACACAGTTATAGAATGATGTTGTTTACATATAAAACATTCATTGTTTATGACAAAACATTGCCGTTTCAACTATACAATTACAAAACAAAGCTGATTTCTAGTAAAACATTCATAGTTTATAACAGAACCACGCTGTTTTAGATAAAAATTTATAGAACAATGCTGTTTACATATAATACATTCACTATTTATAACAAAACATTGCTGTTTCAACTAATCAATTACAAAACAAAGCTGTTTTCAAGTAAAAAATTCATAGTTTATAACAAGACCATCCTATTCACAATAAGCAATCACTGTTTACAATAGTACAATACTGTTTACAACTAACAATTTTAGTTAATGACAAAACGAAGTCATTTTCAATAATTTTAAGTTACAACTCCAAGTTTCCATTGCTTCGATAATGAAGCTTTATTACCATAAATAGTGGTATATAAAATTTTGGAGAAGAAAATAACCAATGAAGTTGTAAATAACTTTTAGAGGGTATTTAAATGAACTCAAACGACATACTAACCATTTACCATCAATGATAAAATGAACAAAATCATGGGATCAATTTCATCTAGGCTCGGGTTGAAACCTTCACCTAATGTTAACATATTATACTTTTGTCACACTAAAAATGACCCATAGTCATTGACTGTTACTCTAAACAGGGTGGCCGAGGTCGTAGCCATAATGCCTACCCTCAGCTTGGGTGTAGTCACCCCAAAGACGACACAAGTGTCATTCATAATGAATGATGGTTTACAATATTACACATGCAAACAAATTAAGGGAAAAAGTTCATCATTCAACCTTTATCCTTTATGGATTAGGTGATGTGAAAAACACAATGTCTCTGTGACATAACAATATATTTGCAACTGCAAGAAATATCAGAAACCCATATTACAATATCGGGCGAGATAGCCCTCCGTCACCCATGGTGATGAGACAACCAAAAACATAAGAAATACCCATTGATTCTAGATTGAGGGTGATGGTTTCATACCAAATGGGTGACCATTGGTTGGATATTCAAAAACAAAATGAAATATATATATCACAATCTTTCGGTGAAAG
Source organism: Sequoia sempervirens (assembly GCA_007258455.2). Taxonomy (NCBI): domain Eukaryota; kingdom Viridiplantae; phylum Streptophyta; class Pinopsida; order Cupressales; family Cupressaceae; genus Sequoia; species Sequoia sempervirens. The sequence continues at coordinate 201,105,222 of VDFB02000017.1, forward strand.
ATTTGGTCTACCCTTTAAGGGTGGTATCGATTTATAACTCATATTGCTCCTATCACAGGCTTATCGGGTTATCCAATAGCCCTGTGTTGAGCTAAACAATTAGAATACATGCAACCTAGGCTCAATAATGGCGACATTAAAAATATTACAAAGTAATATGCAATCGGCTTCCAAGTTGTTGGTGATACATGCACAAGTAAATCCGGTTATAGAAGAACCAACATGACCATGTTTATAATAAAAAAGTACAATCTGATTCATAAAAGCTCAATGAATATGTTTTAATAAAATTAATATAATAAAAAAAATATCAATTTGAACTGTGCATAGAATATAGATGATATTGTAAAATGAAATGAAAAGCAAAAAATAAACCACCAAATACCTTTGAAAACGAGGATTCTCTTTTGGATTTTTCCCACAATGCTTTGCTCAACAACCCATTAAGTGTGTGTTGGTATCGGTATTTTTCTTCAGGATTAGCAACTTTCCTACATTTCACTGCCCTCAACTAAGGGTCTACTTCGAATGATAATGGGAATTAATGATTTTTCTGCCCCACTATCATGATTTGAATATTGCCTTATTGTCGATGGAAGACCATGACTTTCATGGGATTTTCTCATGATATCATTTAAATTTTATCAATTCAATAATGGTGATTATCAGTTTCCAGTTCAACTATTAAGAGGTATATATATATTTATATATACTCATATATATATTTATATACTTTTATATTTATATTCATGTTCATTCACACTTATGTATGTTCTCGACACACACAAACACACACACACACACACACATATATGTATATGCATATATACGCATACATATATATACATATATATTTGTATTTGCATATAAATATTTTTATGTACATATTCATTATTTGAATAAGAATGGACTTTCATTTTGATTTCAACAATGAGGCTAAATGCATAATTGAAATTTATATATTCATTCACATGCCAAATCTCACTTTCGTTTTCCTCTAAATTCTCAAAATACAAGCTCAAGATTAACATTTAAATATAAATTCCACATAATTTATGTTTCACAAGTACATCTTTTCAATCATTGAGTCATTTCAATTAACTTAATATAATTTCCAATATAATATTTTCAAATGTAGATATCATGCAATCTTGTGGTGTGTGCACCCAGATTCCATCTATTTTACCATTCGATCTGGCTAAACAATCCTAGTTCAATTATGTTCTCATCCTTCAACCTATCACCCTGCAACTACACACACTTGTACTTGCAAAATTCATCAATAACGTTCGATTCATGATAATATTATAAGATAATTTCAAAAAGATCACATAGTCAACATCAGTCAACTTCTTTCAATCTTTTCAAAAATTTCAAAATTTCCATTTAACATATTGAATTTCCTCAATAATTCAATTTACCATATTTATAATTAAAAATGCAATAAAATTGGGTTATGACATCCTTCCCCTCTTGGAAGAGACATCGTCCCAATGTCTATTTAATTAGAATTTAAGAATATATGTCTATTTCAACATCACATCATATTGTTCCAAACCAAAATATCATAATATTTCAATCCAAAATTTTCAAACAAAATTATCAAGGTCTCTCTCTTAAGAAAGAAAATGTGGAAAGGAGTGTTCTATTTCTTCTACATCCTCCCAGGTAGCACCGTCTTATGAGTACTGGTCCCATTGGACCTTAAACTAAGCAATATCTCTGCTCCACAACTTAGCATTGCATCTATCCAAGATTATAATGGGCTCCACTAGCACCATCCTGGATCTTGTACTTGCAAGGATTACCAATCAAGCACATGAGCTGTATCAGGATGATATGGCTTAAGCAAAGAAACATGAAACACATTATGAAGTCAAGCCAGAGTAGTTGTTAGAGCTAGTCTATAGGCAACTGGGTTAATCACTTCCAAGAATTCAAATGGTCCCACATATCCCAGGGCCCACTTGGAGGACTTTTTAAAGGAAATGTAGCTTTTACGGGGTCTGAATCTTAAGAAGACTCTATCCCCTGTCACAAACTTCCTAAGGGTTATGTTCTTGTCAGTATAAATTTTCTATCGATCTGTCACCTCTTTCAGTATACTCTTAATGAATCTCTTTTGTTCTTCCATCTCCTTAAGCATTTAAGGTCCTACTATGATACTATCTTCCAATCTATCCCAACTGATCAGTGTACGAAACTTTCACCCATAAAGAGCTTCAAACAGTGCCATACCTAGGGATGTGTGATAAGAGTTTTAAGAAAACTCTACCAATGGTAAATATACTTCCCACTTATACTGTTGGTCCATACAATACATTTAGATGAGGTCTTCGACTACCTGATTCACCTCTCTATTTGTCTATCAGTTTGAGGATGACAGGTCAAGCTAAAATTCAATTTGGTTCCCAATGTGGCATTCAGGGTTGTCCAAAATCTTGAGGTCAACTGAGTGTCTCTATCGAAAATGATAGTCTAGACTGGCACTCCATGCAAATGGAAGATCTCCTGGAAAAATTTCTTGGCCAGGATCAACAATCCATCCGTAAGGTTTCCTGGAATGAAGTGCACAACCTTAGTCAACTTATCAATCATGACCAATATAACGTCATGCCTATTCTTGCTCAAAGGAAACCCCTGTATGAAGTCCATACTAATCACCTGCCATTTATACTCAGGTATGTCATGAGGATATAGTAGCCCGACTAGATGTGCATGCTCAGTCTTGACTCACTGGCACTCTAAGCATTTGGCTATGTACTCTGCTACATCCTTCTTAAGTTTAGGCCAAAAGTACAAAGTTTTCAATTTTGGGATCATCTTGGATACTCTGGGGTGTCCTGAATAAGGTGCATTATGAACCTCCTTTAAAACCAACTTCCTCAACTCTCCAGAGTATGGAATATACATTCTTCTTTGGTATCTCAAAATACCATCCGGTTTGATCTCATACCCATTGAACCGATGATCTAATGGATTCTCTACTAGGGCGCTCTTCACTATCTCATAGTGCTCATCCCCTGACATATGTTGTATCACCTGTTGTCTCAAGTTATATCTTGTTGAGATCATGGCTTCCAGATGTCTTTGTCTACTAAGAGCATCAACCACTCTATTCTCTTTTCCTTTTATATACTCAATTCCAAAGTCATACTCACTAAGGAATTCCAACCACCTTCTCTCTCATGCATTAAGGTTTGGTTGAGTAAAAATGTATCTCAATCCCAAGTGGTCTGTTTTGAGTTCAAATGGATTTCCAAAGAGATAATTCCTCCACATTTTTAAGGCATGAACTATTGCGACCAATTCTAAATCATGCGATGCATAGTTCACCTCGTGTTGCTTAAGCTTCCTTGATTCATACACTACCACTTGTCCTTCTTGCATTAATACTGCTCCCAATTCCTCTCTTGAAGCATCTGTGATTACTATGAATATTCCATTAAGATCAGGGATGGTCAACACTAGTACTGTAATGAGCCTCTCCTTTAGGAGTAAGAATGCTTGTTCACATTTCTTGATCCATTCAAACCGTGTCCCTTTTCTTTGGAGTGATGTAATAGGAGATGCAATTTGGGAAACCCTTCAACAAAATTCCTATAATACCCCGCAAGGCCCAGGAAGCTACAAACTTCTGACACATTCTGAGGCACCAACCATTCCATGATTACGTTAATCTTTTGGGGTCTATAGAGACTCCTTCAGCTGAAATAATATGGCCTAGATAGTGCACCTTGTCTTGATAGAATGAATACTTGGATAGCTTCCCAAAGAGTTTCCTTTCTCTCAACTGCTAAAAGAACTATCCTCAAGTTCCTATCACACTCTTCAATAGATTTTGAGTGAACCAAGATGTCATCAATGAAGATTAAAACAAAGTCATCCAAGCAGTCTCTGAATACACTATTCATGAGGTTCATGAAAGCTGTTGGTGCATTAGTCAAACCAAAAGGTACCACAATGAACTCGTAGTGTCCATACCACAAATCTCAATTGGTTTTCCATAATCATCCAGACAATTAACTATCTTATCCTCATAGTTCACTATAGCCTTATGCTCGGTTAACCAATTTATTCCCAAAATTACATCATGTGAGCCTAAAGGTGCCACATACAAGTTGACCTGGGTTTGAAAGGTTGGAAGCTCTAACTCGCTGCAAAAGAGATAGGTATCTACCCTTCACTCTGCTCGATTACCATATTGGATTGTCCATGATTTTTCCATGTATCTAGGTCTAATAGGTATCTTGGATGTTATTCTATGATCTATAAAACATTCAATAACTCTGATATCAATTAAAATAGAGATAAATTAGCCATAGAGCTTACCTGTTAGCTGAATTGGAGAAGCTTGATACTCTGCCTGCTTGTTATCCACTACAACATGGATTTGGTGATGCTGAGTCTGCTGATAGTTTCCTTCCTTTTGCGACTTTGACCATTGAGAAAAATTTGAGGCATAATGATCACCTCCAAAAGTATAACATCCATCATGATGTCCTTTGTGACCTCTTGACTTGTCCTCTCTAAAGCCCTTCTACTTTTGGTCGTCTTTACCCTTGTTTTTGTTTACCTTCTTGTTCTTTCCACCATTCCCATATTATCCTCTCTTGTGACTCGCTTCCCATCTTGAGATTATGGATCTGATGGTTCTTGTATCCTTTATGAAATTTCTTGTTGCCAAACCATGTCGTAGGATTTGCATTATTACAGTAATTGGATAACTGCTATAGTTTCTATTCCTATTTGGTGGCTTTTTGAAAGAGTTCATTCATGGTTAGAGGATCATGCATATCCACTTCAGCTCCAATGTGAGGTCCTAGTCCCAATATGAATTTTGAGATATAGAAACATTTATCTCCCTAATACTGAAGCACATGCTTTAATAGGTTGGGTGAACTTTTCCCAATATTGGGTCACAGTCATGCTCCCTTGAGTTAAATTTTGGAATTCTATCACTTTCTCAAGTCAAAGAAATTGCTTATCACTTTAGTCTGGTCAGAAAGGTTACAAAGCCTAAAGTATTTTTCCATATTAATAATCCATGCCTCTGCTCTTGATCCAATAGCCTTACCATCAAACTTAGGTGGTGCTACTCTTTTGAGATATTTTCCAAGCTCTTCCTCAATTCAAACTCGTGGGCCTGCCCCTAGACCACCGTCTCCTTGATTGGATTTTGCATTCCTGTAGTTCTGGTCTTTGCATGCCACTCAAACCTCTTGTTGTATGTGATCCATACGAGCCTCTTGCCTATTTAGGAGTTCTAGAATTTGTTCCAGCCTCGTGTTGGGTCCATTATCTAACCTACGACCACCCGTCTCTTGTCTAGTGGTGTAAGAGAGGGGGTCCAACCATGCCAAGGCTCCAGGTCACAGAGAGTCGAGAGTGGAGGGCTGCCCTAACTTACCTCACTCTAAAGCATGGGGATCGAGAATGAAGGGCACTATATATTACTTCTATCAATCTATAGACCCAAATACCAAGTTTACTCTAGGCGAGATGGTTTTTAGAGTCAATGCTGCACTTCAGAAAACTCTATGTTTGAGGATGATAAAATAATTATAGGATGACAGTGCAGTGCACTGGTGTCTCTCAGGCGTGCTAGCATCCATACAACCAGAAAACAACAAGTATAGTATAAATTTCCTAAAAATGTACTAACAACCTAGCTAGTTGATCTTGAAGGAAAAAACAGAATAAGGAAGTAGAAGAAATAGAGATGAAGATAATAAAGTAAGTAAATGAAAGCTAAGGTGATGAAGATGATCTCACAAAGGCACTAGTTCGCTAGCTAGCTCTAGACGCACATTCACCTACACACAAGAAAGAGGGAAAATTGTTGGGGCTGTATAGGGGCCTGCCTTAGTTAGACCCCTATTTTGGTGTTTCCACCTCCATAGACAACCAGAAAGCAATGAAGTAGACTATGTGATAAAGGAAAGAAAAGATAGAAATGAACACTAAAAACAATACAATGCTACTCTATCAAATCACAAAGGAGAGGAGTGAAGCGTTATCACCTCCACCCAAAAGCTCACTAGCCAGTGGAGGAGAATGCAAGGTATGAACTTGGAAAAGTCACCATAGCCGCAACATTGATGAAGGGAGGTCTTGCAAGACTCTAAGCCCACACTTCTATGAATTTCCTCACACTTGCAATGTGGAGTTGATGGAGCTTCAAAGCTGCTACAATGCTCAAAATGAAATGCTAGAATGTTGGAGAATGTGCTTGAGAATGTGAAGAGATGAAGTGATTGAATGTATAGAGAGTGTGTAAGAGGATGAAATGAAGTGAGAATGAGAGTTTATGAAGGTGGGATGAAAAGGAATAAGTCATTTTTGGGTCGGTTGGTCGAAGAGGGATGTTACAATTCGACTCCAATCAGGTGTGTAACACCTCTTCCAACTTTAGACATAGGAATCCGTAAGGGATGACAACGCGACGTGCAGACGTCCGCACACTGTGTGTTTATCCCTGAAAAATATTCTCTCACCGAAACACATGATAAACAACAAGTGGATGGAAGGCGGGTGGGTGATGTGGAAAGTCCCCTTTGGATTTGATTTTCTAAGGTGAGGGTATGTGAAAGGGGAATTTTCTTAAGGGGTGCAAATTCACTCCTATACAGGTGGTTACCATGTTGAATCACACTTAATCTACATTACATTCACATTTATCGTATCTTAACACTAGGTTCTACATATAAACATTCTCTAAATTTCATTACATACACATGCATATATCACTCATTCATCAAGGACACACACATTCATGCATTGAAAACACATTTTGGAGTTCTCATTTGAACACACCAAAAACATCATTTTGTTTTATTTATATTAAATGTGGGTCAATAGACCCTTATTTACAAAGGCTTCTTGTCAATAGACCCTTTAAATGTGGTTCAATAGACCCAATTTTTTTTTTTTTAAATATATTTAGAATCTATAGACAAATGTCACTAATCACATGTTTGCATCATCTTCAAATTTGTAATAACCCATCCTTAATTATTACTTAATTAATATTATTGCAAATGACATATGAATATATTCAGATTAAAAAGACATAACTAAGTAGCTATAGTCAATCATAGCAACACATGTCTAATTAAAATGAGTCAAAGATTCATATATTCAATTCGAATGTCAAATTACAATATCCAAGTTTGGCTTGGCTCAAAAGGCCACAAAGTCAATAATTTTTACAACTTTTACATCAAGGTTACATCAAGGTTACATCATAGACTAAGATAGTCTTGTAAACATCAAAATTTCCTCTTGACGCTTGCCTCCATTGGTGGATGAGAACATGGTTGAAGCACATTAATTCCCAACCATGAAGCTTACGCTTCACTAGAATTCTTCCAACTTGAAGAATACTCGACCCTGCATGAAAATTTTAGCAAGAGAAAAATCTCCAAGGTGAAATTTGGTGCATGCCCATACATCAACATGCAATTTCCATCTACAAGTTAGAAAAGAAAATACAAGATCTATGGTAGGAATGGTAGAGAGTGTTATCATAGAGTCCATACATACATAATGAACTATATTTCTTGGCCAAGCATAAGAACAATGTTGCAACAACAAACAATAGGTTTTGGTAAAGAAAACCTATACTCTTTGAACTCCATTTCAACACCCATCCCAAAAGGTAACTTTCTACTACACAAATATTTCATAATAGCTATCTACCCTCTAGCAGTATCTACCCTGAGGTGCTCCAGTCTACTTAGGTGTCACTGTTCTATTCAAGTAAAAGAATATTATTCACACTCATATCTACTAAAAGTAGATCAAACTACTTATATACTCACTAAACAGTAATCAAATACATGATTCAAATGGAACTGTACAATACATTATTCAGCCATATTATTCACATGACCCATGATACATTCAATATAAATCATTATCCATTAATGAATAAATTAAATAAGTAACAAAAGAAGGTATGTCACAAGTATGTGTATGTACATAGATGAAGGTCTATGTCCATTCACATATATGTTCCTACTTAAGTTATCGATTTGTGCATACATTCTGAAATAAAACCATTAAATCAGATTGCTATCTTTTAAATAACATTCTATTTTGAAGTTTCATTTGTTAGAAATTCAAGAAATAAAAGAATCTAGAACAAGTTTGTATTAACAGTTTCTCACATATTGTTGTGTCGTTTGTTTCAAAATCAAGCTGTTATATTCAAACAATACTGTTTTCAAATAAAAACTCACTGTTTATAATAGGACGGTGTTGTTTGCAACTACACAGTTATAGAATGATGTTGTTTACATATAAAACATTCACTGTTTATGAAAAAACATTACCATTTCAACTATACAATTACAAAACAAAACTGATTTCTAGTAAAACGTTCACAATTTATAATAGAACCATGTTGTTTTAGATAAACATAATTTACAAAACAATGTTGTTTACATATAATACATTCACTATTTATAACATAACATTGCTGCTTCAACTAATTTATTACAGAACAAAGTTGTTTTCAAGTAAAACGTTCATAGTTTATAACAAGACCATGCTATTCACAACAAGCAATCACTGTTTACAATAGTACAATATTGTTTACAGTTAAAACTTTCTATTTATGGAAAAAAAAAGTTATTTGTAATAGTTTTAAGTTACAACTCCAAGTTTCCATTGCTTTGATAACCAAACTTTATTACCCTAAATAATGGTATATAAAATTTCAGATAAGAAAATAACCAATGAAGCTGTAAATAAATTTTGGAGGGTATTTAAATGAACTCAAACAACATACAAACCATTTACCATCAATGATAAAATGAACAAAATCATGGGATCAATTTCATCTAGGCTCGAGTTGAAACCCTCACCAAATGTTAACATATTATACTTTTGTCATGCTAAAAATGACCCACAGTCATTGACTGTTACTCTGAATAGGGTGGCCGAGGTTGTAGCCATAATGCCTACCCTCAGCCTGGGTGTAGTCACCCCAAATAAGACATCCAGGTGTCATTCATAATGAATGATGGTTTACAATATTACATATGCAAAAAAATCCAGGGAATGAGTTCATCATTCAACCTTTATCCTTTATCGATTAGGCGACATGAAAAACATAATGTCTCTGTGACATAACAATATATTTGTAACTGCAAGAAATATCAAAAACACATATTACAATATTGGGTGAGATAGCTCCCTCCGTCACCCATGGCGATGAGACAACTAAAAACATAAGAAATAGCCTTTGATTCTAGATTGAGGGTGATGACTTAGTACTGAATAGGTGACCATCGGTTGGATATTCAAAAGAAAAATGAAATATATATATATATATATCACAATCTTTATGTTGTAAGATTTGGTCTACCCTTTAAGGGTGGTATCGATTTATAAGTCATATTGCTCCTATCGTAGGATTATCAGGTTATCCAATAGCTCTGTGTAGAGCTAAATAATTAGAATACTTGCAACCTAGGCTCAATGATGGTGACATTAAAAATATTACAAAGTAACATGCAATTGGTTTCCAAGCTATTGGCGATACATGCACAAGTAAATCTAGTTATAGAAGAACCAACATGATCATGTTTATAATAAAAAAAATACAATCTGATTCATAGAAACTCGATGAACATGTTTTAATCAAATTAATAGAATCGACAAAATATAGATTTGAACTATAAATAAAATATAGATGATACTGTAAAATTAAATGAAAAGCAAATATTTTAATGAAAACCACCAAATACCTCTAAAATGAGGATTCTCTTTCAACTTCTTCCCACAATGCTTCATTCAACAACCCATTCACTATGTGTTGGTGTCGATATTCTTCTTTAGGATTAGCAACTTTCCTACATTTCACTGCCCTCCACTAAGGGGTTGTTTCAAATGATAATGGGCATTAATGATTTTGTTGCTCCACTCTCATAATTCAAATATTTCCTTACTATTGATGGTAGACCACGAACTTCGTGGGATTTTCTCATGATATCATTTAAATTTTATCAATTCGATAATGGTGATTATCAGTTTCCAGTTCAATTGTTAAGAGGTATAAACATATATATTTATATAATTAACATTTAAATATAAATTCCACGTAATTTACGTTTCACAAGTACATCTTTTCAATCATTTCAGTTAGCTTAATATAATTTCCTATATAATATTTTCAAATGCATATATCATGCCATTTTGTGGTGTGTGCACCCAAATTCCATCTAGCTTACCATTCGATTCAGCTAAATGATCCTACTTTAACCATGTTCTCTTCCTTCAATCTGTCACCTTGCAACTACACACACTTGCACTTGCAAAATTCATCAGTAACGTTTGATTCATGATAATATATAAGATAATTTAAAAAGATCACATAGTTAACATCAATCAACTTCTTTCATTATTTTCAAAAATTTCAAAATTTCCATTTAACATATTGAATTTCCTCAATAGTTCAATTTACCATATTATAATTAAAAATACAATAAAATTGGGTTATGAAAAAATTCCTCATGGTTTAGCAACTATAGGTACCTGAAAGTGAAGATTTAGTTAAATAAATTCAATTCAATGTCAAGTTTGGCTAAAAAGTGTAAACCACTATTGTGGGATCACCCCTAGCTAGCCAAATTTTAGATCTATCCATAAATAGTCGAGGGTTTTAGAGAAAGGACCAATAATTTTCCAAAACCACTTGATGAGTGGAGTATTCAAAAGATATCCTCCCTAGATCTCTAGGATCTAGAGATGGGTGAAGCCAGGACATACATAAGAAGTCTAGGATGCAACCAAATATCCATAAAAAATGGATCTAAAAGGATGAAAGTTGTAGGAGATGTGACTCTAAGACAAGATTCACTAATTTGGAGGGAGGGCCTAAAAATTATTTATCATATGTATCCATTGTTGATCTTTTGGATACACATTTGTCTACCAAAGTTCAAGATTGAAAAGATAAAGCCGAAATTGGTAAGGTATGGAAAACAAAATTTAGTTTGCGCTCTAGACTTGGGTCAAGGAAAACTTGTATGATGTCTCTGAAATATATCTTATATGAAAAGGTTTCTTCTTTTTAATATTTATAAATAAAGTAGCTAGAGATAAGATTATCCAAAATCATCCTTGGTTGATTAATGACAATATTCTCATATTTTAACCTTGGACTCCTCATTTTGACCCTTCCTCTACTAATTTACCACCAATCGCTCACTATGTTACCTTTCTAAATATGTTGTCTGATTTTTGGGATTTTACTCAAATAAAATTGGTGATGCCATTGGTACTTTTTAAAATATTGATGATAAATAATTTTTTGATGAGAGTGATCCATAGGTGAAAATGATAATTCTTATTAAGGATTCAAACACCCCCTCAGTCCATAAATCTTATTTCTAATTTTGGGGTTTGTAATCAAGCCCTAAAATTAGTAAGGAATTTGTCAAAAAAGGAGGATTTTATAATCCCCTAGATTTACGCAATGAAGGGATTTTCCTCTCCTAGTACATTTTAGAAGGACCCATCTAGATTTAGGGTCTACTCTCCCAAACCTATCTCTTTTGAAAAAAATAGCCACAACTATCCAATCCTTCTGAAGTTGAAGCCCAACTTGTAAACCAAGCCACAGTTTTGGAGGTGTAAGAGAGGGGGGCCAACCATGTTTAAGGCCCTAGGTCACGGAGAGCCAAGAGCATAAGGATGCCCTAACTTACCTTAGCTTCAAGGGGTGTTTAGAAATGAGGGACGAGAATGATGAGGACTATAAGGCCCTTCAATCACTTTGCAGAACCAAAACTTAGAATAGGGCTAGGTGAGCTAGTTTTTGGGTTCAACACTGTGCCACAGGTAGCTCCTACCCAAGGACGAAAGTGCAGTTCTGGGACAACAACACGGCGCATTGGCGTCTCTCAAGTGTGCTGGCCTCCGTATGACTAGAGGACCAAAAATACAATGTGAACCACTAGAAAATGGATTGACGGACTATCTAATGGTTTTTAGGAGAACAAGACAAAACTATGAAGTACAAGATATATAAACGAACGTGATAAAGCAAGTAGATTAAAGCTAGGGTGACAAGAATGATCTCACAAAAGAGCTTGTTCACTAGCTAGCTCCAAGCACACTTCCACCTGCACACAAGAAAGAGGAAAATTGTTGGGGGGCTGTATAGGGGTTTTCCTCAATTAGACCCTCGTTTTCGTGTTTCCACCTCCACGGACAACCAAGATAGCGATAATGGAGAAAAAGTATGATAAAGGAGAATGAAAGTAAAGAATAAAATAACACTACAAAATAGTATTAGGCTACTCAACCAAATCGTAGAGGAGAGGAGTGAAAATATTACCACCTCCACCAAGAGCTCACTAGCTAATGGAGGAGAAAATGAGAGGACTCAAGCCCTTGCTGCAATGGTGTTGTTCCACACTTGCTCTACAAAGTTGATGGAGTGTTGTTGTTGTTGTTATGGAGTGCAAAGTGTTGCTTGAGAGTTGAGAGTGCAAGAAGTGAATGCTAGATTGCTTAGGGAGAGTCAAAAGAAGATGAAATGCATGAAGGAAGAGTGAATTTGAAGGGAGAATGAGAAAAATGGCCATATTCAGTTCAATTTGTGAAAGAGGGGCATTACAAATCGACCCCAATGGGAAGTTTAATGATTTTGCTAGCTTTAGATGTATGAATCTGTTAGGGACGTAAGCATGCCACATAGATGTTTGCACACCGCACGGGTGTCCCCGACAGTTATTCTTCTGTTGACACATAAAAAAGATGCTAAGTGGAATGAAGGCAGCGGGCTGATGTGGATTTTTGCCTTCGGATTTGATTTTCTAGGTGAGGAAATGTAAAAGGGGAATTTGTGTAAGGGGTGAAATTTCATTCCTATACATTTTTCCCCCAATTTAGCGAGCATGAATACTAATGAGTGCTTCAGTAAAGTAGATCAGAGAGTGAATAGGATTAGAAATGTATACTTGAACTATTGAGGAAGCAAACCACGATCTGAAAAATTTGATAGCATACGAAAAGTAAAGGACTTCATAGCCCTACAAAACTATGAAGTTGAAGAATGAAAGCATCTTACAGGCCCGTGGACTTGCAAGGAGGCAACCCCCAAGATCTCTCACATGAAGGAAGCCCCAAGAAGAAAGTGCCTCATGGGCCTGTAGACTTGCAAGGAAGGTGTCCTCCAAGATCTCTCACATGAAGGATACCTAGAAAAGTGCCTTACAAACCCGAAGACCTGCAAGGAAGTGCCCCCCAAGATCTCTCACATGGAGGAAGCTGGGAATGCACCCTATTGACCCGCAAACCTGCAGGGAAGGTGTCCTTCATGATCTCTTGCATGAAGGAAACCCAGGAAAGTTCCCTGCAAACCCACAGACCTGTAGGGAGGTATCCCCCAAGATCTCTCACATGGAGGAAACCCAAAGAAAGGGGACTCCGCAGAGTCAGAAAGCGGCTTCACAGGTGCACTTGTAAAGAAACATGTTTACCTGCAGATAGAACATGTTAGAAAGTGGCCACACAGGAAAGTAAGTGAATAATCTCATAGAATGCCAACAAGTTGGAAAAATTTCAAAGGGGTCCCTCAAGAACTTGGCATAAAGAAGGGGTCGACTCAAGGGACACATTGTTCGAAAGTACGAAAGAGTTGCTTCTTTCTCGAATCAATTCATTATCAAGGAATCCTTTTGAAAGATGTTCACTTCATCAAGGAATTTGAAAGGAAGAAGATTCCCCCACACGAGGGGAAGGTCGAAGTTGTTCCCACTTCAGAGGAAGATTCTCAAGTTCTTTCTTTACGAACCCATGATGAAGGAAACACATTTCGTTAAGGTTTCAAGTTGAGAATATGATTCTTGAAAAGAAGTTTGTGAAGATTCTTGAGAAAAGATTCATGGGAAAAAAATGCGTTTTTCGAAAATCAAAGTGTTGTAGAAGTGGCATTGTCACACATGAAAGAGAAAACTCAAGAAAAGAAGAGAGAAAGATAAAGGAAAAGCAAAAAAGAAAAGAACATAGACACAGGGAACAAGGGGTAGCCTGATATTTTGGGGTTAGAACTGCTCATATATATATATATATGTATAGTAATAGTATATAAAATGAACTGTCATCAACCCCCTACTATATTTGACCATGTGAAGAATGCACGAGAAGACAAAGTAAAAATAAAAAATTGGGTCAACATGGAAGGGAAGCCTAAACCCAATGCTTTGCATCATTCCCAATTTACTAAAAATCAAGTCACAAACATGGAAGAATGATGATACAAATTGAAGAAGGTTTATGAAATAAAAACCATTCCTGTATCCAAGCACCAATAGGGGTGATGAGGGTCATCCATGCACATGTATCATGATCATAGGGGAAAACATCACAACACACACACATGTCTAATCTAATGATAAAGAAGAGGCCTCCCCCTAACACTAATCGACCAAGAGGTCATTTGCTTCCCACTCTATATCATCATAGGGGGAAGGAGGACAAGCCTGCAGTGGTGGAATGTTAAGAGGATGAGCATCTAACCTTCCCGCAACAAGGGCTAAGGAAGAGGGCCTTGCAAGGTCCTCTCCACCGAGCTCTTGTGGAGCTAAGGTCAAAGATTTCACGAAGATCACTGACAAGGCTGAAACCTCATCTAGAGAGTTGAACGTGCACTTAATAGGAGTGCCATGTTTCACCTCAACGAACGGAGAAGGTTACGCTCGAGATTCACCACTAGGATCGGCGAGTGATTCGGGAGTGGTGATGAACTTAGGAGAAGCTGGGACTGGTTCCATCACTAGGACAAAACAAGTCAGTACGAGACCACCTTTTAGAGAAGGTGGACTCCTCTTGCATCCTCCATTGTTGGAATGACCACTCTCTCCCTTCTATTTCATCAGAGGATGCAAAATCCCCACAAATGAGGCAAGAAGTGCGGAGGAAGAGGAGGAGGAGAGAACTGCAGTAGATACAACTGAAGTGTTCGTCATATCTATTGGTTTTAGGAAAGCCTAGACATCTGGAAGGGACATCAACATAGGTGGCTCCACCAAAGGAGTGATGAACACCTACACCTTTTTAGGGGCAGGCACATTTATACTCATAGTGGAAGTCAAAAGCAATACAAAGATAGAATGAACAAAAGTAGAGGGGAGGAGAGAGGAGGACATGACAGGAGGCCCTGATATAGGGGTGGTCATATCCTCTTCTTTCCTCTGTAAGGCAGCCTGTTCATCCATGAGATCCTTTTTCTGGTGCTTGTGCTCATGCACAAGGTAGTTTCTATGACTCTTTGAATTAGAGGCTGGAGGTTGTGAAGGAAAAGAAGGCTCCTACTCAGCCATGGGAGTTTCCACTACAACCATTTTTGATGGAGGAATAGACTCCAGAATGGGAGTAGGAGGAGCAGGTTGAGAAGTAGTGAGGGGAGTCGACTCAAGTGCCTTGATAGTGGGCCTCTTTTTGTTCACTGCTTTGGGAGAAGGAGCGATAGGAGGTCGCGGAGGTTGAGACATAGAGGATTCCCCACAGGGACCTTTCTTCCTATTATACCAAATGGGCCTAGGATCTGTGGGAAAAATAGGAAGCTCAAACATGGGATGCTTGGACTTTCGCCAAGTGAGCACCATAGGATTCTCTTGCAAACGTGGAATAGAATCTGATGGTGCCTCAGTGGGGTGAGAGGAAGTGCCAGGCTAAACAAAAAAAGAGGAAGGAGGATCTTAGGACCGCTTCTCTTCTTCCCTTCTACGTGCCTTGGTGGAATCACTGTCAGCTTGGTGGATCTGATGAGGACTATAAGGCCCTTCAATCACTCTACAAACCTGAAACTTGGAATGGGGCTAGGAAAGTTGGTTTTTGGGTTCAACACTGTGCCTTAGGTAGCTCGCTCTGCTCGAGGATGAAAGCGTGGTTTGAGGATGACAAAACAAAAACTGGCCCCCCCTAGCCCCATTCTGAGTATGAGATATATAAATGAATGTGATAAAGCAAGTAGATTAAAGCTAGGGTGACAAGAATGATCTCACAAAAGATCTTGTTCACTAGCTAGCTCCAAGTACACTTCCACCTACACACAAGAAAGAGGAAAATTGTTTGGGGGTTGTATAGGGGTCTGCCTTAGTTAGACCCCTATTTTGGTGTTTCCACCTCCACGGAAAGCCAAGATAGCAACAATGGAGAAAAAGTATGATAAAGGAGAATGAAAGTAAAGAAAAAAATAACACTACAAAACAATATTAGGCTACTCAACCAAATCTTAGAGGAGAGGAGTGAAAAGCTTACCACCTCCACCAAGAGCTCACTAGATAATGGAGGAGAAAATGAGAGGACTCAAGCCCCTGCTGCAATGGTGTTGTGCCACACTTTCTCTATAGAGTTGATGGAGTGTTGCTGTTACTGTTATGGAGTGTAAAGTGTTGCTTGAGAGTTGAGGGTGCAAGAAGTGAATGATAGAATGCTTAGTGAGAGTCAAAAGAAGATGAAATGCATGAAGGAAGAGTGAATTTGAAGGGAGAATGAGAAAAAAGGCCATATTCAGGTCGGTTGGTCGAAGAGGGGCGTTACAAATCAAAACCAATGGGAAGTGTAACACCTCTATTGGATTCAAAGGGAGGAATCCATCAGGGATGTTAGCGTGCTATGTGGGAATCCTTGACAGTTATTCTTTTGTCGATGCACAAAATAGATGCCAAGTGGAATGAAGGAAGCAGACTGATGTGGATTTTTTCCTTCGGATTTGATTTTCTAAGGTGAGGAAATGTAAAAGGGGAATTTGTGTAAGGGGTGCAAATTTTCTATTCCTGAAATGGAGTTAAGGGTGTCAATATTGGTTAATAGTCTTGAAGGAGAGCCAATCTTCCCTAGGTTTAATTATTTTTTTATAAGAAAATTGATTGAATTTGATGTCAATTTATTGACCTAATTTGCAATGAAAACCTAATATGAAAATACAAATTGTATGCATAGATGAAACTAAAAATTGATGGAATGACAGTAGATTTGAGAAGCAAAGATATTTGTGAATCTACATCATGAAAATCTGGGGCTGAATTGAGTGGTCAAGGGCGAGAGTTCCCTTGATCGAAAAGTGTGATTTCAGATCTGCAAAACCTTGGTCTATACCTCATAGATTTGCACTTCCTTTTTCTATCTTGGAACCTATCATTTTTGGATTTGAACTTGAAAAATCATAACAATGAGAAGGAATGGGATCGATATATATGATTTTTCCTCAGTTAAACTACCATTTTGGTATTTCTACATCCATGAATAGTCAATTTCTTGATTGATATAGTGTGTGCTTTAAACCTTAAGTGTGTCTAAGGTTGTAACGAGCTAAAATATACCAAATAAGTTATAAAAACCCTACTCAAGTGTGTTAGAGAAGGATTCCTTATGACATAATCAAGATCAACCCAAGGAAAGGTCAAATACTTAAGGGAAAATAAAATACACAAATACCTTACTTAGGGCAGCAAGGAGATCAAATTTTGAAGATGAGAACATGATGAAAACAAGTCATTAGTGCTTGAAAGAAGCCAAAACTATCTCCAAAAACCTATATTCTAACCAGTCCTTCCATTGGCATCAAACTCCAATCGTGTTGAACTTGATCAAAGCTAAAAATTTCTTGTAATTTTTTAAAATAGGATGTGAATGTTGGCAAAGCTTCATTGTAGTTATGATTATTGCAAGTATGGAGGTGTTTTCATTGATGTCAACAAGATTTCTATTGACTAGTGTTGTTATTGATGCCAACTATGTTGTTGCATGAAGAAAATATTGAGGATATTGAGAAAATTGAGAAGAGAAAAACAAGTTGTCACAGGTTGTGCATGTATAGTTGAGATATTGAAGAAGTGTTGTGAGTACGTGGAGCTATATTTTTTCTACAGTATGTAGAGATGAGTTGTAATGAAGTAATAAGATATCTTTGGTACTTGATTTCCAAGTGATTTTGAGAAAATTTGATAAATAGAGAAAATAGTGTTGTGCAAGTGTTTAAAATGTGCTCTGGATCATGCTTCACATTTATTTTGTATTGATGCTATGCCTGTGCAGATTTAGTATGTTGTTTGAGGTTTTTAGAGGTTGATATATTCAAGATTTTGGGTTCTAGATAGTTGGTGAGAGGAAATTATGTTTACTAGTATGAGAATTGGTTTTGTTGTGCTATACAGAGGTGTTAGGGAGAAATGTACTTGCTACACATTTCTCCGTAGTTTCTTTTCAGGACTTATGGTTTTGAAAGAGAGTTAATGGTGTTGTTCTCTTATTGATGTTAAGAAGATTTGTTGTTAGGTGTATTAGAAGTTTTAGAAGCATGTAATTAATGTTCAAATTGTTTTCATAGGTAATGACTGACCTAGTGTCTGTTGAAAAAAAAGGTGAAGAAAGCTTGCAATATGAACTTAAATGTGTGAATGCAAATTTGAAATATGTAGATTAACCTTAGCCTTAGTGTGAAGAAAGAATGAGAGAGAGAGATAGAACAATATAACACATGCAACAACAGATTTACGTGGAGAAACCCCGAAGGGAAAAAAACTCCACCACCGAAAGAGAGGCAAGTATATTATTGATAATCTTCTATATTACATGCAGCAATAGACTTCTCTTATCATTCCCTGTAAATCCAGCAGCACCCTGTTACCCCTACAAAACTGAATTCTAATAACACTAGCTCAAGGCCCCAAATTATAGAGATTTGTGAGGATGAAAACCACCATGGTTTCACCAAACAATAGGCAGCAATACCACCTAGAAAAACCCACGCCTTCCTCCTTGAAATGGTCAAAAATACCAAAAATAGCCTCTTACAGATGCTCTTACAGCTGTCATAAGGCATCTTTTATGCATGGGCGCCTGGGGTCTAAAAATGGCATATTCTGTCATAGGGAATCTGTCATACTGTCATAGCATCTTATGACAACTTGCATGCATGTCATAGATGCTCTTACAACACCCTATTTTGACCCACAACCTTATTTTAGAAGATTCCAAGGTGGGACGCCTAGCTAATTTGTCCTTTTCCATAAGGATAAATGGTAACAGTAACACTGCATTTACATAGTCTCTTTCACCCTTGTTGGTCAAGCGGTTCACCTCTTATGGGTAATGTACAAAAACACTTTAGGAGAATAATAAAAATAAAGGATTTACAAGGTTGATGACACCTAAATCTAACATTCTCCCCATGACATCATACATTGTAAAATTACACCCATAGAATACAATTACATGGGTAAAGAATGTTGATCCAAGGCCCATGGCGCTACACTTTCAAGAGAACTTTTAGGTGGTGGCCCGGCTTCGTCAGAATGCAACATTATCCAAAGTGTCAACTTTTTCAATCAAGACTTGTCCATTCTCAACCATTTCTCGCACAAAGTGATACGGAACATCAACATGCTTAGTACGAGCATGATACATAGGATTTTTAGCCAAACATATGGCACTCTAACTATCACATCCGATCCTCACTATCCTGCAATCAAAACCAATACCATTACCAAGTCTCTATAACCAAACTGCCTCCTTAGAGGCATGTGTATACCGCTCGCCGGTCAGTGGGCAAAAGCAAGCTGTAGGAGTTGTCACTCATCAACTCACTACTCAGAAGCAAAGAGAAGTAAACACATATGTACTAGTGGACCTTGACTATCAAGTCACGCCCAATCTGCATCCAACAAAACTACAGCTATATCCAACGACTTATCAACATTGTCAGTACCATGATAAACCAAACAGTAATCAGAAGTGCCTTGCAAATATCTGAATACCCTTTTGACAAAAGTCCAATGTTCTTTACGAGGGTTAGACATAAACCTGCTTAGAACTCCCACTGCTTGGGCTATATCTGGTCTAGAACAAACCATTGCATACATTAAACTACCGACATCACTAGCATAAGGAACTTTAGACATTTCATCAATATCATCATCCAATTTAGGACACATGTCTAAACTCAACTTAGTACCAATAGGAAATGGAATATTTACTGGTTTATAGTCCTGCATATTAAACCTTTGCAAAATAGTGTTAACATACTTGCTCTGACTTAACCAAAGATTTATGTGAATCCGATCCCTAATGATTTCCATCCCAAGAATATATTTAGCAGCCCCTAAATCTTTCATATCAAATGTGCCAGAAAGCTGAGTTTTAAGTTCCCTAATCATTGGCTTATTATTACCAATGAACAACATATCATCCACATATAAGACAATAATCAGTATCTAATCATCAATAACTTTAAAGTAAACACAGTGATCCTCATCACTTCTAACAAAACCCATATTTAATGCAAATGCATCAAACTTCTGGTACCACATCCTAGGTGACTGTTTCAAACCATATAGAGACCTCTTTAACCTGCAAACCAAGTGTTCTTTTCCTTTCACAACAAAACCGTCAAGCTGTTGCATATAAATTTCTTCCTCTAGATCCCCATGCAAGAAAGCAGTTTTAACATCCATTTGTTCTATTTCTAAATCATAAGCAGCAACAATGGATAAAATGAATCTAATAGAGGTTAACTTAGCAATAGGAGAGAATATTTCACCAAAATCAACTCCCTCTCTCTGGGAGTAGCCCTTGGCCACTAATCTGGCCTTGTACCGTTCCAACTTTCCGTCTGCACCAAACTTCTTTTTATATATCCACTTACAACCAATGGCATTTCTTCATTTGGGCAAACTAACAAGATCCCAGGTGTCACAGTTTTTCAAAGACATCATATCATCATGCATGGCCTACATCCAAGACTCACATTCTTCTGAAGAGAGAGCCTCCCTGAAAGATCTAGGTTCATCATCAGTACATAACAAAGCAAATTTACAACGAAAATCAGGTGGGCTATACCTGTCAACTGGATTTCGTTGTCTTGTGGATCTTCTCAAAGGTGGAGTAAGAGGTTCCTCCTCATGTTCATCCTCATTGTTTTCAACTTCTTCTATTACAACAGATTCTTCAGAACTCTCTTCTTCTTCTCCATCTTCTTGTCCATCTCTCTGTTCTTCCACATGTGCATCTCCTTGCTTAGTTTAAAAATGCTCTATCTTTGACTTTTCCTTTGGTTGCACATCTTCAGAGTTAGCTCTAAATTCCCTGAAAAATAACATCTCTAGAAAATATCATCTTTCATGTTAGTGGATTCCAAAGTTTATAACCTTTAACATTTTCACCATAACCTACAAAGATGCATTTATGAGATTTGGGATCCAATTTAGACCACTTCTCTTGAGGCACATGAACAAAAGCCTCACAACCAAAGACCCTTAAATGTGAAATTGAAGGCTTTTTACCCAACCACATTTCATAAGGAGTTTTATCAACAAGAGCTTTACAAGGAGATCTATTAATTAAATAACAAGCAGTACCAACAGCTTCTGCCCAGAAGCATTTGTCTAACTTAGCACTACTTAACATGCTCCTAGCTCTTTCCATTAATGTACGGTTCATTCTTTCTGCTACCCCATTTTGTTGGGGTGTGTAAGGTGTAGTCTTTTTCCTAACAATTCCTGCATGTTTGCAAAACTCATCAAATTCCTTAGAACAATATTCACCCCCATTGTTAGATCTCAATACTTTTATCTTATAATCTGTTTGCTTTTCAACCAATGCCTTAAATTCCTTAAATTTGGTGAAAACTTCAGATTTTGTATGCATAAAATAAATCCAAGTATATCTAGAGTAATCATCAATGAAGGAAACATAATAGCGAGATCTACCCAAAGAATCTATATCCACTGGACCACACACATCTGAATGAATTAGTTCTAACAATCC
>VDFB02000017.1:201127107-201177835 GCA_007258455.2 Sequoia sempervirens
ATTTTGTGATATTTTGGCCAATTTTGGTCTATTTGTAATCTTGCAAAACAAATTGTAGAGTTCAAACATTGTATTTTACAACAATTTTAGCCTATTTGCAAGGTTTGCCCATATTTTGTAAGATCTCTGGTTAATCTGCTTCAATTTTGGACTTCATTGGCCTAGTTTCATCCTCCATTGGAAGGATGCATCAATAGCCATTTGAAATATGCTGGTATATATAATGTGTCAACATCATATTCCATGCAACACCCTCACCAACTCCATCGTACCTCCCACAGGTGACATCCAATCTTCTACTATCCACCACTCAACTTCATTGTAGAGTATTCACTAGCCATTGGCACATTAGCCCAAGGAAGACATCGACCCTGTTTGTTTAGGTCGACCTCCATATCTTCGACTATGTCAAGTACCAGTGGCCTGCCATCATTAGGGTGCATTCTACATTTGGATAGGAAGCAAAATTATGTGCAACCAGTGAAGCTAATTTCTATTACATCACTCGTAAGAGAAGCCAGTGCTAATGCAAGATCCCACATATGCCCAACTGCCACATCTCCATCGGCCATTGCATCTATAGCTCATAACTATTGTTGTTTCCCCACAAGACAAGGCATTTTAAAGTACCCCATGCATGCTCCTCGAGGCCCCATGCAACCCCTTGAACAATAAATCAATTCTCGGCCTTTCCATTGACCAGAATACAGGCAACCTCTCTGCTACTATGTAGGTGGCGAGCTAGAACAAGCCACATTTATGTTGTCGCAATCTTCATGCACCAGCATTCACACAACTTGCAAATCACAACGCCATCTCTACTCTGCGACCCTCACACAATCAACACAGAGGTTTATTTTGTCACAGGGAGGCACTGATATTGTGAAAAGTGGTGACCTGTTGGTTGGTGTAGAGACGCCACCATCCTTGAAGGTTTTTTCATACATGCCTCTGCAGCAACAAGACCTCCATGTGGCAAGCATAAATCACAGTGGTCCTCTAATTGGTCATGATTCTCCACCTGCATATCGAACAAGTTGAAAGCAGTCTCATTTGCTTCCGTCTCCTTGAACAAATGGAGCCTTCCAACAGCTCCTCTAAGGTTTCCTTGTTGCCTCAAACTGTCATCACAATGAGGGTCAACATTTGGAGGATTCTCTCATTGTCACATTGAATCAAGCAATGTTGGTTTTTTTCTTCTGGCATTAACTGTCAAAATTTTGTAGAGGAAGGGTCAATTTTTTTCCTCTCAAGTGTTAGAAGAAGGGGGGCATTTTTTTCGTTTTGTCATAACTTGTAAATGAGGTGTTTTTCGATTGTAATAATTGTTGGAAAGTTAGTTCCGATGCTGAAGTTTTAGTGTCAAGAAGTTTTCAATTTGCTATTGTTTTAATGCATTTTTAATCCTTTGAAGTCAACATTGTAAGAAAATTTTGATAGGGCATAACTTTCACCCTGCTTATCAAAATTTTGCAAATTAAATTTTATTTCTATCAAACTTTTATAAATAATCTTATTTTGCATATAAAATTAAGATCCAAGTTGTTAATTTTTCATAAAATTGTAAAAATCTCTGTGAATTATAAATGAAAGATTTTGGCATTCGATCTTCATAATTTGTAAAATTTTCTTGCAAATTATTCTGGGGAGGCTGCAATCAGCACTAATCATTTTGGAGGGCTCTCTAAATCAAGGAGGGAAATCTAGGTGTTTCTATTTTTTAGTTTTTTGGTTAATGTGATCATTTCTCTCACACTAAATCCCTTCCATTTGAGTCTTCTTCATAATCCTCCAAATTAATAGAAAATCAAATGTGGATATTATGGAAAAAAAGGCATATAATAGAAGAATATCAATTTTTTCAAACGAAGGAATTGGAGTAGATTTTTCTTGGTCATGGTATTATCCTACCTAATCCTCTAGTTCAAACACATGTAGAAACATGATCATCCAATCTCACTTAGACATCTTGTGAGACATCATCATTTGGGGATGAAAAATGTAGTCCAATGACTTGCATTGATATCTCATCTCCTATATCACTTGTTGCTACATTTGTATCTAGTGTTGACTCATTCATGAGTTCTCATAATTCTTTACATCAAATTATTTCTATCATCATTCTAGATCCACAACATTGGGATGAATATCTATCAGAAATCACATCTTTGTTTGTACAATCCCACCTTGTAGATTTGGATGACACCATTGAGGGCATTCATCTTCTATTTGATGATAGCTTTGATGAAGTTCCATCACCATTTCCATCTTTGGATATACTCTTTCCTCACCTACATCGACTTCTATCATGACATATTGTGCAGACATTCACGAGTTATCATCATTTGCAACAATATCATATTCACATCGGTCCAAATATAACCATACATCCATGGTCCATATTCCAAAATCACATATAGTACCTAATTTGCCACACATCAACATTGTCTTGGAGATATTTGAGAATCTTTCAAAGGCACCATTGGAATATTTTTAGTTTTTGGGTCATGTGCATCATTTAGAGACATTCACCTTACTTCCTGTAAATTCCTATTTGGAATGGGAATTCATATTGCACACATTTGTGGTGTTGTTTTCTCCCAAGGGGAGAAATGTTGTTCAACTTTCATGGATCATCTTCAACATCCAATGTCGAGCATCTAGCAACACTACATGCATCATTTTGAGGGGAGGTTACATGGTTTCTCTTCTACTATCAGTTTTGGAAGGAAGCATTTCCTCTCATGGAGTTCATCACTTCACATTTTCTAGGGGGTCACATGACCTCTATTTTCTATCTGTGTCATAGAAGAAAGGACCCTTTGCTTGACATGGGATTAATTCATGATAAAATGGACTTAGTGAGGTCTTAATCTAGTATTGTGAGGCATTTTATGTGTCCACACTAGGTCTTGGAGCCTTGCAAATTGAATAATATGCTTCTAACAACGTCTTGTAAAGGTGTTGTAAAGTCTTGTAATGGATTTTCACATTTTTCTAGACTTAATGAACCTATTTCTCCCTAATTCATTATTATAAAATATGTTTAATAACATTATTACATCAATCTAGAAGGTTCTTTAATGATAAACTAGTGTTGTAATGTGTCTTGTACATTCACATTGGTTTTTGTGCCCTTCTAGGCTATGTGGACCTAATTTTAGTGTTGTAAAGTGTATTTAATCACACTTTCACATTGATTTATGTGTCCCAAGCCCTATTTAATATTTACATCATAACTAATAGGTCTTAATTAATCCATATTGTGCATCCTGGGGCTTTAATTGATCAAATACTCGACAAGATGGTATTTTACACCTTATTTCCTAATTCCTTGGCTTCTTAGGTGTTGGAATGGCCCCTATGGGACCCATTTGCCATGCATGTGAATCAGTCCCATCCCAGTGGGACCCATTCGCCATGTGTGGTGAATGAGTCCTATATGGCCCCCATTTTGACCTTTGAGCAGGAAAAAGTGAAATTTAAAGTTTATTTTCACTACATGTCGGCCTGTGATGAGGTATAATCGGGTACTAAGGCACAATTGTCTATAAATAAGTGTTTTATCCTCATTTAACACACCTTATCTCATTATTACATCTCTCATTATTAGTTCATCTTCTATCTTCCTATTCAAGTCAAGCAAGCTAGGGTTTCTTCATTAGAAGTCTTCAAGTTAGCTTTCTAAAGCATTCAAAGGTTGAATCTTCATGTATTGCTATAGACTTTCAAGATCAAATCATCATGACAAGGTAATCACATCCATTGTTCCATGTTTCATTACTTTATTTCATCACTTTGGTTTAATTACCTAAACGGGGTTTGACTAAGGCAAACCCCCATGCCCTAACCTTCAACATTTTTCTCTTTTGTCTTGTTTGTTTGCAGATTTAGGTCCTTTGGAAGCTTGTAAATCATTGAATTTTGCATTTTAAAGTCACTCAAGTCATCTCTTCAAGTCAAATAATCAACAAAAAGTCATTTTCAAACTCGGATCTGGCAGTTTAAGGAGCGGACACCTGTAGAGAGCAGAAGTACAGATCTAGCTCCACAGAATCAACTCTTGATTTTGCAAATTCTTGTCAATGGACTGATTCACCACCCATGGTGAACAAGTCCCACTTGTAGGCCTGAAAAGTTGATTTCCTCATATTTCATCTCCCGACAGTTGGAAACAGGTTTCCAAAAGTTTTCATCAGAACTAGGACTAATTTGCCATGCATGGAAAATCAATCCCAGTGAGCATTTCTGGTGTCTTCTACAAGCTTTTAGAACCTCATTCCGGCCTCTTCTAGCTTCCAAGTTCATATCTTCAACTAGGTTGCTTTCTGTTTCGGTTCTTTACATTCCTAGTCAATTTGTTTGAATATGGATTGTGTTTTCCAGCACTTTTGCATTAGGTTAGAATACATTCTTTTGTCTACATTTCCATTAAGTTTTTAACATTTAAACACATCCTCACACACATTCCACACTCCTTTTTCCATTCCTTCTAGTGTTAACAAAGTCATTTTGGTCCATTTTCCTCTCCTTCTAGGTGAAAAACCTTAAGGAGAAAGAGATTTTAGGGACCCAAAATCTTTGATACACTATCCTATGGGGGAACATCCATTGTACTTTGTGCTAGAATTATTCCTTGGGGGGTCATTATGAGTTCTCCATCTATCACTTGTTCTTCACTTGTATATTTCCTTTCATCACATTTTTCTTTTTGGGGAGGGGTTTGTATTTTCCACTAGGTTTCTCTCTTTTACTCCACTTTACAAGGTATTTGTACATAAGTAACTAACATGGCCTCATAGTCGGGACTCATCATTTGCATACATTACTCCCTAAGTTGCACTTATGGAGGGTGTTAGTGTAAATAGAGTCATTATCATACCTAGTTAGCTAATCACCTTTCTAGAATTGGCCTATTCACACCTAGCTTAAGTTTACTCTTTCTTTTTTTCTCACTTTATATGGTTGATACATGTGTCCTCATGACTTGAGACACCCATTGACACTTTCTCACACACTTTTCAAGTGAGCTCACAAGTGTTCCATCTTTGGATGGGTAGTTAGTTTCACTCCTACCTTCTCACCTCCTCATCCTTGCCTATATATTCAAGGCTTAATCATTGTGTTATACACTCTTCACATTATATTTGATAAACATACAATTGTGAATATTTTATTCACTTGTGGGTTATTTCATGCTCCATGATCTTGGTATTCTACAACATCTGGATTGTAAACTATTGCCACATTTTAACCTTGATGTACTTCTCAATTGAAACCATCATGACAGTGTTGCAAGTTTAAGGAGATTGTCATCGATGATGTTGTTTGGCAACATGAGCATGGAGAATGTATATTGAAATGTAATATAATGTTTTCATTGATGTCAAAATTGTTGTGGACTAATTTGATTATCTCTAACATGTTTCTAAGGTGTTGAAGAAGTCATTTGTGCAAAAATATTTGGTCTGGAATGCTCATTGGTATGAAAATCTGACTAAGTGTCAGGACTGCCAGTTCAGGGTCATAATGTATCAGTTCTTGGGTCTGCACCACTCCGCAAAGGAATATTTTTCTTTGTGCTTCTAACCTAATTTTTATGGTTGCTAGAAGATTCTAAATCCAAGATTTTATATTGTTTTGTGAAGTATTTTGGGAGATATGAATGAAAAAGTTTGGTCTAGTATAATAAAATTACTTTTTGTATAGTGTGTCGATGTGGGAGATTCCACACTCCTGCACAAATGAATATTTTATGTTGTTGTGTTGAAGATAAGATTCCAAATGTTTTTTGATCATGAATTATAGGTGGGATCAACATTTGAGATCCATGTGTTGCAAATTGAATAAGCTGTTGAAGGATTTTTTATTTAGGTCCTATGATGTGTCGACCTAACACATTTGATGAGTATGTGAAGGATTGATATATATTGAGCCTTTATGTGGGATCTATTTTAGGTCCATGCCGACCTAACTTAAGGTATTTGAGATTTTAATTGAGGTGTGTGCAATGGATGATAAAGCTTGGAGCCGAAAAGTTGAATTTTATGTGTTACATCCAATTAGGCCGACCTAATTGTTGTTACACTTGATGTCAATATATATGTTGGATTGTTTTCAATGTTTTGATATGAGATTCAAAAAAATTATGTGAAATATATGATGTGAATTTGATCGAGTAGAGATAAGTTGTGAATGTTGAGATCAGAATTGTGTCAATGCAGAGTAGAGCATTGATCCGGATCAGTGTGAAGTTTGTATTTGTGCTTCATTGGAACTATATTCTTGCATATTATAGATGCTTTCGTAACAATTCAAAATAGGTTGTGAGTCGCCCCTCTCTCTTCTATCCTTTTTCTCTATGGACAGTGAGTCCAACTATAGTGAGCATTTCTATAATATAATATAACCAGTTATAATATATTGTGAGCTAACCTTCACTGCACGGTTTCTCCCATTTTGGGTTTTCCACGTAAAAATCATGGTGTTCATATGTTATGTGATGTTGTGGATGTTTTCATGCTTTTTTTCCTTACTGCAGTTGAACATACTTTGGTAATTGGATGGCTAATGTTTAATTGGTTTTATAGAATACTCATTCACCTCCCCTCTCAATATTCTAAGTGTTCAACAAAAAGGGATGAATATGCTACAATGGGATGAAATAATTAGAGATAATCTACATGAGTGGCCAAAAAAAAATGAATTCAATAGGAAACTCTACATTTCATATTTAGTATATTCCTTAGCAACAAAATCCATATTTGCAAGCCTAAAGAGAAATGGAATGATGATATTGAGACCAATACAAATTCTAGTATATGACTATTATCCATAGATGAAATATAAGAAATATTTGAGACAACATAGAAGGGTGAATGATACCTTTTCTATGAGGCTAGTGAGAAAAATGGATGGGGATAAAGCTATAAGATTATCAACTGAAGCTCAATATGAAATTGAAAAATATGATAGCTAGTTTATCCAATTTACCAATTTCACCTATATCAAAGGTGAGGGGTTTCCAAATGTCCCATATGAATTTCCTAGATATCTAATAGATAAAAATGATCTTATTGGAGCTTTCAAGATAGTTAGTTGAATCACATAAATTATTGGAGTTTGAGAATAGGATAGGAGTTCATTTTCCAATAGTTATTGGGTGGTATGCATGTCATATAATAAGCTATGATAAAGCATTAGATATAGATCTTCAATTGTATAATGTATAATATTATGATGTTATACCAAGTTATGATCTATTTGGGAGAATGGAAAATGGGTCTCTTCATCTCTTAAACACGTACCACATATAGAATATTTTTGGGTTGGTTGTATAGATAACCATGAGGTGAAGAATAGGAGCCACTGTTGGTTGAATATGAAACAAATGAAGACATTAGGTACAAATAGAGTAGCTAATTAGGTGAATGATGATGAAGTTGTTTTTCTTTCAAGTTATGATCTAAATAGAGTTTTTGGTGAACGTATTCTAGACCCTAATTGGTATGAACAAGAAGCATCTTCAATAAAAGTTCTCACACAACACATTTAAGATAATAGTGTTGATTGGTTAAATGCATATGTAAAGGCATTGAGAGCACAAAGTGTTACACTAAAATTTAATAAGGATGCATGGAAGAAGAGAAAGAATAAAGTGGATAAAATGGAAGATAATTTTGATGACTTCCTAATTAAGAAGAGAAGAGTGCAAGAAACTATGACAATGCAACTTGGAGAAGGTTCTAGTATTGTTGTTGCAGGGGCATTTCAAGGAGTGAATATTGTAGCTATACTTGAAGGGACCAATATAACTACTCTTCCATAGTCATAAGATATTGCAACTTTCATTTGCCAAGCTACCCAAGTGCCACCCACAATTTAAATACCTCAAATGAAGTAACAAGTGAAGAAACCAATACAAGTCACACTTTTTTCCTCTTCAATCAAGAATACTACATTCATGTCACCCCCTTGTCAAATATAGATCGAATTACAAACGAGTTAGAGGGAGTATAATTAGTTAAAGAAGAAATAAGTAGTAGGAAGGGGGATGATCTAGTCCTTGTTGATGAAGTGAGATAAGAAACCCTTATTGTGTAAGAAGCATAAGAGAAATATCCTAAAGTAATATTATTTGAAACCCTACATATGATTGAGGATCTATATGTAGGGAAGCTAAGGTAGCATAACAACTTCCTACACTAATCTTCAGAGGAGAATAATGCAAAACTTTTATATATATTTAACAGTTACAAAAACACTTTTGGGAGAAAAACCCCACTCCAAAATCTACCCAATATATTATTTAGCAATCACAAAGATTATAATATACTTGCAGAGCAAGCTTCTCATAGGAGTATCACCACTCAAAGATATTGAGATAACACGACCACTATCAGAATCCCAAAATACATCACAATACACAGCCATAATACAACACCCTCATAAAATAGGGTTTCCTTCTAGGGCAAGTCAAGCTAATCAAATATTGGTCGTTAGATATGAGACATAATGATGAATAGTCCAAATTTACAATAATAAAGTGTATAAAAATTTGGCTTCCGGGGGTGTTGCCCCCGAGCCCCCGTTGGGGTGTGCTACCCTTAGACCCCCAACTGAGGGGATGATCTCCCCCCTGTCATCGTCAGTTGAACAGTGCCTTATGTAATTGCAAGGTTGAGACACATTTTCTCAACACTATAAAAGTATGATATTCAAATTCACCTCAATGCATCGTTGAGGAGGTTAATAAAGTAATTTACACAAGTCAAGAAGAGGTCCAAATAAATGAGTATGAGGTTAAAATAAATGTATAGGAGGCTAATAAACATGAAGAGCCTGATGAGATAAATAAAGAGATTATTCTAAAAATTGAATTGGTAAAAATAACTCAAGTTGATAAAGAAACCACTCAAGAAAAGGAAACAATACTTGAAGAGATCCAATAAGAAAAAATTGTGGGAACAAGTCAAATGGACACAAAAAAAATCCAAAGAGCCCTAACCAAACCAAGTTTTTTGAAAGGACTCATTTACAAGAGTCAGGAACCACATCTGCTAAACCTTTGAATGAATAGAAGCAAAGACACATAAGAAGACACAAGTATAGGTTGTTTCAATTGAGTTAAAAATCCTAATAAAAAAATTGAAACAAATAAACCTAAGAGGAAGGCTAGTTTCTTATCTTCGATAAAAAAAGATGCCTTATGGTCTAGGATAGTAAAAATTTCTAATCTTGTAGTCTCAAACATGAACATAATATAGGGCCTCGAGAATATCATATTTCCACCCTTAACCTAGGATATTCCACATGAGAGCAAGAAATATCTGAATTAAGAGCTAATGTGGATGTGACTACTTCTAGGTTATAGAAAGTAAAAATGAAGAACATGAACTAAAGAGGTATCTAATAGAGTTACAAGGATATTTCAAATAGCTAACATGTCCTCTGTAGGCAACCCAGGAAGTCTCTACAACCCTTATTTTAATTTCTCAAAAAGAAGCATCATTTTTGGATAAGATGAAGAATATTTGTAGAGTAATTGAAGGATAGATGAGGAAATTAATTCTTGAAGGTGAAGATATACTCAAGTGTGCAACATAAATATTTCCAAAGTAATTAAATGGTAGAATAAAGTGCTCAAGCTAATGGAAAATTATAAACAAAAGCAAGAGAAAACTGAGATTGAATAACACACTTGACAATAAAGGTAAGAATTTTGATGAATTTATGACTAAGGAAGCTATGGTTTTTTTATGAATAAGTATGAAAGAAAGGAAAGAATAAGGAATATTTCCTTTTCAAAAAAAATCATTTATAAGACATATTCATACAAATAGAAATTTACACAAGATCAAGACTTGACTAATATGAATGATCCCTTGATAGCCTTTGGAGATTATCAAAGAAGGAAAGTGGTAAAATATGCTTAAATAACTATAGAGAATGGTAGTGAAGAGGAGAAATAAATTATGAAATTGCATGAACATTTTAGGTTCTTGATGCAGTCACGGATGGAGGGTCCAAAAAAGACTGTCCAACCATGCAGACTAGAGTTCAACACAACGGAAATAACACAAGAAATGCTCAACAAAATGAATTGTCATTGATTTGATAACCAAGAGTCTTACATGCATCACATGCCACAGGTGCGGACTGACTAAGGGATCACAAGCCTATCACAAGGCATTACAAGACATTACAATTGACACATTGCCTTATTATAGCCAACAGCTTAGAAAAATTGAACTAACTATCAAAACTATTGAACTACCAGAAATTCCATCTAATGGATTACATAATGATCTTAAATATGAACCTATAGCTTCAATTATGATCTGCATTGGCCTCAAGGGCGTACAAACCCCAATGCAAGATCAAACATGTGGGTTGGCCTTAAAATATGTGAAGATAACCCATTGGGGGATGAAATGTGTTGTGGATCTCCATGAAAGTTCCCTTGGACCTAAAATGCCTTGTATGATGTTCCATTAAGCTACACATTCTAGATATGGTCTGCACAACAAGAACAAACCAAATAGGCCCAAAAAGCTTTGACAGAGGATTGACAGTGAACTTATGAGAGTGATAACTTTTTGTAAACGAATGTAAATCTCCTAGAATTTGGATATGTTGAAGATGGTATCATTTAGAATCTATATCCAGATCTGCAAGCTAGGAAATGGTAATGCGGTAAAACATGAAAGAAACTATTGAAATAGTTACAAACTAAACTGTAAGAAAAGAAATATTTTTAGTTAATAAAGGATTGCTTTACAACCAAGGATGCTCATGCATCAAACACTCGAGGTTGGAAAGAAAAGTGAGTCCCTCACTTTCCTCGGGCTAGAGGAAGACCAAAGTGGTCCTTTTTAGCCTCATAAATCCATGATGAATCCTTCACTAGTCTTCCTTTCCACTTCACCAAGTATTCCTTGTATTGCTTGTTCCTAGTGCTCCTTCCATTTCTGGTGTCCAAGATATACACAATCTACTTTAGTGGTTGTTGTAGCAACTGCTTCTCCAATCCAACTTCTTTGTTACTCCCACTTGACTATCCTTCATGATACTCATAGATATCTACAATATTGAACATAGGTGATATACCAAGTGCCTCTGATAATTCCACTTCATATGCATTTCTCAAATCAAGCTTCATGAGAATATTACATTGTTTAAACTTCCTCATATTTAGATTATTGTATGTTCCTACTGGAAACCTTTCCTTCCTAAGATATACCATAACTTCATCTCTTACAGCAAATTCCTTATGTTTCCTCTTCACATTTTTTTGATCCTTATACTTATTGTTCGTGTCCTCCAAGTGTTTCAGAACCTGACCATGCATTGTCTCCATGAATCCTACAAATTCTTTGGCTTTTGCACTCCTCTTATCCTCCATAATGATGTATCTAAGCTCTGCAACTCCTCTAGGATGTATTCCTATCATGATCTCAAATAGTATATTCCTTGTGCTTCAGTTGACTAAATTATAGTATGCAAACTCTAGTCATAGTAGAACTATGTCCTAGTTTCCTATCTTATTAAATCTCCAACCAAACATCTCAATAAGTTACCCAAAATCCTATTTACTACCTCTATTTTTATATCTATTTGTGGGTGATATGTTGAACTAAACTTCAAGTCTATTTTCATCTTTTTCCACAATTTCCTCCAAAATTATCCAATAAACTTGGTGTCCCTATCTGAAACTATACTCTTTGGTAGTCCATGCAATCTCACAATCTCCTTGAAAAATAAGTTAGCAACATGTACAACATCATTATTCTTCTTGAAAGGAATGAAATGTTCCATCTTAGAAAAAATTTCCACTACCACCATTATAGAGTCATATCCTCTCTATGTTCATGGTAATCCTAATATGAAATCCATGCTTATATATTCCCAACGTCTCTCTGGCATTGTCAAAGGTTTATACAATCTAGTATTCGAAATAATCCTCTTTGCTAATTGAAAACTTTTATAATTTTGAACATACTTCATGACATTCTTATATTTTTGTGGCTAAAAATAGTGTTCACTCACCAAATATATTCTCTTATCTACCCCAAAATGTCTTGGTGTCCTCCACTATGTTTCTCCTTAATCAAATTTTCCCTCATTGAAATCCTTGGAATACCCAACTAATTTCTCTTGAACAACATATCTTCCTAAATGAAGTAATCCAACCATTGACTCATATCTACCACTACTGGTTCCTTACATGCCTTCCATGCTTCATCAAAATTTGGATCATCCTCATACATGAGTTTTAGTTCTTCAAAACCCAATACTTTTATCTACATTTCTATTAACAAATTCCTTCTCTTGCTCAATGCATTTACAACTTTATTTGACTTACCACCCCTATGCTTCAAAACAAATGTATAACTTTGTAAGAACTCAACCCATCTCATATGTCTTTGGTTCAACTTACCCTGATTATTCAAATACTACAAGGCTTGATGGTTGGTGTATAGCAAAAACTCTTTAGGAAACAAATAATGTCTCCACTTCTTCAAGGCTTTAACTATGGCATAGTACTCCTAATCATAAACTAAATGTCTCCTTATGAAATCATTCAAATTCTCACTAAAATAAGTTATTGGTCTCCCTTCTTGACTCAACTGTTGCATTTCCACTAGCATCACAATCAACTTGAAATACTTTATCAAAATCAAGTAATGCTAACACTAGTTGCTTTGTCACCTTTTGCTTCAGTAATTCAAAACTTATTTGTGCTTCAGATGTCCACTTAAAGTCTTTCCTATCTCCTCTCATTATTTTTGTCATGGGTGTGCAAATGCTATTAAATCTCCTAATAAATTTCCTACAGAAACTTGATAGTCCATGAAATGTTCTTACCTCCCCAATTTTCACTAGTGTAGGCTACTCAACAATTACTCTAAACTTCCCAGGGTCCATTTTTAATCCTTCAGCAGAAATGATAAACCCCAAATACACCAACTTTTTTTTCATAAATTTACACTTCTTGATGTTTATCAACAAATTCTCTTCCCTCAACCTCTGTAATAATTATCTAATGTGCCACAAATGTTCTTCTCTACTCTCACTAAATATTAGAATATCATCCAAATAAACAATAACAAACTTACCTAAAAATTTCTTCATTACCTCATTTATCAACCTCATGAAAGTGCTAGTTACATTGGTCAATCCAAAAGGCATCACTAACCACTCATACAACCCTTAATTAGTCTTAAATTTGATCTTCCATTCATCCAAATCTCTTATTTTGATTTGATGATATCCACTCTTTAGGTCAATCTTTGTGAAATAATTTTCTCCACTCAAACAATCCATAATGTCATCCATCCTTGGCAATGGGAATCTATACTTGATCATGATCCTATTGATTGCTCTTGATTTTATACACATTCTCCACTCTCCATCTTTCTTTGGTGCCAGTACAATAGGTACCACACATGGGCTTAAGCTCTCTTTGATCAATCCCTTCTACAACTCCTATATTTGTTAGTTTAGTTTCATGTTTTCTGAAGGTGTCATCCTATGTGTCTGTTTGTTAGGAAAACGTATTCTAAGTATTAGATCTATATGATGACTGATGCTTTGGACTGGTGGTAATCCATATACATTCTCTGATATGATATCCTAATATTCTGTCAACAGTTTCGCTACTTTTTCTGTGATGGATCTCCTCCCTTTGCGGTAGAATTTTCTACCTTCTGATTACTGCACTTCTTTAGAATCAATGTATAACACATTTTCTCATGCCTCAATTCTTCCAAAAACTTCCATCTACCAAACATATTTTGGCGGTGCCACAAACTTCACTTTTATTCTCTTCTCGTAAAGGTATCAATATATGTCTCTTGCCATTTGAGGTCACAGTGTAGGTATTCTTCGTCCCATCATGAATTTATTCCCTATCATATTTCCATGGTCTTCCTGACAATAAATGGAATGCATTCAAACATATGTTCTCATGCCTCAATTCTTCCAAAAACTTTCGTCCATCTACCAAACATATTTTGGCAGTGTCATAAACTTCGCTTTTATCTTCTTCTCCCAAAGATGTCAATATATGTCTCTTTCCATTTGAGGTCACAATGTAGGTATTCTTCCTCCCATCATTAATTTATTTCCTATCATATTTCCACGGTCTTCCTAATAATAAATGGAATGCATTCATAGGTATAACATCACACAACACTTCATCATTATATGACCCTATATGAAATTTCACTAGACATTTCTCTCTTACCAATATCTTATGTTCATCCTAAATCCATCCTATCTTGTAGGGCTTTGTATCTTTCAATCTCTTCAAATTCAACTTGGTTACCATCTCCTATGAAACCATATTATCGATACTACCACTATCAATGATAACTTTACATACCTTACCTCTGGATTTACATCTTGTCCTGAACAAATTCTTCCTTTGTGGTGGTTCCTCAGTCACTTCTTCATGCATCAATTCTCTCCTCATTAATAATGGTTCGTCCTTCTCTGGTTTCCCAACCGAGCTAGGGGATCCAACAAGTTCTTCATCCACATAAGATGTTCTTCCAATGTTCCCAGTCCTCTTTTTGGTACTTCCCTAATGACATTCAAATGCTTTATGTCCATTGTCTCCACACTTGAAACAAGTTCCTCTAAATGGTATCCTCTCATATCTTCCTTCATCTCTCCTATATCCATCATTGCAGCAAGAATTACGACCTCCTCTGACTCTATGGTAGAAATTTGTTTCCTCTCTTCCTATGTGGTATAAAGTATTTTCCTTTTCACTATGGTAAGGTTTTCCATCCTTTTTTTCCTCCGTGTATGGTCTTCTCTCTCATAATTGTGATCCGCCACTCTGGGATCTTCCTCTTGCACTTCTCTATCTTTGTTCAAACTTCTTATTTAACTTTTCCTCTACCTTTAGTATAAATTGGTATGCTTCTTCAACTATTGTCATCTTCACTAATCTCAACTCTTCTTGGATGTTTACTCTTAGTCCATTGATGTACCACACAACCTTCTCCTTGCTTGCTTCACTATGTCCAAACTTGATGATCATCTTGTAAAATTCTTTAGTATACTCTTTCACAAACTTCTTTTGCCTCAAATTCTACAATCTCTTCAACAATTCAAGCTCATAATCAACAAGTATAAATTGATTCTTCAACTTTTTCACCATCACATCCCACTTTGTGATTTTCTACTTTCCCCTCCTATTCTTATCCAATTGAACTTCTTTCCACTTGATAGCAACATTTCCCTTTAACTTAGTCTTCATAAATATCACCCTCTCCAGATCTTCAATTTCTTCATACTCAAAGTATTCCTCCATATCATTGATCCAATCAATCAATTCCTTGGGGTTAAATATCTCGCATATTTTGAATTTCAATTCTAGGTCCCTTATCGATCTTGGAAATAGCTTTTAACATCTTTACCTAATCTAAATCTTCTTCTTCTTCTAGGTTCTCTTCATTTTGATTTGTAGCATGATCCAATTTATCATCACTTTTGACCTTATGTCTAGGGTTTACCCTTTTTCCTTGTTCCTTCAGCAACCAAAGTTTTGAACCTTCATTTTCTAATTTCACAACCAGCATCCTGAAACACCAAATTGTATCCTCTACTACACATTTGTCCTACACTTAGAAGATTATGTCGGAGACCCTTGACATAAAGAACATCATCGGTTTTATGTTTTCCATCAAAAATAATTGAACCTTTTCCATAGATCTTATCGGATGTATAATCAACAAACTTAACAAGACCACCATCATACTTTTGAAGTTTAACAAACTTACTCTTATCACTTGTCATATGATTTGAGCATCCACTATCAATTATCCAGTAGCTCTTCTCCTCTATTGCATGAAAAGCAGTCACCATAGTTCCTTCAATTTTGTGACTTATTTCCAGAGCACTTTCCTTCATACATCTTTTAGGATTAGTGGAATTAGTTCTAGCATTTAGAGCCATGAACAAGCATTAAAATAACTGTCTTCGTTGGGATAGTCTAATTCCTTATCATCATATTCACCATTATCTTTTTCAACATAATATATCTTCTCGACAAATTTACCTTTATGATCCTTGTGTTTGTCATTTGCAACTTTTATTGGACATTTAGAACCATAATGACCTATCTTTCCACAATTGAAACACTTAAAGGGTAAATTACCTTTGTATTTTCCAATGCTCTTTTTCAATCTTCTTACAAATTTTTCTTCCACCTCATCAAGATCATCAGAATCTAATTCATCATTCTTCTCCACTTTGTTGACTTTCAAGGAAATTTATTTCTTTCTAGCATCTTGACCAAACTCTCTCAATTCATAAGAAATTAAAGAACCAAACATCTGATCTCTAGAATATTGATCTAAATTGTGAGCTTCCTCAATAGTAGAAACCTTAGAACTATAATCTAGGAAGAGTTCTTAATACCTTTTTCACAACTTCACTTTCTTTCAGCTTACCACCAAGACCATTGATGGCATTAACAACTTCATCCACTCTGAGCATGTAGGTTGTAATATCTTCATCTTTATACATCCTTAGGGTTTCAAATTTGGCTTTGTAATTTTACATCTTTTCTTTCTTTCAACATTATCATATCCTTCATAAATGCTCTCCAACTTTGTCCAGACCTCTTTTGTAAATTTTAAGCTTATCACATTTCCAAGTTCAGAATTAGAGAGACCACTTAGAATAGCATTCCTTTTTTTGCCATTGTTCTCATAATCCTTGATCTTGGGACCATTAGCAAGCATAGTATATCCTTTTTCAACTAATTTCCAGACTCTAAATCTAATAGAAATCAGAAAGGATTCCATCCTAGCTTTCCAATAAGCATAATTTATTCCATCAAACATAGGAGCTTTGACACCCTTCATGTGCACCATCTGGATCTACCTCAAGCGGTTAAGCTTCTTCCAAGGAACCACAACTTTCATACCAATTGTTATATGTATAGGACAACTAAGAGTGGGGTGAGTCAGTTGTACATTAAAACATTCAATCCCTCATTAACATTCAAACCCTTGTCAAAATTTAAACCCTCATTAAGCATCAGAAAAATGTAAATATGTGAAAAACCATACACAAGAGAACACCATATTTAGGTGGAAAAACCTAAGCAAGGAGAAACCACGGTGAGGATTAGCTCACATATATATGAATAGAAACATCAAATATAATTAAGCTCACTACCTAGAAAAGAAAAAAGGCTCACTACTAGGTAGCTCACTACCCAAAAGAAAGAAGAATAGAAGAAGACTGTTACAAAGAGATTCACTATCTCAAAGCAACAAGAAAATCCACCACTGCAACTCTGCACCATCCACAACCTTCAACTCATTGCCTCTAGCAACTTTAGGCACCTTAAAAATGTAGACACCTTCTGCTCACTGCATCCAGAGTCATAGGTATTTAAGCTCGCACTCATATCACCACACTTGATCACATTCAAATCTCACACACAGCTTACACACACCACACACATCTCCAACAATTAACCTTGCTTTATATGCTCCACAACCTTAAAAGCCTTCTCCATATCGGTCACAATGAAACATACACACCTCAACCATGCATCCACTAAATAGGTCAGAACCAAACACTTCCACAATGTAAAAAAGTGAAGGAAAGCCATGCCAAGGGTTAATTGGGACCCAAATCTACACCGAAATGCATTGCCACACTTCCAAAAACAACAAACAACCTCTGCAATTAGCACTATCACCTAGGTCAACTAAACATGAACTAACACTAACAAGTGACCACATACATGCTTCTCCAGGTTTGAAAACAACATGTGGACCACAAATAAACACCTCATAACATCCACACAACATCCCAGAATATTCCAGCATCATCAAAATATTTTGCAACATTGCCACACTCACTTGTAATTGAGAACACCATCATTCTTTTTAACTAGCCACACTACCACATAACACAACTTATGAATATAGACTTGCAGAATAGTAGAACACCAAAAAATTCAAAGGAAGATATGTACAAGAATTATTAGCACATTCCCAAATCCACAAGATAGGAAACCACAATGTAGATAAATGTGGAGCAATCTCATTTCTCCCACACAACCTTCTTCACAGACAAACACACTGCCAAATGCATCTTCTTTTGTTGCACGATCGAAAACCTAAAACTCTGGATATAGAACCTCTGAACACCTTTGATCATCATATTGAAACTGCAAAAGCAGATCTTCAACCATGAGGAAATGTGGAGCACAACACTGAACACACCTTTGTCACCATGCACACTCTTCTATTCAAATTTTCTCAAAATCACTTGGAAACCAAGTGAACCAACTATATCAGCAACACCATAAATATTTCTCAAGCAACAAAAAAATAAAAAATTAATACCCATTTTTAGAAGTAATAAACAACGTAAGATACACTCAAGGGAAACATTAATCAAAATTTCAAAAAACAAGAAGTATGTATGAAAAATATTAAATAACTCAACTAAGATCTTATTTAAAATAATGTAAGAAGTGGAAAAGTTATAAGGCTTAAAAAATTAATTAATGGAGGTTCAAAATAAAATTTTCAAGTTCACAAGAAAACATAGAAAGGAACCATAGTACTTTATTTATAAAAACATATACTTTCAATCGTTGTTCACATAGATCAAACTACACATGATAATAAATATAAAAGTATGATAATTATACCTTTTCTCTAAAGTTGTATGATTCTTGAATGGAAGTTATTTCAATTCCCTTCCAATCTTCTTTTAAAATTTAAAAATCTTTATAAATTTTCTTTAAACCCCCTTCCAATCTCCAAACTCTATTCTCTTCTCTTTTCATTTATCTATTCACATGATGCACAATGAATCATTCACATCTAACCCCTTACCTTCACCAGATTAATATTACTCACTCTTTGGGTTGGAGTTACAATCTAAGATTTTTCCTTTCTAATTTTTTTTTTTAATACTCTTTTAGTTTTTTTATTAGATTCACTTGGAATTGAATTTTATCCTTCCATAAAATGGATCTTCAATAATTTTTCAAGCGTCATACAAATTTATTACAAATGTCTTCCAATTGTCTCCACTAAAGCTCATTACTCACAATATTTCCCTTGCTATCTTTAGACTCTTAGAAGGTTCCAAAATATTGTTCAAGCATACTTATCTACTAAAGATTCATTTTTTTATGCTTTATAATAATATTTTCTTTCCATCAAACCACTTAAAATTTTCTTTTAGACCCAAATCCAAGTATGAAAATTCTAAACCACTTTTATATTTATTAATAAAGGCATGCATATAAAGTCACACTCAATTTCAAACACATGAAACAACATAAAACATCCATATTAAAATATTAGAAGGTCATGCACAAGAATTTACTAGAAATAAAATTGAACTTCATGCCCCATACAACAAAAAATGGCTAGCAGTTAAGTGCATAGTTACATCTACTCATACTAAAAGTAGACTAAGGTATATGTTGCATGTTCACACTATCTTTTGAATTTATTTTCATTTCCTTCTCACTATATCCTTTGTATTCATTACACACACCAAATACATCAAGAATAACAACTCAAAAAACATAAATAAATAGCTAATTTGTACATACATGTGACATATAATCCACATTCACAATGTATTAGAAACATAAAGTTACTATATCAATTTTATTTAGTAAATTACTCACATTATGGAAACAACCTTTCATATTTATAGATAAATCAACAATTATTATAATTAAACCCATTTGATCCTGAATTATCAAATATATTATCGTATTTCATATATTAAACTACAACATCAAAATCATATGTCTAACCATCATATAACATCATATAAAATAGCTTTAGTACTATGAGCATGAAATAAATTGATTGTAGTTAAGATAATTTTAATGTGTCTTGAATATATCATGTCCTTCAAATATAAAAATGTACATCTTAGCTAAAAACCTATCATAAGAGTACAAAAATGGTGGTAGCAAGGAAGACCTTATAGATTCAAATGACCTAGAATATGTATTTATATACATGATCATAATCGACATTTTAAAATATTTAGCATGTGGGTTGATAATATAATGACTATTTTACAAAAGGGTCATCTTTGAGAATGAAAGAAGATTTTTTATTTGTATAGACTAGCTCATATCACATGACTTAGTCTAAGATTAGTTTATGCCATATTTTTAAGTTTAAGGTGACCAAATGCTAGAAGATATGGAGTAATAAAGATCAAAGAAGGAAAACCATTGATAAATGCCAAATAAGAATTGTTATAGATGCTAAATAAATTCAATTAAATATTATAAAAAGATACTAACATATATACAAATGATATAAAATAAAAGTAAAAAATATAAAGTATACTCTTATCCATTACAATAAACTACATATTCAATTTATTCTTAACAAATTTAATTTTAATTAATTTTGAAATATATTTATATTAAATATAATAACATAGAAAATTAATTTTAAAAAATAACATCATTACACTTAAATTTCTAACTCTAAAACTTAGAAAATCAAAATATATATATATACAATAAATAATTATACCATGAAAATTTTAAAAAATAATAATAAAAATAACAATAATAATTTTAAATCCATAAAAATAATCACTTATTAATAATCCTCAACATAAAAAACCATATTATAATAATTAAAGTTTACATGCTAGATGAGTAAAATCATTTGGACATGACATTTGTTTTTGTATTTGGACATAGGAGAAGCATCTCTCTCCTTTTTATATTTTGTAAAATAGATTTTATTCATATAAAATGGACTAGACTAAGATTAAATTATTTTCTTGCTTACAATATTATTATTTAAAGAAGAGCATGAGGTATCCAAAGGTGGTTTTTTTTTAATATTAAGGTTGCACGTTTTATTTATAAACATATATTTCTTTATTGGAGGCATCATAGGTTATGATTATTGATACCCAAATTTCTCCATCTCTTTTGACTAACCCTTTTTTTATGATAGAATATAAATATTTTATGTATATTAATATTAGTTTTGTTCTTAAATTAATATTTTTATTAAAATATATATTTTTTAAATCTTATAATTGTAGTGTTATTTAATATAAAATTAATGGCATAATTTGTAAGAGAAATTATGTACTATTTTATGATGTGTTTCAAATATGAGATTCTAAGAGTGATTGAGGTTTATTGGTTGTCGTAAAAAATGAATGAATAAACTCATTTAAAATAGTTCTTCTCATTTTGATAGACATATGAAGCTTAATAATTAAGGATTTATGTTGCTCTTTTGGTTATATAGGTAGAATAAGATATTATCATTTTTGGTTTTACAAAGAGTTAATGTTATCTTGTGTTGGTGTAAATAGGTGTTTTACCTATCTAGATCTTATTTACATGTTAATACCACTTAGGTCCTAAGAAGGAATCTTTCTAGTTAAGCATTAATTGTCACTTATCTTTTGGCATTTAATGCTTGTGTCCTAAATCATTTAATATTTGTTGAGGTAGTTATCTCAT
Organism: Sequoia sempervirens; assembly: GCA_007258455.2. Taxonomy (NCBI): domain Eukaryota; kingdom Viridiplantae; phylum Streptophyta; class Pinopsida; order Cupressales; family Cupressaceae; genus Sequoia; species Sequoia sempervirens. The sequence continues at coordinate 201,148,628 of VDFB02000017.1, forward strand.
TGTACAGGATTAAGATACATGTCAAGATCTTGTTTAATCCTATTTCACATTTTTCCTTTATAAGCAAGGCATCATTTGTACATCCTAGACAGTTCAGTTTAGTTTAAGTCCAATATATCACTGCAATCTTGAGTATTGCGTATTGGACATATATTGCACCCATTGTTGCAATTTAATGTTCTTGTTTTCCCCTCTTATAGAAGGTTGCTATTTTTTGCAAGTGATCTTAGAGGCTTGAGTCCTTGAGTGACTCTGACATGGTATTAGAGCTTTAGAATTGCAAAACCCCTTCTCAGATCTAAGGGTGATTTGAGCTTGAGATTTTGTCGAGTGTGCATTGGGGTGAAATGGACCTCACAATTGAGTTCAGAAGGCCCAAAAACCTTATTTTCATATAAAATACTTGGTATTTTTCTTTAAAAAATTGAGTCATTTTTGTGGGTTTGGCGAAAATCTGTAGAAAACCAATTCGTACAGTTGTACAAAATCTGTACCATCATATGATCCATACCATGATATATGTTGGCATCATTCACTGCACAATCAACATCTTTGAGAATCTTCTCTGCATTTCCTACAATCATCCTTGTGTTAGCTGGTGCGATCTTTAGCTCTATTTGTACAATTTTTGTAGAATTTTTTAAATCACTGTCCAACTGAAGGTATGATATCATCAGTTTTTTAATAATAAAATATTTCACCATTGAGTTTATCTTTCACTACCATTTATATTCCAGCTAATGAAGGTTTAGCACCTAGACACAATGAAGCTCCATGCGGTTATGTCAGATCTTGTTGAGGCTTATAACCTATGGGGGGCGTACGCTAGCCGCCACCCCACCACTCAAGGCCACCACCTGCTGAGCAATGCCACTACCACTAGCAATGGTGTTAAATTTTATTTTTTTAAATTTTTAACCCTATGGTTATATTGAGGACCAACGGCTTAGAGCCCCAATGCTTATTTTTTACCCCTAGAGGCCCAAATAGGGCATTTTTTTCCATGAAGCTCAAAAATTTGCAAACGAGATATCAACAAAAATCTAGTTCTAAGAAATTCACAATCGTGTAAGCCATTTTTATATTTTTCCTTAAGTGACTTTTATTGCTAGTAAAAGTCAGATTTTCCTTTTTGGACCTCTGAGCTCATAACATTTTGCCACAATCTTCGATTTTTGCAATTCTTACAACATTGGAAAGGTATTGAGGAGCTCTACATTTATGTTCATGCACTTTTTCCATATTCAACCCCAGCTATTTTTTATTCATATTTATACAAATTTGCATTTTGGTTGATTACTTGGACATACTGTAACCTAGAGAATTTTTTCCCACTTGGGAAATCTTGATCATATTGGGAAAGGTTAATCTCAGTTTGAGGGTCTCATTTTGAGATATTATAATTTTTCCATCTTGGCATTATAAATTTAGAACACAATTTTGGCATTGTAAACACACTACATATAAAGTACCACATCATATTCTTGGGGGGATTATTGATTGATTGATTGGGGGGTCTCTTGGTGCATTGTTTTGATTTGTTTGCTTGTGCTCTTCTCATTTTCATGGATCATTTTAAGGTTCCTTTGATAGCATCATATAACTATTCAACATGACATCAACATGCATGGAGTATACTAATGATTGAAGGTAACTCTCTATATGTTGAAAATAAGGTACTTGAACCTATAGATGCAGATAAAAAGATAAAATGGATGATTGAACATACCAAAGCTCTTGAATGTCTTCATGAATTGGTTTCTCAAGATTTATTGTTTCAAATTGAATCATGTAAGAATAGCTTGGGATAGACTAAAAACATTATATGGTTCTACAAATGAAGTAAGAGGCTATCAAATTGATAATGAATTAATGAGCCTTTATCCTAAGAAATTTGACAGCATCTAGGACTACATCACTAGGGTTAATGATCTAAAAGAGCAATGTAAAGCATGTGGAATTGATAAGAAGGGCATTCAGTTGATCTATAATTCATTGAACAAACTTGGTCCTAATTATGTTGCTTTTGTTTCTAGATTTCGTACTCATAGGTTAACAATGGGGTTTACATGTACTACACCATTATTTGCATCATTTTCTGAGATCTTAATACATGAGCAACAAAATCTTATCTCGATGGGTCTCATCAATTCTTCTAAATCTCAGGCATTATTGGCTAGACAAGTGAAAGAATCAAAAAATACTGATAAGAAACAAAAGAAATCAAAGAACAATCCACATTCAGATCAACCAAAGAATAAATCTTCCTCAAATAAATCATTTAAGAAGGAGAAGTCTACTTGTTCATATTGTAAGAATCTTGGACACGATGAACATTCTTGTTATAATAAGGATATTGATGAGTTGAAACATCTCAAAAAGAATGAGATTGATTTGTGTTAGAACTAGAATGTTTGAGTCACCTTCTTCTTCATTTTCTTCTTCAAAATAGTCTAAAAAGGACAAACATTAGAATACAAGTAAAGCTCTTTATTCTTTTTTGAGTCATGGATCATGGATATGGCTTCTAGATTGAAGAGCATCTCATCATATGGCATCTTCATAGTCTATATTCTCTTCTGTTGAGCCTTGTACTATGTCTCCTATTTTTATGGGAAACAATACATACATGGGTGTAGTTGGGAAGGGATCTATTGCCATTAGGGGGGGAACTTGCAATGATGTTTTTGCGTACCTCATTAGATGAACAATCTCCTTTCTATATATTAGATTACACATGGTGGAGATGGGGAGGACTATGGAGCTCACTCTTGATGTGATACCCCTCGTGTTGCGGATACTCTTTTGTGTTGAAATTGTACTTGGTTTGTGATGGTGATTAGTTCACTGGTTTTGTTTGTGTGTGGATTCATAGTTTGGTTGGTTTGTTGCACTTGACATTTCTTATGATACTTGATGATACATTACGTAGTGATTATGTTATTTGCATATGTTATGATTTTCTTTAATAATATATGTGGTGATGTTGTGATTCTATGTTGTTATGGTTTTTGATGTGTTTGCTAGTGATTCTTGGTGAAAGGACGGAGTAGCATCACTTGCTCGCAAGTGCCATGCTACCCCGCGATTACCTTTCACGATGTGTCTGCAATGGATATTTACATGCTACTTGACGTTTGTTTCTATATAGGATGTAGGTACTGGACATCGACTCCACCTGCTTGTCAGGTTTCAGCATGTCCCATAAACCCAACGGGTATGATGTTGAAAAGGGAGTTGATAAGAAAGTGTCCTTGTCCCAAGTTCGTCACCTTTTTGTGAGTTTTAAACGGTGTCGTGGTCTTGACCTTGTCTTTATTTCAGTATTGGTTGTTATTGTTTATTTATTTATTTGTGAATAGTTGTTATTTAATTAATCTTTATTTTATGTGTGATTAATTAATGTTATTTAGTTGATATAATTATTTGTAGAGAATTATAGTTAAGATAATTAATTAAATTTTCTTGATTGAGTGGATAGTTTAAATAAAAATAATAGATTTTATAATGTGAATTAGAATTTTAAATTTGCTTAAGGTAGTGGTATTGATTTTTGAATTTTTAAATTAATTAAATAGCTTATAATGCTTTATTATTATTAAAATAAAAATAATTAAAAATTAATTAATTTATATTAGAGGATTTACAAGAGTGAGTGGGAATTTAATAAAATTCTTGTTTTAAAATATTCTCGGAGAGAATATTGGCATGTTGTGAATGGCAAGAAGTTTCTTCATGAAAAGAAATTGGGTAGAATAGTCTTTGGGTTTTGGGGGTTTCTAGTTAAAATTTGTGGAGGTTTTCAGCATATGTTTTGGATTCATATTTTGCTTCTAGCTGGAGGTGAAGTTTCTGGAAAGGATTTAGAAGTTGAAATTTCAGAGGTGAAGCTTTGCTCCAACCCTCTTTCCTTCAAGCTTTAGGAAAAACAGGTTCTTTTACTATTTGTTTAATTGCTTTCTTGTTTTGAAAAGATTGCCTGAAATTGTTTGTGTAAGAGGAAATTGTCATGAATTAGTTGTAACCCTCTGTAGAAAAGTTTGTTAAAAGTTCTCTGTAGAAAAACTTTGTTCTCGGCTGTTGAAGTTTTGTCATGATTATTTTGTTGCCTCTGTAGAAATTTTTACAGTAAAATCAGAGAGCCTCATGGAAAAGAAATTATTGTGAAACAATAGAAAAAAAAACACAGTGGAAAAACAATAGAGAGATTTTGAAACCTCTTAAAGTTTTGGATTGAAAACCTTCCTGTTAAAATTAGGAAAAACCCATATCCAGTTTTGCCTGTAGATGAATATAATTTAAATTTATTTTCCAATTTAATATATGTATATGTCTGGAAAAAAAAAAAAAAAAAAAAATTACTCTGTGCAGACAATATACAGATTGTCAGAGATTAAATATATATATATATATTAAAAGAAATATTTAAAAAAAATATAATAATAATAATAAATTTGAATATGGGGAGAGGAGGGGTCGTGGTGTCGTACCTCCCCACCACACCCAAGGGTGGTGCGAGCCACCATCCTTGCGCACAGCAGCCAAAGGCCAGGCACAGCCTGGGGCGGCCTCCCCATACAGGAGGCACGCACCTCCCAGTTGTGCCAATATTGTCTTATTAAAGATTTTTATTAAAATTCACTTTTTATTTATTATTTAAAGATTTAAATTTATTAAATTTAATTCAATTTAAATTTGTTAATTTATATTAATAAATATATATATATATATATATATTTATTTATATGAGTTATAATTTTGTGGATTATTTTTATAATGTTAATCTAAATTGTGATATTAAATGTATAATATATATATATACACTTGTCCAAATTATAGAAAAACATTACGAAAGTTATTTGCAATGATATCTTGTTGTTATTGGACATACTGAAAGAGAATATTTTATCAAGTCAAAACGAGTGTTTTTTTTAATGAATGAAATAGTTTGAGTTAACTGATAGTTTAACTTCCATGATGGATTTCGTGCAATGAGTTATCTTAAAATGTGATTGTTAAGTATAGTGAATTTTCATTCTTAAACAATATCTTGATGTTGAATAAATAATTAGTTCTTTGATATTCTTTGAGTTCTTTGTCGATTTTCTTAAGAACGGTTATTAGCATGTGGGGACCCTTAAGTTAGTCGACCTTTCTATAGGAGATAAGGTTATTGTTAAAACTTCCAGAGGCATGGGAAAATGGTGGTTTAATATGTGATCCTTTTATTTGATACTTGTCTCAATATTGACTATAGTTGTGATTTTAAGTTTACACTTGGGTTGTACTCGTATTTATGGGAATTGATTCTTATGACTTTTGGCGAGATGGTTTTTCCTCGCGATTGTTCTATTTTTTGTTTAGAGTACTTGTGGGTACAACCCCTTGGAATTTGTTGTTATGATTTGGGTTTCTAGGGAGAGTGGCTCTACGTGGGCGTCAACGCACAAAGGGGCTGTCAAGATAACCCATGTTAGAGTTTGAGTAATAAGTGATAACCTAATTAATTAATTAGGGGGTGGGTAGTTAAACATTAACAAGATAATTATGGATGCCTCATCCACCTGTTAGGGCTTTCATAAATTAAAGGTGGGCCGAGAAGGTCGTGGTTGGCATAATCGTGGCCTCGTCTTCACGAGAGGTTAACGATTCCATATGAGTCACCCTATGGAGCGGCGCCTTGAGATAGGCAATCAAGATAACCACAGATGGAGGTGGCACCTTGTGATAGGTTGTCTAGATAATCCATGTAAGGCCATGCGATGACACTCTCCTCTAGTATTCCCTTTGAGTTGTTTTTATTGCTAACCTCCGGAAGTGGTCTATTGATATGATTTGGTGATTTATTGTTGTTATGTTTAGGAAGTGGTCTATTGATATGTTTATGTGATTTATTTTTGTTATGTTTTGGAGGTGGTCTTTTGATGTTATGATTTCCTTTATGTGTGTTTTAGCTTTCCATGCTTGGAGTTTAGTCTTGTGTATCTGTTTGGACTTTCTTTGTTGGGGACCCTTTCTTATTTACTCCTAGCACGGGGATGGTTGGGTGGAACGTGCTACGCACCTCGTTGGGTTCCCTATTTTGTAGTTGTACCTTTCAGTGCAAAGTTTTGCAGAGACAGCTTGATCCAGAGTTTATATGTTTCCCGATGTATACTTGTACTTTTGTCATTCTTTGTGTATTGATATGTTGCTCTCCCATGTATTGGGTAGACTTATGATGTAACCTTGAGTAATTGCTCATTGAGATATACTTGTAGAATGATGTAATGTATAATCACATTATGTAATTCATGCCTTATCCATAATTGTAAATATCCTTGATGTTGTGTTATGTTCGAGTAAATAAGTTCTTTATATTTCCATGTTAAATTTGCTATGAATACATGTATGGTTTCTATATGGTTTATTCTTGTCTTATTGCTTATCTTTAATGAATGTTTAAATGATAACATGTGAATGAATGAGTTACGTTAGTTGAATTGGTAATTACTATTATCAACTATGTTATGGGATTGATTATGTAATGTCACCTCGTGTACCCCAAGGGACTTAGGTGTTTAACTTGTAATCATTAGTTATGCTAGTTGCATTAGTAAACTTAGTGTTCATTCTTAATGTTTTTAAAAAAAAAAATTCTTGCATTTTTAGTTGTTCTTTGGGGTTTACGTGACGGGGCGTTACAACTTGGTATTAGAGCCAGGTTAGCAAACACTAGGTACTCTAGGTAGTTTGAGTCTGTTAGGAAACCTTTGTGTTAACTCTTGATCTCTTATAACCCTAATTGTTGTTCAGGATCATGCCTCGTGGTAGAGGTCGTGGCTGAAGAAGAGGCTGAGGTGTGGCCATGGAGCCCACCGCCAAATTCCATCACCACCGAGTTCTCATGGTTCAGAGCGTGAGGAACTACAAAGTTCCCAAAGCAGTCTGGCAGGTGGTGTTCTGAACCCAAAGTAGCCAGGCACGAAGAAAGTGCAAGTAGGCCAACCACTAGAAGAAATCTCTGATGATGAAATCTTGGCACACGCTCTAGTTTGGATCAAGATAGAAGAAAGTAGAAAAACCGCCAAATCTAAACTTGTTACTAGGACCACTTGAAGCCATCAACAGTTTGAGACTTGTCGTTGGGGTGTGGACCCCATGCCCCCAAGCTGACAAAAGAGGAGGTAGAATGCCTATGAGCACATCGCTCCTCCTCTAAGATGGCCATGAGGGATTCGGATGAGGACCCGGAAGAGTGTCCTCTAGGGAATCACGAGTAGGCACCTTTGTTTTGTGAACCCTTTTTTTAATAATGTACTTGATACTATAAGTTTCGGTTGGTGCAGGTGCACCCTTTTGTTTGATTTGGTTGGCAATATGCATAACTAGTATGTGAGATACTCTATTATAATGTTTGTGTTATGAACTAAAGAGTGGTGTTTTCTTGAAAGTTGCGGTGTGAAATCTTGGCTTTTTGGTTGTAAATGTGTGGGAACTTGTGTTGAAAAGTGAATAAAGTAAATTTTCTGGTGTGTAAATGGTGAAGTTAAAAATATAATAATTATTCTATGATTTTATAGTATTTTGAGGTTAAGATGAAGTTTGAACTATTGACACTAATGTGTTAAGTCCTATCATAGTTGGTGATTTCTTGATAGTTGGCATTTTCATTCATTTAACTATTTTATGCAATAGGAGTTTGCTCTTTCTATTTTAGGTTGCAGACAATTGATTACTTATTTTACTGCTTGATGTTCAACGTGGAACTTTGTACTCCATTATAGAATTTGATACTCTAGTCTTATTGCCTTTGGTATTTGTTTGAAAGTTTCTAAGCTTCGGTGCGTCTTTCTTTCCTTGCTTTTCTGGCTTCCTACTAAAAGCTTGAAGATCATTATATGTTAGTTTGGAATCAATATTAAACCCTTCGATCTACTGTGAAGACTCCATCTTGGTAGTATGGTTGCATTCAAGAATGTACACTGAGCTTGGTATTCAATTTTGGTTTCCTTTTCTTTGTGTTATAACTATGATACTCTACATTATTATTTGATCTCAGTAAGAATATTATGGTCCTTATTGTATCTTAAATTTTATGCCCCCTTATTACTCATCATGCCATTAACCTTCACTGTTTGCACCCTTTCTTTCCAACCGCATAGTCACGATTTGCCGTAGTTTTCAATTTCTACTTTGATGCATGTATGTTTGTCTAAGTATAGGTAGCTGCTAAATCTGTCAAGAGTCTATTTTTCTTCTTTATGGTTGATGGAGGTTGAATTATATCGCACAACCATGGATGAAATCCCTTGCAAATTTACGCTAGTCTAGTGCGTTTGTTGGAAATTTTGGAGCCCTATCTATCAAACCATTGTGGTAAATCTTTCAAAGCATAGCATACCATGAGACTTCCAGCATACCACGTTAAATGTCGCTAGATCTAATTACCCTATCCTCTTTTGGTTTGTTGATGATCTACTCAGTTTATGATATTATATGATCCTTAGGCACCACCAGTTTATGCACACATGATGACAATCATATATGCAATGCACTAAGGGAGTTCTACTATGTGCATAAGGTGTTGCCCTTAACCATTAACCCTACATTTTCTCATTGTTAGGTTTTCACATTGTGGTCTTCTTGTGCTTATCGTTCTTGCATAGTGATCTTTGAGTTATCTCTACATATTCATTGGTGTTGGAAATTCATTTTGGAGGGCATGTTTGCAATTCGATGGTTTTAGTTAGGTGAAGTTTGACAGTTCAACCCATGAACCAGAACTACATTTGCTATAATTGGTATTTGACGAAGTAATACATTGGTCTGAAAATTCAATTCAAACGCTTATGCTTGGAGATAGCAGGAATTTCTTTATGGTTGGAAATTAACTTCTCTCTGCTTGGTTTTCCATGGTACTCGATCATTGTTAAATCTTCTGTGTGTAACACATGTGACTTTTCATCGTATTGACATTTGCATTTTATGATACAATGGATTATAGTTGTATTTGTGTTGGTGTTCTCTTCTTTTCCCTGGACTTGCATTGACTGCTAGGAATGTGTTCGGGATTATTTGGTTTTAATTCTTGGGTTGCAGTCCATAATCAGTAATGGTTATTCTTGTTTTATGTGAAATTAGCCCTTCCTATGTTCGAGGCGTATTTATCATAGTTTCTTGCTCATTTTCACTTGTTTTCCTTTGACGGCATTCGTTTTCTTGTCAGGATAGTGTTGCTTGTACGGTAGTTATCTTCCTCGGTATTGCTTTCTCTCCTTTTTGTTGTAATGTGTGAGCAAAGACGTATACCATGTTGAATTATTGCATCAAGTAATATTTTGAATTTGATATACTAGTTTATATATAGACATAAACGTGTGTTGTCTCTGTATGAATTGGTATAATGCGTTAGAAATTGTAATTTTCAAATAGTATAGATTTACATATTAGGTTTTGTGGTGATAGTAAATTGTTGATTAAGATTTATGTAGAAATAAATGACTTGAATTGTCTCCATTATTCAACATATGAGGTGTTCCATCATGAATTTTTTTGGGTTGTGTAGATTTATAATTTGATAGTTTATAATTTCCATTTAGTGATAAACGCTCTTTCTTAGTTATAGATTCAAGTTGTGTGGTTGTCGGGTAAATGATTAACCTTATTTTATAACAGGTAGTGAGAGCAAGGGAAATGGATTATAATATGCTTTTAATGTGTAGATATATTTTGTTTATACTAATAATAATACTATGGTATAGGTTGTAGTTTATTAACAAATAGAATGATTAGTTTGATAAGGGGAAAGAAGTAGGAAAGAATTAAATTAAAAAGTTGTTCTTACCCTAATAATTAATTGGTCAAGAAAATGAGTTAATTAGATTGTTCCCTATTACTAACAATATCATAATAGTATCACAGTAAAGTAGTCCCAATTACGTAAGTATCATGGTTGAGACCCGCGTGGGATATAGTGACTAGTTCTGTAGAGGTCTTGAGTAGCCTAAAAGACAAGTGCTAAGACTTTAGTGACATGGGAGGATGCATCTCGAATTAGAGAGGCTTATTGATATTTATTTAGTGGCTTCTAGGAGTAAGCCATGTTCTAGGGGGGAGGATTTGATACCCCTCGTGTTGTGCATACTCTTTTGTGTTGAAATTGTACTTGGTTTGTGATGGTGATTAGTTCATCGGTTTTGGTTTGTGTGGATTCATAGTTTGGTTGGTTTGTTGCACTTGACATTTCTTATGATGCTTGATGATACATTACGTGGTGATTATGTTATTTGCATATGTTATGGTTTTCTTTAATAATATATGTGGTGATTTTGTGATTCTATGTTATGGTTTCAGATGTGTTTTCTAGTGAGTCTTGGTGAAAGGACGAAGTGGCATCACTTGCTCGCAAGTGCCCTGCTACCCCACGATTACCTTTCACAGTGTGTCTGCAATAGAGATTTACATGCTACTTGACATTTGTTTCTATGTAGGATGCAGGTACTGGACACTGACTCCACCTGCTTGTCAGGTTTCAGCATGTCCCATAAACCCAACGGGTATGATGTTGAAAAGGGAGTTGATAAGAAAGTGTCCCCGTCCCAAGTTCATCACCTTGTTGTGAGTTTTACGATGTCATGGTCTTGACCTTGTCTTTATTTCAATATTGGTTGTTATTGTTTATTTATTTATTTGTGAATAATTGTTATTTAATTAATCTTTATTTTATGTGTGATTAATTAATGTTATTTAGTTGATATAATTATTTGTAGAGAATTATAGTTAAGATAATTAATTAAATTTTCTTGATTGAGTGGATAGTTTAAATAAAAATAATAGATGTTATAATGTGAATTAGAATTTTAAATTTGCTTAAGGTAGTGGTATTGATTTTTGAATTTTTAAATTAATTAAATAGCTTATAATGCTTTATTATTATTAAAAGAAAAATAATTAAAAATTAATTAATTTATATTAGAGGATTTACAAGAGTGAGTGGGAATTTAATAAAATTCTTGTTTTAAAATATTCTCTGAGAGAATATTGGCATGTTGTGAATGGCAAGAAGTTTCTTCATGAAAAAGAAATTGGATAGAATAGTCTGGTTTGGGGTTTCTAGTTGTACTAGGATGCTTCGTGATATGTTTTGATCCATATTTGCTCATCGAGGTGAAGTTTCGGAAAGACGAAGTTGAAATTCTGCAGGCGTAAGCTTTGTCTAACCTCGCTCCAAGCTTTAGGAAAACAAGTTCTTTACTATTTGTTTAATTGCTTTCTTGTTTTGAAAAGATTGCCTAAAATTGTTTGTGTAAGAGGAAATTGACATGAATTAGTTCTAACCCTCTATAGAAAATTTTGTTAAAAGTTCCTTTCTAGAAAAACTTTGTTCTCGGTTGTTGAATTTTTGTCATGATTATTTTGTTGCCTCTATAGAAATTTTTACAGTAAAATCAGAGAGCCTCATGGAAAAGAAATTATTGTGAAACAATAGAAAAAAAAAACACAGTGGAAAAACAGTAGAGAGATTTTGAAACCTCTTAAGTTTTGGATTGAAAACCTTCCTGATAAAATTAGGAAAAACCCATATCCAGTTTTGCCTGTAGATGAATATAATTTAAATTTATTTTTCGAATTTAATATATGTATATGTCTGGAAAAAAAGTTTTAAAAAAAAAATACTCTGTGTAGACAATACAGATTGTCTGAGATTAAAAATATATATATTTTTTAAAAGAAATATTTAACAAAAAATATATAAAAAATATATATAAAAACAAAAATTAAAATAATAATAATAATAATAAATTTGAATATGGGGGAGAGTAACATCGGCATCGCACTTCCCCCCACCACACCCCAAGGGTGGTGCGCAGCTACTATGGCTGCGCACAAGCAGCCCAAAGGCTGCAGTGGCGTAGCCTGGTGGGCGACTGCTGCTGTGGAGGCATGTACTCCCAACTCCGCTAATATTGTCTTATTAAAGATTTTTATTAAATTTGCTTTTTATTTATTATTTAAAGATTTAAATTTATTAAATTTAATTAATTTAAATTTGTTAATTTATATTGTGGAGGTTATGAGTTCTCGCCCCTTACTTGGGTTGAGGTGGCCAGGGTGGACGTGAGCTGGCGGAAGGAAGTTTCAGTGCCTATTTTTCATCTGGACTAGGATTGGTGGCATGCAGGGTCCAGTCATCCTGGCGTTGCTCAAGACACGTCGGGCTTTGTTTCCCTAGTCATGTTCGTGGTAGTGCCGTGTGATTCTTCATTTATTGCTTTCATCATGATTTCAAGTTGATGGACGGTGGCGGCAGTTTATTTCATGCCAAGGACATTTGGTTGCTTTGCCATTATTCAGTTCCGTATGCAGCCTGACGGATAATAATTTCGGGCTCTCCTTTTTAGCTAATGTTGTCTTTTCAAAGACATGGGTTTCGCTTGGTTGTTTTATGTTTTGTCGTTGTTGTAGGGAGCGATTGTCATCTGCTCGAGAATGGAGAAACCATCGAGATCTAAGTTCACAATCCTCGTCTCGGCCGAAGGTCTGGAATCCTTCGGCGCCGATACCCCAATCTCGTTAGTGGCTAAGGAAAGGCAAATTGCCTTTCGTGAGGTCTCGGATCTGCGTTTAAAGCGCATTCTGCTTGTGGATGACCCGGCGACGACGGCAGCTGTGAAGATGGTCCTTGGCAAAGGACATCTAGAAAGGAACGAGTTCGCCCGAGATAACACGAGTATCTCGTCCCGGTTTCTTGCAGTGCTCTTGGATATTGAAACCCCGAAGGCGGTGGTATTAGATTTGATGGTTCGTCTTTTCAGGGATGACCTGCTTGGTGGCATCGAAACAACTCTTAAGGCGGCCCTCATTGGTAAGGGCATTCCGCGGCCTGCAGACTTTGCTTCTCTTTGGATGTCGGATGAAGCAGTCAAGGTATTTCCTTTTCTCCTTGATCTCAAAGGGCCCGATTTATCAAGGCATCGGATGCTCGCAGAGGTGGCGGTGGGTTTTCTGAAGCGTAATCTGAAGATGGAGCCGGGGGGTGGGTTGGCTTGTTTGGAAGGTTTCATTCAATTCGCAAAGGCAAACGGTTTCTGGTAAATTAGGGTGGTGTTGGTTTTCGTCTGGTTTTTTGCTTTTGCCATGCTTCAGTTGGTGGCTTCGAACTCATGTTAAATGTATTTTGTAATTTGCGGGTAACCCTAGGTCTACTCTCCTTCTTCTTCTCTTTTGCTGCTTTTGGAACTATATGGAGCTGTGGCTCTCCTCGTTAAGCTTTTTTGGCTGACTGTTGGCATTATCTAGAAAATCTTCTGCTTAGCAGATACTGTAAATTTCTCTTTTATCAATAAAATTCTCACCTTACAAATCAAAAAAAAAAAAAAAATTGTTAATTTATATTAATAAATATATATATATATATATATATATATGTATATATATTATTATATATATATATATGTATAAATATATATATATTTATTTATTTATTTATTTATTTATATACTTTATAATTTTGTGGATTATTTTTATAATGTTAATCTAAATTGCAATATTGAATGTATAATATATATATACACTTGTCCAAATTATAGAAAAACATTACGAAAGTTATTTGCAATGATATCTTGTTGTTATTGGACAAACTGAAAGAGAATATTTTATCAAGTCAAAAAGAGTTTTTTTTTTAATGAATGAAATAGTTTGAGTTAACTGATAGTTCAACTTCCATGATAGATTTTGTGCAATGAGTTAGCTTGAAATGTGATTGTTAAGTATAGTGAATTTGCGTTCTTAAACAATATCTTGATGTTGAATAAATAATTAGTTCTTTGATATTCTTTGAGTTCTTTGTCGATTTTCTTGAGAACGGTTATTAGCATGTGGGGACCCTTAAGTTAGTCAACCTTTCTATAGGAGATAAGGTTATTGTTAAAACTTCTAGAGGCATGGGAAAATGGTGGTTTAATATGTGATCCTTTTATTTGATACTTGTCTCAATATTGACTATAGTTGTGATTTTAAGTTTACACTTGGGTTGTACCTGTATTTATGGGAATTGATTCTTATGACTTTTGGCGAGATGGTTTTTCCTCATGATTGTTCTATTTTTTGTTTAGACTACTTGTGGGTACAACCCCTTGGAATTTTTTGTTATGATTTGGGTTTCTAGGGAGAGTGGCTCTACGTGGGCGTCAGCGCACAAAGGGGTTGTCAGGATAACCCACGTTAGAGTTTGAGTAATAAGTGATAACCTAATTAATTAATTAGGGGGTGGGTAGTTAAACATTAACAAGATAATTATGGATGCCTCGTCCGACTGTTAGGGCTTTTATAAACTAAAGGTGGGCCGAGAAGGCCGTGGTTGGCATAATTGTGGCCTCATCTTCATGAGAGGTTAATGATTCTGCATGAGTCGCCCTATGGAGCAGCGCCTTGAGATAGGAATTTAGGATAACCACAGATGGAGGCAGCACCTTGTGATAGGTTGTCTTGATAATCCATGTAAGGCCATGCGATGACACTCTCCTTTGGCATTCCCTTTGAGTTGTTTTTATTGCTAACCTCTGGAAGTGGTCTATTGATATGATTTGGTGATTTATTGTTGTTATGTTTAGGAAGTGGTCTATTGATATGTTTATGTGATTTATTGTTGTTATGTTTTGGAGGTGGTCTTTTGATGTTATGATTTCCTTTATGTGTGTTTAAGCTTTCCATGCTTGGAGTTTAGTCTTGTGTATTTGTTTGGACGTTCTTTGTCGGGGACCCTTTCTTATTTACTCTTAGCACGGGGGTGGTCGGGTGGAACGTGCTATGCACTCCATTAGGTTCCCTATTTTGTAGTTGTACCTTTCAGTGCAAAGTTTTGCAGAGACTGCTTGATCTAGAGTTTATATGTTTCTCGATTTATACTTGTACTTTTGTCATTATTTGTGTATTGATATGTTGCTCTCCCATGTATTGGGTAGACTTATGATGTAACCTTGAGTAATTGCTCATTGAGATATACTTGTAGAATGATGTAATGTATAATCACATTATGTAATTCATGCCTTATCCATAATTGTAAATATCCTTGATGTTGTGTTATGTTCGAGTAAATAAGCTCTTTATATTTCCAAGTTAAATTTTCTATGAATACATGTATGGTTTCTATATGGTTCATTCTTGTCTTATTGCTTATCTTTAATGAATGTTTAAATGATGACATGTGAATGAATGAGTTACGTTAGTTGAATTGGTAATTGCTATTATCAACTATGTTATGGGATTGATTATGTAATGTCACCTCGTGTACCCCAAGGGACTTAGGTGTTTAACTTGTACTCATTAGTTATGTTAGTTGCATTAGTAAACTTAGTGTTTATTCTTAATGTTTTCAAAACAAAAAAATTGTTGTGTTTTTAGTATTTCTTTGGGGTTTACATGACGGGGTGTTACACTTGATTCATTCATCATTTGATACTTGGAGAGTAGAGAGATTCTTTCTACTAGGATGGTTGATCATTCATCTCATTTGTGTACCTTTGTAGATTTATCTTCTAATGGTGACATTGTTCCTTTGATTTTTAATCACACTTCTAGTGTGAACCATGATTTAGAGGAGACATTTGGCTTCTTTAACTTGGGTGTTCTTACATCCAATCCTATTATTGATCCTTTCATTTCATCTTCTTCATATTTTATTACATTTGATGATGCTCATGTTGGCACAGGTTTGTCCTTTTGTGATATTGTGCAACGGGATCTACATTGTCTTCTAGCTATATCTACTTGGGATGCATACTTGAAAGACATTGGTGGGTTGTTTGTTGAGTATCATATTTTAGATTTGGGATACACCATTGATTACATACATCTTCTCTTTGATGGAGATTATTCTTCTTTAGTTGTTGCAAGGGAATACTCTAACCCTTTTGTTCATTCTCTACATGATCACTCTTTACAGTTTGACATGAGTGTGGATACTTTTAGACAACATTTGGAGGAGGCTTATTTGTCTTTAGAGGAGGAATTTTCATCTTTGGAGTGTGTTCTACATCCTTCTTTAGGAGATTTTGGATTAACATCTTTAGTTGTGTGGCCTAGAATGCCTGTTTGGAGTGTGTCATCTTTCGGCATCAACATGGAGACACTTGAGCATAGTTCTGAGACATCCCATATCATTCTTCTTCCAACATCTTCCTTTCAAGAATGGAAAGGTATCTCGCATATCATCCTATTTTTTTTTCTCCCTAAGGGGAAGAATGTTGTTTAGTGATATTGGATCATCTTCATCATTCAATGTTGAGCTTCTACCATTGTAGGAGACTCATCATTGAGGGGGGATGCATGGTCTCTCTTCTTCTCTCTTATGGGGGGGTCTTTTTCCTCGGATGGGTTTTTTTCACTCTTATACATCATTAAGAGTGTTTTGTATTTCATCTCCCTTTTGGTGAGGATTTTTGTCCCATTGGGTTTTCTCCTTTTTCTCCATTTATGAGAGACTGCATTGTTTATTTACATGGGTACCTAACATGGCCTCGTAGCTAGGACCCATCCTTTCATCTTTGCACAATAATCAACTCCCTAAGTTGTAATTAAGGGGAGGGTGTTGGTGTAAATAGGTGTTTTACCTATCTAGGTCCTATTTACATGTTAAGTCCACTTAGGTCCTAGGAGGTAATCTTTCTAATTCTAGTTAAGCATTAATTGTCACTTATGTTTTTGAATTTAATGCTTCTGTCCTAAGTCATTTAATATTTATTGGGGTAGTTACCTCATTGTATAGGATTAAGACACATGTCAAAATCATGTCTAACCATATCCCATATTTTTCCTTTATAGGAAAGGCATAATTTGTACATCCTAGACAATTCAATTCAGTTGTAAGTCCAATATATCACTACAATCTTGAGTATTGCATATTGGTCATATCTTGCATTCATTGTTGCACTTTTATGTTCTTGTTTTTCCCTCTTGTAGAAGGTTACATTTTTGGTTTTTGCAGGTGATCCTGGAGGCTTGATTTCTTGAGTGACTCTAATAGCTTGAAATATTTGTATCAATAATTTGATTAATGTGAAATAAAGAAATAAAATGTTAAGATGTGTTTAGTTATGTGAAATATAGAAAAGATACCTCTTTTCTTAGTTTTTATGTGTCATTAGGTCATTATATAAATGAAAATAAATTATGCAAAAACTAAGTGAAATTGAGCATTTGTTTACCCCTATTGCAATGACATCCTAATATCAAAATTCACTCAAATTTAATTTGGTACAACATCTTGATTCTAGTCCTATGGTGTGTTATTCATAATTATAAGTGTATTTTCCTTCATATATGTTTTTCTATCTTGCAACATAATTTTACTTGGTTGTGATACAGACATGAAAAGAATGAAAAACATAAACATACTAAAACTAGCCTATAAATGTCAAAGAAAAAATGAAATAATACAAATGCACCTAGGAAGACTATGAACCACTAGGAATGAAATTAGAAAGTCATTCTTAAGTTGTAAAATAAACTTTGTGAAATTATGAGTGTGTGATTTCATTGAAATGAAGGAGTGTGACCCACATTAAGGAGAAGTCTAGGGGTGGGGAGAAACCCTTTGGGTCCAAATGACTCCAAAAGTTTAGGGACTATACATAATCTAATACTAATCACTTTTCATTATGAATACTTGTCATGATAGTGAGTAAAACATTGAGTAATTGTTAGGATTGTGTGATTTTTAATTAAAATCCTATGAATGTGATTACTTGACCCAAAGGTCCCCTTGAATCCTTGACTCCTAATTTGAGTTGAAGGTTGCACAAGGGGATTTGGAGGGGCAATCACCCAAATGGTTTCTATTTTTTTTTCTTTTTTTAGGAGCTTTACATATTGTTTTCATGGCTCACCATTTTGATGCCCATGATATTATAAAACAACCTCTTATATGTTCCTATTAATAGATGTAAATGCATGAGGGTTGGACATAGTGCGTTTGATAAAAACAATCACATATAGATAGGGGCTACTAGAATGTTGAAGGGAGAATGTGTGTTACATATCTACTCTTGTGTTGAATACTAATACATACTTATGCCTCTCTTTGATGATAGAGTTTTTTCTTGCAAGGGTTTATCCATGTACATCTAGTGTTGTGTGTTTATTTATCATGGTTTATTGATTTCTATTTGCTTCCATATAAATCTCTCAATGAGTAATCCAATATTACATTAATAAAAATCAGATTTACATACTATTGAAGGGTAATATTTATAGTATTTTACCATGTTTTGTCAATACTAAAATTGTAAAACATGTGTCAAATCGATTAAATTATGTTGTAAGATAGAAAAACATAAATGAAGGAAAATACACCTATAATTTTGAATAGTATACCTTAGGAATAGTATCAAGATGTACCAAATTAAATTTGAGTAAATTTTTGACAATAGGATGTCATTGCAAGACTTGGGATAATACTATCTCAAAATTTTAAATTTTATAGGGAGATTTATCTTTTGATTTTGATCACTTTTTTAAACTAGAAACTTATAAGATTATTGACCAATTTTGAGTTACTTAACCTACAAATGTTAATTTTCAAGAAAGAAACCTTACAAAATAAATGGTCAAGAGGCCTTTTCCTTAGCCAATCCTCTTGTGGGTCTCTAAAAATTTTATGCATGACATAAAATATTGACAAATAGTTTTATGAAAAAAATATTTACTTATTTTATTTATAATAATATATTTCTATATATTAACAAATGCAATAAGAATGATAATGGTTTGAGTTGGGGGATGAAAAAGGGCAAAATGATAAAAAAAAATCAACAAAATTGTAATGGATGGGTACATATATAAGGTGCAACTAAGGAATAAATAATTTATTGAGGATATGTGCACGTGAACTTATGATGGTTCCCAATTGGTGTAAAAGCCCCAACTTTACAAGGAGCATAAATGCAAAGAAGTGGGAGAGGTTTCCAAGTTTTTGGGACATTCAGATTTATCCAAGTCTTTTTCTAGGTTTCACTTATCCATGTATGGGCCAAACCTTTTCAAAAATTAAGGAAGAAATATAGTTAAAAAACCTTTGGTAGTAGATGAAGTTTTCTAGGATTTTTCATGCCTTATGGATTTCGTAGGTGTTTTGGAGATATCAAGACATATTCTAATGGATATGACTTTCCCGTGAATATTTGGATGGACTCAAAAAAATATTGATGTATTTGAATGTGTAGCTTATACTAGTATATCTATCTTTATAGAAAATCTATATAAATAACACCAAAAGATATCTTCTTACAAATATTAAATCATATAATATTTGAAGTAAGCAACCTTCTATTTTAAATCACATGACTCTCCCTTATTTGAAGTAAGCAACCTTTTTGAGCAGCATATTCCTATGGAGCAGAAACTCTATTATATTTGACATAAGTGTTGGGGCATGTGCAGGATCATGATGGGCCAAAAAGTGGCGATATGAAAAAGTAGTGTTTTGCATTCACCAAAAAATGCGAAAATCTTGAGTTGAATTTTTTTGGGTTGGGTGTCAGTACATTGCTCCATAGCATGCCCAAGCCAAAGTAGTACAAATCGGATATCCGATTTGTATTGGATATCTGATCTGTGTCAAGTAATATATTCCCAAAAAGTGGTCACGACAGTCATTTTAAACCTGGAGCCACAGTAACAGTGACGGTGAGGGAATATCCAATATTGAATTTTAGCTAATATCTGATTTGTAAGGTAATTTTTTGGTTTTTTTTGTTTTAATCAAAATTTTTTAGTTTTGTATAATTTTAACTAGTTTTTTACGGATTTTTATTAAAAACTAGGGTTTTTTACAATAATTTCATTTATATTGTGTAATTTCAATTAGATTAATTAGTTTTGAACTTCAATCAGGTATTATGGCTAAGAATCAAAACCCACAAATTCCAAACTCTCCACCACCTTTGTGCCCATCAATTGAACAATTAATTGGTGAAAAATTGGAGCAATTGAGGGGAATTTGTGATGTTTATAAGACAATCCATCGATTATCCCAAATGACAAACACATTGAAATAAATAATTAAAAATATAGAAACCCTCTCCACCCAACATAATTCCATTCTTTCGTGGCGAGAAACCATGAGGGAATATTACTCCTATGGATTGTCTTACGAAGAGGTGAAAGATCTCGAAATAACAAAAGCCCAAATAACATCTTTATTTGTTAACCCCTGCACCAGTCTACTAGTTAATGTTAATAAACCAAAGCTTTCTATAAAATGGTGCACGAATAAGGACATTGTAGATAAATTTTGGGATCGTTAGTGGATGGTTTTGATAAACCACCCAACAACAATATTGATGTACCATTTTACTTTATTAAAAAATTATATGTTGAGTTTGTGTTAGGGCATCATGTCAATTACTTTGACATTAAACCCTTCTAGGGCATAGGTGGAGGTATTCCCCAAGATAGACTAGGGGCAGTTAGAGTAGTCTAGGGCCCATATGTTCCCCATCCTCCCCTTCCTCAGTCACCTCTAATACATCATCCAAATATTATCGAGGATGCAGCCACACAGACTATTCAGGCTATTCACTCTTTGAGTGATCTTTTGGTTTCCCATACTGCTACAGTAGCTCAACCACATGTTGATCATGTTGGCAATGGATCGAGTGTTGCTACATCATCCTCCTCAAGTCCACATATCTATGTGCCACATACTTGCACTATGTGCCACCAGATATGCTTGGGTCCTCTTTTACAACCCGTTGAGCATCCCTTGGACACTTCTAATTATGACCTCCATGATGTGGACATTGTAGGAGATCAGACATAGGGGATTGGAGCACACTCTGCAGAGTCCTCTCTTGCTAGAGAGGGGGACTTTGGAATAGTTACACAGGTAAGATTTAAGTTGTAAATTCATAATTTGCATTTGTTTTTAAATGAATATTAATAAGAGATAGTATCAAGTACTAATATTTATTTACATGGTCTATTTAACAAATTGACAAAGCTCAGAGTGAGCCATACTGCCAATGACAACACCATAATGGACATTCTCTCATTTGGCCTCAGCATGCACGCTTATATATTTTCAGACTTCGCTTTAATTTTTATTATATACCAAGCTTTGTCATTTGAATTATTAGCTAATGAAATTATATATTAACTTATTTATCTTGCTTCTTCTCTTGTAGGAAACACCCAGTGCAAGCGAGGCAACGCTTTCAACGTCCATGGAGGCACACGGTAGATAAGGAAAAGGTAATTGAACTCAAACTGATTGACCAAGTATTCTTATCCATAGTGATTTCATATAATACATCAACCCAGATTTGCAGTTCTACACACCTGGAATTCCCTGGCGTACGCACGTTATGAGCCACACATCCCTGTTGACAAGTGTCAACGTTTAAAGAGTAGTTGGAACACTCAGAGTAGAAGTGAAACACCTGGCGAGGAGGCCAAAACACTTGAAGGAGATAAAGAAAAAGATCAACCTAAAGAGGTATGTGTTTATTTTATTTTGTGTTTGGTAAATATGTTCCTATTACCAACAATCGTATGCTAACTTGGATCAATTTTATTTTTTTGTTTACATATATAGATTGACATTTCAAAAAAAGTTGGTTTGAGATTGGTCTTTGAGAGGGCATATCTTAGACTTAACCCTTTCTAAGAGAGCATATATGAGGTAATCAAGATTTCAATTTTAGAGTTCAATTATAATTCAATGTATATTGATTTTGATGTTAATTATTTGATTTTAAATTATATAATATAACTAATCTCAATTGTGATTTGAATTTTTCTTGTGCAGCTACCTTCAAAGCCAAAGAGTGCTTCAAAGAGGCTCCATTTTTATGATCCACCAGTAGTTTAGGATGAGATAGACATTTTGGCATGTATATTTTGAATAGATATCGAGATGGCATATGCAACATTTTATAAAAATTTGTTTAAGTTGGCATTGATGCCATTTTTGTATATGGGCATACACTTGATTATTGGATAATTTGATCTACAGAAGTTGAGAATCAAAATAATTTGTTCCTCATATGCATGTTTAAACTCTTCAAAAATTTAATCTTGAGCAATGGTTAAATATCAATGTACAATAGCATAAAAAATAATGGTTATATTATATAGTTCACAATAAAAAATAATGAATAATGGTTAAATTATATCATATATTGCCTAGTTATATTATGGTTATATTATATAGTTTAAACAACTTTGAAGACAAGAACAATGGTAAAGTTTAACATTTTAACTTTAAAGTTTAAATACACAAATGTCATTGTCTCACACTACGTATTTCATATTTGATGCAGTGACAAGGAGGTCCTCAACTATCCAAACTCAAATTCACTTGAATAAATCAAACTTTCAACCTTTAATCCATAACAATGGTGATTAATCCACAAGTTCCACAATTCAGACCTACTCACCTAGTAGGTGTCCAAACCTTTTTTTTTTATCTCAACTCTCAAACTATCTGACAAACCTATAGACTATGCACATTTTTTAGCACCCATTATTTCCAACCCAAACATATCAAGAAATCTCATATGATCACTTTGGACCAACTCCTCACAAACTAAGCTTTTACGCTGAAAAGGGCTCTAGTTAGCCCACTTTTACAAAGGAACACACCTCCAAACTTGCTGCCAACCCAAGATATCACTAGGCAGACCTTAACTGCCTCCAAAACCATAACTTCTCCAACTTCTAGTTCAAAACTCGCCTTCTAGAGTCTCATTCCTTGAAACCCTCATTTTTCACAAAATAGCCAAGGGTTTATTGAAAAACCCATCTCCAGACCACATACAACCTTGAAACCACTTCAAACATTCTCTATTCAGCCTGCACAAGCTTAAGAATCCTTCAACTTATGCTTCCCCCAAACTTTACCCACTTTTACACTCTAAAATCTCACTTTTCCATTCAAAAACCCTCTTTTCTCAACTAGGGCTTCATGCCCAAACATGCAAATGACCT
This sequence comes from Sequoia sempervirens, assembly GCA_007258455.2. Lineage (NCBI taxonomy): Eukaryota > Viridiplantae > Streptophyta > Pinopsida > Cupressales > Cupressaceae > Sequoia > Sequoia sempervirens. The sequence continues at coordinate 201,171,596 of VDFB02000017.1, forward strand.
CCCATGCCTTTGAAAACCTTCTATCTCATCAAACTTCATATTCTCACACTATTTCCAACGTATTCTAACTTGTTCTCAAACAATTTCTTCTTTTCACCACTTATAGCCTTGCTTTTAAGGCCTAAAAATGTATGTTTCCACTAGGGCAATGTGGGAAACCTCCTCAAATAACTTTTCCAACACTAAATTCTTCCTCCTACACCTACACCTACTCTAACCAGGCCCATTCCACTAAGATACAACAAGTACAGTAGGTGGAATGGCCTATTTCATCATATTACCCTCTCAAACCCTTAATTGAGCAAATACATACTCGTTTACAGAAAACTACCTCTAAGTTGCTTGAAACTCAAAGTAATTCCACAAGAATGGATTCAAATAAAATTTAATACGGACCTATGTCTGATCCAATCACTGTTAGAACAAGATATGCCTATATGAATTCGTACAGAGCCTTGAATCCTCAGAAAATAATGCAAATCTCAAAAAATTACTTAGAAAATAGAATTTTTAATGATCTTTTCTTCACTTCAAACATCTAACTCTTGCCTCAGCTTATGGGAGGCCTATTTAAGCCCCTAACAACAAAAACAAATGACCCAACCTCTTCAACTACCTCTCCAACCAACTTAATCGTTGGCATTCCTTCTAATTTTCATTTTTTGCCATGACAACATTTTTTCGCATTATAGAAACATTTACATAATGACCCCACCTAGACTCAAAAACTAAAACAAACATTACATGACGGCCTAACATGTCCTTATTTGACAACAACATGAACCTAACTAGACCAATCCTCAAAATAGAGGAACATAGTGCTTTGCACCAATATTGGATTATCATTACATATTGAAATTCAAAAAATATCATATATCATTTATAGTCCATAGAAAATATTACTAGTTTCTTCTCCTTCTCTCACAAATTTTCATGTTTTGTTTCATGTAGCATTTCTTAGAAAGTAGACAAATGATAATTATCATGTTCTAGTGCAGGAGCATCCACATGCCTATCATGCCTCCAAGAGTCAAAGTTTGAGTTTTATATTGTTTTGTGTTGTTTCATGTTAATAAGGTCATTTTATACCATTAATGATCATTTGGAGTCATTTTAGAAGTCTGTGGGTCATTTGGGTAAAAGATGTAAAAAAATTTCAAATGTTGTCAATGTTGTCAATGACAAGTTTTCAATTGTAATGACAATTTTTTGAAATGTTGTTAAAATTTAGTTGGAGTTCAAGTTGGAGGCTAAAAACTAGTTGTAAGGGCATAAATAAATCTTGTAAACATGACCTCGGGGTTGGAGAAGTTGAAAATAAGAATTTGCATCTTTGAGGAAGAATATTTGTGTTTTTCCAACATCCTATGTTGTTCTTTTGCTTTTGTACGGTCTATACAACCTTATTATGATTTTAAAATGTGTGATATGATTAGATAATTGAGTTAGTTTTCAAATGTCTTTGGTTTGGTCAAACTTTATGGAGATTTGAATAAGTTATGGTAATTATACCACTGGCAGCCTGAAATTTTTTTTCTACAACTTTTGTTCTGCAACTCGTACAACCAAACTGACTGCTCCAACACATTCGGATGTGTATGTTTAGGTTAGGTATGGTCCCCTTTCACACCCAAACAGGTCGAAGTAGTCTAAGCTACATTGACTCAGTGAATTCCTTAAGAGTCCAAAGTGCAAAAGGGTAGCAATCTTTGATGTGTTGTTACTCGAAAACTGTGATGCCTACAAAATTTTTGTCTAAGGCTACAAGATCATGTTGGGCCCGTCTATAATAACCTCTCTCAGGTTTTTCTATCTCAAAGGCGTTTTCCCATGGTGATGAGTTTTCAGTTGAGAGAAAAGTTGTCAAATGCAAGCAGTGTAAAGTTGCAAAGTGGTGCAACTTTCGTTTTGCAACTCGTATGACCAAATAGATTGTTCCAACCCATCTGAATGGGTACTTTTACACTAGGAATGGTCCTCTTTTGCACCCAAATACATTGAATCACTCTGAGCTACATTGAACTGACGATTTCCCTTAAGAGTCCAAAGTGCTAAAAGGAAGCAATCTTTGAAGGGCTATTTCTTAGATACCGTGATGCTTATAGACGCTCCATCTGAGACTATGGGATCATGTTGGAACCTTCTACAATAACCTCTTAGTTTTTGCTATCTCAGAGGTGTTTTCCCGTGGTGACAAGTTTTCAATTAAGGAAAAAATTGTCAAATGTAAGCAGTGTAAAGTTGCAAAGTGGTGCAACTTTCATTCTGCAACTTGTACGACCAAAAAAACTGTTCCAACACATCCAAATGGGTATGTTTATGCTAGGGATGGTTCTCTTTTGCACCAAAATATGTCGAATCACTTCGAGCTACATTGGACCGGCGATTTCCCTCAAAAGTTTAAAGCGCTAAAAGATAGCAATCTTTGAATGGCTATTTCTTAGAAACTATGATGCTTACAAACTCTTCGTCTAAGGCTATGGGATCATATTAAGGCCCTCTACAATAACCTCTCTCAGGTTTTGCTATCTCGGAGGCGTTTTCCCGTGGTGACGAGTTTTCAGTTGAGGAAAAAATTGTCAAATGCAAGTAGTGTAAAGTTGCAAAGTGGTGCAACTTTCATTTTGCAACTCATACGACCAAATGAATTGTTCCAACACGTCCGAATTGGTACATTTAGGCTAGGTATGGTCCTCTTTTACACCCAAATACTTCGAATCACTCCAAACTACATTGGACCGGCAATTTTCCTTAAGAATCCAAAGTGCTAAAAGACAACAATCTTTGAAGGGTTATTTCTTAGAAATTGTGATACTTACAAACTCTTTGTATGAGACTATGGGATTGTGTTGGGACCCTCTACAATAACCTCTCTCGATTTTTTCTATCTCAGAGGTGTTTTCTTGTGGTGATGAGTTTTCAGTTGAGAAAAAAGTTGTCAAATGCAAGTAGTGTAAAGTTGCAAAGTGGTGCAACTTTCATTTTGTAACTCGTACAACCAAATGGAATGTTTCAACACATCTATATGGGTACGTTTATGCTAGAGATGGTCCTCTTTTACACCCAAATACGCTAAATCACTCCAAGTTATATTGGACCAGAAATTTCCCTTAAGAGTCCAAAGTGTTAAAAAGAAGAAATCTTTGAAGGGTTATTTCTCATAAACTGCGATGCTTACAGACTCTTCATCTAAGGCTATGGGATCGTGTTGGGACCCTCTACAATAACCTCTCTCAGTTTTTGCTATCTCAGAGGCGTTTTCCTGTGGTGACGAGTTTTCAGTTGAGGAAAAAGTTGTCAAATGCAAGTAGTGTAAAGTTGCAAAGTGGTGCAACTTTCGTTCTGCAACTCGTACATCCAAACGGACTATTCCAACACGTCCAGATGGGTACGTTTACGCTATGGATGGTCTTCTTTTGCACCCAAATACGTTGAATCACTCTTAGTTACATTGGACCAACGATTTCCCTTAAGAGTCCAAAGTGCTAAAAGACAACAATATTTTAAGGGCTATTTCTCCAAAACCGTGATGTTTACAAACTCTTTGTCTGAGGCTATGATATCATGTTGGGACCCTCTACAATAACCTATCTTTGTTTTTGATATCTCTAAGGCATTTTCCCATGGTGACGAGTTTTTAGTTGATGGAAAAAGGGTCAAATGGATGCAATATAAAGGTGCAAAGGGGTTTAGGGTTCGTTTTGTTCATCGTTAGTAAGTGAAAAAGTGATTCATTTACTCAAATACACTTAAGTCATGAACTACACACATGAATACAAAGTATATGCATTAAAACATGTAGGTCATAAAGTATACATTAGAATACTCAAATATTCTTAAGTCATGAACTATACACATGAATACAAAGTATACGCATTAAAACATCTAGGTCGTAAAGTATACATTGGAATACTCATAAACTACAAAGTATTCACACAAGTTGTAAAATATACACTTGAATACCCGTAAAGTGTACACAATATGCATAATATTATCATTCAATAATTGCTATCAAATATAGGATTTACAAAATGCCACATAGGAATAAAAAAAATGGCCCTAATATAGTCATTTACCATTAGGGAAAGGAAATAGAGCACGCATTGCCTTCGCGGTTGGCACAGTCTTCCACAAGAGTAGCATGTTGATGTTCTAGAGTGACAAGCACTTGTACGAACTATCAAGGTAGCAGTTAAACTACATACGATAGAAAAGATACTTAGAATAACAAATCTATATTATTCTAAATGACCTAACTGATAATGAAATGGTAATGCAAACTATAAAAGATGGTTACAATAATAAATCTATATTATTGTAATCTGTCACATACCTCTCCCAAAAGATCAGAGCTCGCTATTGTTGTAGCAAGTCCATGATCAATCATGTCAGGAATATCGCAATATACTTCAAATGAGAAATCTATATTGTCACAATAAAAAAGATGCTTAGACTAACAAATCTATATTATTCTAAACAACCTAAATGATGATGAATTGGTAATGAAAACTATAAAAGATGCTTAGAATAACCAATCTATATTATTCTAAATGACCTAATAGATGATAAAATGGTAATGCAAACTATGAAAGATGCTTACAATAACAAATCTATATTATTGTAATATGTCACATACCTCTCCCAAAGGATCAGAGTTGGCTATTGTTGCAGCAGGTCCATGATCAATCGTGCCTGGAATATCGTAATATAGTTCAGATAATCTGACATTTTATGCTACCTAAATGTGCCAATCCAACTAAGAAACGTAAAAGACAAAACACCAAGGACACCTCAAGATTAGCCAAAAGAGAGTTACAACGAAAAGGAATGCAAATAAAATGAAACACAAAACACTTTTACCTCCCTTGTTGTTGAAACTTCTTTGATTGGCCCTTGCTTGGATGGGTTGTGTGTTCCTTAGATGATAGATTGAGTGATTAAAATGCAAGCTTCAATATGCAAAATGATGGACAAAAGATGGTTGAATGATCTAAAATGACTTGGACAGCATGTAGTTGTGAGAGTGCAAAGTGTTGTGAAGGCACAATGGCAGCATAAGGTTATAAAAAAAAGTGTTGTGGAAATGCCCTTGAGGAGGGGGTATTTATAGAGGATCTTGAATTCTCTAGAGAATTCAACGGTCAAGATTGATCCAGGTCGAAGGTCAAGATGAGGGCCATGGTGGGTTGGGAACTCACGTTCCCTACATCTGACATGGAGGGTGAAATGGACAAGAGGATATGAGGTGGAGATGAGTTGTCAAAAGGTACATGAGGTGGAAAAGCCGGACATGCACCTTGGGGATGAGAGGATTTCCACAAAAAAGGATTTTTTGTCCCCAAGTGGGAGTGAAAGGGACTTTTGAGGAATTTTGGAATTCCTCAAAAATCTACATGGGAAAATGAAAGGTGGTTGGAGGGATAAATGTGAATTAAAAATTCACATTCATAAGATGACCTAGAGGATAAAAGGGGGGCTCCAAAAAGGTGGGACTTGGTCACATGTGGAGATTGTGACAAGTCCAAGGTTCTAGAAGCCTTGGGAGAATGGAATGTTAATTAAAAATTCACATTTAAAGGAGGAGTCTAGAGAATAAACGTGAATTAAAAATCCACACAGAAAAAGGGGTTATCACTAAAAAGGAAAAATGGAAGAATTGACCAAAAAAAGAGGTGCTAAATTTAGTTAATGATTTTGGTTAAGGTTGTGCAAATATTGGATTAGGCTAATAAACAGAAGGTTAGAGGCAAGTGGCAAATGTTGGAGGACGTGACAAGGAGAGAGAAAGTGAGGAATTTTAAATTGATTTTTAAATCAAAAGGAGGATAAGTGACTAAATTAAATAAATTAGTGTATTTATTTAATTTAGAGAGGAATAAAATAAAAGACAAAGTATTAATTATTAAATTAAATACTTTGTCAGTATGAGACACAGGGGGTAATATTAATTTAATAAATTAATATTAATATGATAGGCGTGAACGCAACAAATTTAATCATATGGAAGTGATTAAATTTAGGTATCTACATTTTGCCCCTCTTCAAAATATTGTTGAAATAACAATGTTTCGAAGAAAAGTGAATGTCAAGGATTGATGCCCCGGCCTGATGAAGAAGAAAGAGGATGCCCCAGTGTCTGGTTTGAAATGGAAGGAAGTGGTAGGGTATGCCCCCTCGAGAGGGCGGTTGGGGAAGAAAGAAGGGGCCCCGGACGACGTCTCGATAAAGGGAAATGGAGGG
>VDFB02000017.1:201177935-201200520 GCA_007258455.2 Sequoia sempervirens
TTTACGTCAAAAATTGCGTAAATCACAAAGGGGGGGTTTTTTGTTTTTAACTCACCTGCTGTCCGCCTGTGCCCTCGCGGTACATTGCCCGTACTCCATCCGCCCGGTGCACGATCGCGGTGTCGTTGTCTGTCGGCATCGTCTCCTTCGTTTTTCTCTCCTCTCCACTCGTCCGCTCAGCTGCTACAGTGCAAGTGAGCCAGGTAATTTTTTCAAATTACCTTTTAACCCCTCCCTCCCAAAAAAGGTATTTTTTATCTTTTATTTACCTTTTTATTCCGCCAACTAATTCCAAACTTCCCGGGGCCGCCATTCGCAAACCGTACGTCCGATCCACTCCGTTCCAAAGGCAAACTTGCTTAATTTTTCGCCCTCTATCTAACGGTCCCCTCCATTTCCCTTTATCGAGACGTCATCTGGGGCCCCTTCTTTCTTCCCCAACCGCCCTCTCGAGGGGGCATACCCTACCACTTCCTTCCATTTCAAACCAGACACTGGGGCATCCTCTTTCTTCTTCATCAGGCCGGGGCATCAATCCTCGACATTCACTTTTCTTCGAAACATTGTTATTTCAATAATATTTCGAAGAGGGGAAAAATGTAGATACCTAAATTTAATCACTTCCATATGATTAAATTTGTTGCGTTCACGCCTATCATATTAATATTAATTTATTAAATTAATATTACCCCCTGTGTCTCATACTGATAAAGTATTTAATTTAATAATTAATACTGTCTTTTACCTTATTCCTCTCTAAATTAAATAAATACACTAATTTATTTAATTTAGTCACTTATCCTCCTTTTGATTTAAAAATCAATTTAAAATTCCTCACTTTCTCTCTCCTTGTCACATCCTCCAACATTTGCCACTTCCCTCTAACCTTCTGTTAATTAGCCTAATCCAATATTTGCACAACCTTAACCAAAATCATTAACTAAATTTAGCACCTCTTTTTGGTCAATTCTTCCATTTTTTCTTTTTTAATGATAACCCTCTCTCCTATGTGAATTTTTAATTCACATTTATTTTCTCTAGACTCCCCTCCTTTAAATGTGAATTTTTAATTCACATTCCATTCTCACAAGGCTTCTAGAACCTTGGACTTGTCACAATCTCCACATGTGACCAAGTCCCACCTTTTTGGAGCCCACCTTTTATCCTCTAGATCATCTTATGAATGTGAATTTTTAATTCACATTTATCCTCCCAACCACCTTTCTTTTTCCCATGTAGATTTTTGAGGGATTCTAAAATTCCTCAAATGTCCCTTTCACTCCCACTTGGGGACAAGAAATCCCTTTTTGTGGAAATCCTCTCATCCCCCAAGGTGCATGTCCTTTTCCACCTCATGTACCTTTTGACAACTCATTTCCATCTCATCCACCCTTGGCCACCTCACCCTCCACATGTCAAGATGTGAGGGCTTGTGGGTTCTCAACCCACCATAGCCCTTCATCTTGACCTTGTTGGATCAATCTTGACCCTTGAATTCTCTAGAGAATTCAAATTCCTCTATAAATATCCCCTCCTCAAGGGCATTTACAACACTTTTGATTTTCATAACCTTATGCTGCCATTTTGCCTTCACAACACTTTGCACTCTCACAACTACATGCTGTCCAAGTCATTTTAGATCATTCAACCATCTTTTGTCCATCATTTTGCATATTGAAGCTTGCATTTTAATCACTCAATCTATCATCTAAGGAGCACACAACCCATCCAAGCAAGGGCCAATCAAAGAAGTTTCAACAACAAGGGAGGTAAAAGTGTTTTGTGTTTCATTTTATTTGTATTTCTTATTCTAACTCTCTTTTGGCTAATCTTGAGGTGTCCTTGGTGTTTTGTCTTTTACGTTTCTTAGTTAGATTCACACATTTAGAGTAGCATAAAATATCAAGGTATACAGAACTATATTGTGATATTCCTGGCACGATTGATCATGGACCTACTGCAACAATAGCCAGCTATGATCCTTTGGGAGAGGTATGTGACATATTACAATAATATAGATTTGTTATTGTAAACATCTTTTATAGTTTGCATTACCATTTTATCATCAATTAGGTCATTTAGAATAATATAGATTGGTTATTCTAAGCATCTTTTATAGTTTGAATTACCAATTCATCATCATTCAGGTTGTTTAGAATAATATAGATTTGTTAGTCTAAGCATCTTTTCTATTGTGACAATATAGATTTCTCATTTGAAGTATATTGCGATATTCCTGGCATGATTGATCATGGACTTGCTACAACAATAGCGAGCTCTGATCCTTTGGGAGAGGTATGTGATAGATTACAATAATATAGATTTATTATTGTAACCATCTTTTATAGTTTGCATTACCATTTCATCATCAATTAGGTCATTTAGAATAATATAGATTTGTTATTCTAAGTATCTTTTCTATTGTATGTAGTTTAACTGATACTTTGATGGTTTGTATAGGTGCTTGTCACTCTAGAACATCAACATGCTACTCTTGTGGAAGACTGTGCCAACTGCGAAGGCAATGTGTGCTCTATTTCCTTCCCCTAATGGTAAATGACTATGTATTAGGGCCATTTGTTGTATGCCTACGTGGCATTTTGTAAATCCTATATTTGATAGCAATTATTGAATGATAATATTATGCATATTGTGTACACTTTACAGGTATTCAAGTGTGTATTTTACAACTTGTGTGAATACTTTGTAGTTTATGAGTATTCCAATGTATACTTTACGACCTAGATGTTTTAATGCGTATACTTTGTATTCATGTGTGTAGTTCATGACTTAAGTGTATTTGAGTATTCTAATGTATACTTTATGACCTACGTGTTTTAATGCATATACTTTTTATTCATGTGTGTAGTTCATGACTTAAGTGTATTTGAGTAAATGAATCACTTTTTCACTTACTAACGATGAACAAAACAAACCCTAAACCCCTTTGCACCTTTATATCGCATCCATTTGACCCTTTTTCCATCAACTAAAAACTTGTCACCATGGGAAAATTCCTTAGAGATATAAAAAAAAAAGATAGGTTATTGTAGAGGGTCCCAATATGATCTCATAGCCTCAGACAGAGAGTTTGTAAACATCATGGTTTTGTAGAAATAACCCTTCAAAGATTGTTGTCTTTTAGCACTTTGGACTCTTAAGGGAAATCGTTGGTCTAATGTAACTAAGAGTGATTCAACGTATTTGGGTGCAAAAGAAGACCATCCATAGCGTAAATGTACCCATCTGGACATTTTGGAATAGTCTATTTGGATGTACGAGTTGCAGAACGAAAGTTGCACCACTTTGCAACTTTACACTACTTGCATTTGACAGCTTTTTCCTCAACTGAAAACTCATCACCACAGGAAAACGCCCCTGAGATAGAAAAAATTGAGAGAGGTTATTGTAGAGGGTCCCAACATGATCCCATAGCCTTAGACGAAGAGTCTGTAAGCATCATGGTTTCTGAGAAATAGCCCTTCAAAGATTTCTTCTTTTTAACACTTTGGACTCTTAAGGGAAATTGCCGATCCAATGTAACTTGGAGTGATTCAGCGTATTTGGGTGCAAAAGAGGACCATCTCTAGCATAAACATACCCATATAGATGTGTTGAAACAGTCCGTTTGGTTGTACGAGTTATAAAACGACAGTTGCACCACTTTGCAACTTTACACTATTTGCATTTGACAACTTTTTTCTCAACTGAAAACTCGTCACCACAAGAAAACACCTCTGAGATAGAAAAAACCGAAAGAGGTTATTGTAGAGGGTCCCAAAATGATCCGATAGCTTCATACAAAGAGTTTGTAAGTATCACAGTTTCTGAGAAATAACCCTTCAAAGATTGTTGTCTTTTAGCACTTTGGATTCTTAAGGAAAATTGTCGTTCCAATGTAGTTTGAAGTGATTCGACGTATTTGGGTGTAAAAGAGGAACATACTTAGCCTAAACATACCCATTCAAACGTTTTGGAACAATCCGTTTGGTCGTACGAGTTGCAAAACAAAAGTTGCACCACTTTGCAACTTTACAATACTTGCATTTGACAACTTTTTCTTCAACTGAAAACTCATCACCATGGGAAAATGCCTTCGAGATAAAAAAAACTGAGAGAGGTTATTGTAGAGGGTCCCTAATATGATCCTATAGCCTCAGATGAAGAGTCTGTAAGCATCATAGTTTCTAAGAAATAGCCTTTCAAAGATTGCTATCTTTTAGCGCTTTTAACTTTTGAGGGAAATCGCCGGTCCAATGTAGCTCAAAGTGATTCGACGTATTTTGGTGCAAAAGAGAACCATCCCTAGCATAAACATACCCATTTGGATGTGTTGGAATAGTCTGTTTGGTCGTACAAGTTGCAGAATGAAAGTTGCACCACTTTGCAACTTTACACTGCTTGCATTTGACAACTTTTTCCTTAATTAAAAACTTATCACCATGGGAAAACACCTCCGAGATAGAAAAAATTGAGAGGTTATTGTAGAAGGTTCCAACATGATCCCATAGTCTCAGATGGAGCGTCTATAAGCATCACAGTATCCAAGAAATTACCCTTCAAAAATTGCTTCCTTTTAGCACTTTGGACTCTTAAGGGAAATCGTCGGTTCAATGTAGCTCAGAGTGATTCAACGTATTTGGGTGCAAAAGAGGACCATTCTTAGCATAAACGTACCCATTCAGACGTGTTGGAACAGTCTGTTTGGTCATACAAGTTGCAAAATGAAAGTTGCACCACTTTGCAACTTTACATTGCTTGCATTTGACAACTTTTCTCTCAACTGAAAACCCATCACCATGGGAAAACAACTTTGAGATAGAAAAAACCGAGAGAGGTTATTATAGAGGGGCCCAACGCGATCTTGTAACCTCAAACAAAATTTTTGTAGGCATCACAGTTTTTGAGTAACAACCCATCAAAGATTGCTGCCCTTTTGCACTTTGGACTCTTAAGGGATTTCGCCGATTCAATGTAGCTTAGACTACTTCGACTTGTCTGGGTGTTAAAGGGGACCATTCCTAAACTAAACATACCCATCTGGATGTGTTGGAGTAGTCAGTTTGGTCGTACGAGTTGCATAACAAAAGTTGCAGAAAAAAAATTCCAGGTTGCTAGTGGTATAATTACCATAACTTATTCAAATCTCCATAAAGTTTGACCAAACTAAAGACATTTGAAAACTAACTCAATTATCTAATCATACCACACATGTGAAAATCATAATAAGGCTGTATAGACCGTACAAAAGCAAAAGAACAACATAAGACGTTGGAAAAACACAAATATTCTTCCTCAAAGATGCAAATTCTTATTTTCAACTTCTCCAACCCTGAGGTCATGTTTACAAGATTTATTTATGCCTTTACAAGTAGTTTTCAGCCTCCAACTTGAACTCCAACTAACTTTTAACAACATTTTAAAAAGTTGTCATTACAATTGAAAAGTTGTCATTGACAACATTGACAACATTTGACAATTTTTTACATCTTTTACCCAAACGACCCACAAACTTCTAAAATGACTCCAAATGATCATTAATGGTATAAAATGACCTTATTAACATGAAACAACACAAAACAATATAAAACTCAAACTTTGACTCTTGGAGGCATGATAGGCATGTGGATGCTCCTGCACCAGAACATGATAATTATCATTAGTCTACTTTCTAAGAAATGCTACATGAAACAAAACATGAAAATTTGTGAGAGAAGGAGAAGAAACTAGTAATATTTTCTATGGACTATAAATGATATATGATATTTTTTGAATTTCAATATGTAATGATAATCCAATATTGGTGCAGAGCACTATGTTCCTCTATTTTGAGGATTGGTTTAGTTAGGTTCATGTTGTTGTCAAATAAGGACATGTTAGGCCATCATGTAATGTTTTTTTTAGTTTTTGAGTCTAGGTGGGGTCATTATGTAAATGTTGCTATAATGCAAAAAAATGTTGTCATGGTAAAAAATGCAAATTAGAAGGAATGACAATGGTTAAGTTGGTTGGAGAGGTAGTTGAAGAGGTTGGGTCATTTTTTTTGTTGTTAGGGGCTTAAATAGGCCTCCCATAAGCTGAGGCAAGAGTTAGATGTTTGAAGTGAAGAAAAGATCATTAAAAATTCTATATTCTTAGTAATTTTTTGAGATTTGCATTGTTTTCTGAGGATTCAAGCCTCTATACGAATTCGTATAGGCATATCTTGTTCTAACAATGATTGGATCAGACATAGGACTGTATTAAATTTGATTTGAATCCATTCTTGTGGAATTACTTTGAGTTTCAAACAACTTAGAGGTAGTTTTCTGTAAACGAGTATGTATTTGCTCAATTAAGGGTTTGAGAGGGTAATATGATGAAATAGGCCATTCCACCTATTGTACTTGTTGTATCTCAGTGGAATGGGCCTGGTTGGAGTAGGTGTAGGTCTAGGAGGAAGAATTTAGTGTTGGAAAAGTTATTTGAGGAGATTTCCCATGCTGCCCTAGTGGAAACATACAGTTTTAGGCCTTAAAAGCAAGGCTATAAGTGGTGAAAAGAAGAAATTGCTTGAGAACAAGTTAGAATAGGTTGGGAATAGTGTGAGAATGTGAAGTTTGATGAGATAGAAGGTTTTAAAAGGCATGGGAGGTCATTTTTATGTTTGGGCATGAAGCCCTAGTTGAGAAAAGAGGGTTTTTGAATGGAAAACTGAGGTTTTAGAGTGTAAAAGTGGGTAAAGTTTGGGGGAAGCATAAATTGAAGGATTCTTAAGCTTTTGCAGGCTGAATAGAGAATGTTTGAAGTGGTTTCAAGGTTGTATGTGGTTTGGAGATGGGTTTTTCAATAAACCCTTGGCTATTTTGTGAAAAATGAGGTTTTCAAGGAATGAGACTCTAGAAGGCGAGTTTTGAACTAGAAGTTGGAGAAGTTGTGGTTTTGGAGGCAGTTAAGGTCTGCCTAGTGATATCTTGGGTTGGCAAAAATTTTGGAGGTGTGTTCCTTTGTAAAAGTGGGCTAACTAGAGCCCTTTTCAGTGTAAAAGCTTAGTTTGTGAGGAGTTGGTCCAAAGTGATCATATGAGATTTCTTGATATGTTTGGGTTGGGAATAATGGGTGCTAAAAAATGTGCATAGTCTATAGGTTTGTCAGATAGTTTGAGAGTTGAGATAAAAAATAAAGGTTTGGACACCTACTAGGTGAGTAGGTCTGAATTGTGGAACTTGTGGATTAATCACCTTTGTTATGGATTGAAGGTTGAAAGTTTGATTTATTCAAGTGAATTTGAGTTTAGATAGTTGAGGACCTCCTTGTCACTGTTTCAAATATGAAATAAGTAGTGTGAGACAATGACATTTGTGTATTTAAACTTTAAAGTTAAAATGTTAAACTTTACCATTGTTCTTGTCTTCAAAGTTATTTAAACTATATAATATAACCATAATATAACTAGGAAATATATGATATAATTTAACCATTATTCATTATTTTTAATTGTGAACTATATAATATAACCATTATTTTTTATGCTATTGTACATTGATATTTAACCATTGCTTAAGATTAAATTTTTGAAGAGTTTAAACATGCACATGAGGAACAAATTATTTCGATTCTCAACTTTTGTAGATCAAATTATCCAATAATCAAGTGTATGTCCATATACAAAAATGGCATCAATGCCAACTTAAACAAAGTTTTACAAAATGTTGCATATGCCATCTTGATATCTATTCAAAATATACATGCCAAAATGTCTATCTCATCCTAAACTACTAGTGGATCATCAAAATGGAGCCTCTTTGAAGCACTCTTTGGCTCTAAAGGTGGCTTCACAAGAAAATTCAAATCACAATTGAGATTAGTTATATTATATAATTTAAAATCAAATAATTAACATCAAAATCAATATACATTGAATTATAATTGAACTCTAAAATTGAAATCTTGATTACCTCATATATATGTCTCTTCAAAAGGTCAGGAGTCCTAGAATATGCCCCTCTCAAAGAACCAATCAAACCAACTTTTGAAATCTCAATCTATATATGTGAACAAAAACATAAAATTGATACAAGTTAGCATACAATTGTCGGTAATAGGAACATATTTACCAAACACAAAATAAAATAAACACATACCTCTTTAGGCATCTCTTTTTCTTTATCTCCTTCAAGTGTTTTGACACCTCCTCCTTGAGGTGTTTCAACACCTACTCCTTAAGGTGTTCCAAAACCTACTCCTTCAGGCGTTGTGACACTTGTCAACAAGGATGTGTAGCTCATAACTGCCTGTACATAAAAATGACAAGTGTATGAAACTACCAATCTAGGTCGATGTATGTATAATCACTATAAGATCTTAAAAATCTTAATTCAATTGAATTTGAGTTCAATTACCTTTCCCTTATCTACCATTGTGCCTCCATAGTTTGGATAACGTTGCACCTCACTTGCACTAGGTGTTTCCTACAAGAGGAAAATAAGATAAACATATAAGTTAATATATAATTTCATTAATGACAATTCAAATGACAAGCAAGTATATAATAAAAAAATTTAAACAAGTGAGTGCGAAAATATATATCGCGTGCATGTCGAGGCCAAATGAAATGGCCCTGAGGGTGTTATTAGTAACTTATGTAAACTCCTCCTCAGACATCAACTGTTAAATAGACCATGTAAATAAATATTAGTACTTGATACTATCTCTTATTAATATTCATTTAAAAACAAATGCAACTTATGAATTTACAACTTAAATCTTACCTGTGTAACTATTCCAACGTCCCCCTCTCTAGCGAGAGAGGACTCTGCAAGGTGTGCTCCAATCCCCTATGTCTGATCTCCTACAATGTCCACATCATGGAGGTCATAATTAGAAGTGTCCAAGGGATGCTCAACGGGTTGTACAAGAGGACCCAAGCATATATGGTGGCACATAGTGCAAGTATGTGGCACATAGATATGTGGACTTGAGGAGGATGATGTAGCAGCACTCGATCCATCGCCAACATCATTAGCATGTGGTTGAGCTACTATAGCAGTATGGGAAACCAAAAGATCACTCAAAGAGTGAATAGCCTGAATAGTCTGTGTGGTTGCATCCTCGATAATATTTGGATGATGTATTAGAGGTGGCTAAGGAAGGGGAGGAGGGGGAACATATGGGCCCTGGACTACTCTAACTGCCCCTAGTCTATCTTGGGTAATACCTCCACCTATGCTCTGGAAGGGTTTAATGTCAAAGTAATTGACATGATGCCCTAACACAAACTCAACATATATTTTTTTAATAAAGTAAAATGGTACATCAATATTGTTGTTGGGTGGTTTATCAAAAACCATCCACTAACGATCCCAAAATTTATCTACAATGTCCTTATTCATGCACCTTTTTATATAAATATTTGCTTTATTAACATTAATTGACAGACCGGTGTAGGGGTTAACAAATAAAGATGCTATTTGGGATTTTGTTATTTCGAGATCTTTCACCTCTTCGTAAGACAATCCATAGGAGTAATATTCCCTCATGGTTTCTTGCCACAAAAGAATGGAATTATGTTGGGTGGAGAGGGTTTCTATATTTTTAATTATTTATTTCAATGTGTTTGTCATCTGGGATAATCAATGGATTGTCTTATAAACATCACAAATGCCCCTCAATTGCTCCAAATTTTCACCAATTAACTGTTCAATTGATGGGCATGGAGGTGGTGGAGAGTTTGGAATTTGTGGGTTTTGATTCTTAGACATAATACCTGATTGAAGTTCAAAACTAATTAATCTAATTGAAATTACACAATATAAATGAAATTATTGTAAAAAACCCTAGTTTTTAATAAAAATCCGTAAAAAACTAGTTAAAATTATACAAAACTAAAAAAAAATCGATTAAAACAAAAAAAACCAAAAACTTACCTTACAAATCGGATATCAGCTAAAATTCAATATTGGATATGCCCTCATCGTCACTGTTACTATGGCTCCAGGTTTAAAATGACTGTCGCGGCCACTTTTTGGGTATATATTACTTGACACAGATTAGATATCCAATACAAATTGGATATCCGATTTGTACTACTTTGGCTTGGGCATGCTATGGAGTAATGTACTGACACCCAACCCAAAAAAATTCAACTCAGGATTTTTCGCATTTTTTGGTGAATGCAAAACACTACTTTTTTCATATCGCCACTTTTTGGCCCATCATGATCTTGCACATGCCCTGACACTTATGTCGAATATAATAGAGTTTCTACTCCATAGGAATATGCTGCTCAAAAAGGTTGCTTACTTCAAATAAGGGAGAGTCATGTGATTTAAAATAAAAGGTTGCTTACTTCAAATATTATATGATTTAATATTTGTAAGAAGATATCTTTCGGTGTTATTTATATAGATTTTCTATAAAGATAGATATACTAGTATAAGCTACACATTCAAATACATCAATATTTTTTTGAGTCCATCCAAATATTCGTGGGAAAGTCATATCCATTAGAATATGTCTCGATATCTCCAAAACACCTACAAAATCCATAAGGCATGAAAAATCCTAGAAAAGTTCATCTACTACCAAAGGTTTTTTAACTATATTTCTTCCTTAATTTTTGAAAAGGTTTGGCCCATACATGGATAAGTGAAACCTAGAAAAAGACTTGGATAAATCTGAATGTCCCAAAAACTTGGAAACCTCTCCCACTTCTTTGCATTTATGCTCCTTGTAAATTTGGGGCTTTTACACCAATTAGGAACCATCATAAGTTCATGCACACATATCCTCAATAAATTATTTATTCCTTAGTTCCACCCTATATATGTACCCATCCATTACAATTTTGTTGATTTTTTTTTTATTATCATTTGGCCCTTTTTCATCCCCCAACTCAAACCATTATCATTCTTCTTGCATTTGTTAATATATAGAAATATATTATTATAAATAAAATAAGTAAATATTTTTTTTATAAAACTATTTATCAATATTTTATGTCATGCATAAAATTTTTAGAGACCCACAAGAGGATTGGCTAAGGAAAAGGCCTCTTGACCATTTATTTTGTAAGGTTTCTTTCTTGAAAATTAACATTTGTAGGTTAAGTAACTCAAAATTGGTCAATAATCTTATAAGTTTCTAGTTTAAAAAAGTGATCAAAATCAAAAGATAAATCTCCCTATAAAATTTAAAATTTTGAGATAGTATTATCCCAAGTCTTGCAATGACATCCTATTGTCAAAAATTTACTCAAATTTAATTTGGTACATCTTGATACTATTCCTAAGGTATACTATTCAAAATTATAGGTGTATTTTCCTTCATTTATGTTTTTCTATCTTACAACATAATTTAATCGATTTGACACATGTTTTACAATTTTAGTATTGACAAAACATGGTAAAATATTATAAATATTACCCTTCAATAGTATGTAAATCTGATTATTATTAATGTAATATTGGATTACTCATTGAGAGATTTATATGGAAGCAAACATAAATCAATAAACCATGATAAATAAACACATAACACTAGATGTACATGGATAAACCCTTGCAAGAAAAAACTCCATCATCAAAGAGCGGCATAAGTATGTATTAGTATTCAACACAAGAGTAGATATGTAACACACATTCTCCCTTCAACATTCTAGTAGCCCCTATCTATATGCGATTGTTTTTATCAAACGCACTATGTCCAACCCTCATGCATTTACATCTATTAATAGGAACATATAAGAGGTTGTTTTATAATATCATGGCATCAAAATGGTGAGCCATGAAAACAATATGTAAAGCTCCTAAACAAAAAAAAAAATAGAAACCATTTGGGTGATTACCCCTCCAAACCCCCTTGTGCAACCTTCAACTCCAATTAGGAGTCAAGGATTCAAGGGGACCTTTGGGTCAAGTAATCACATTCATAGGATTTTAATTAAAAATCACACAATCCTAACAATTACTCAATGTTTTACTCACTATCATGACAAGTATTCATAATGAAAAGTGATTAGTATTAGATTATGTATAGTCCCTAAACTTTTGGAGTCATTTGGACCCAAAGGGTTTCTCCCCACCCCTAGACTTCTCCTTAATGTGGGTCACACTCCTTCATTTCAATGAAATCACACACTCATAATTTCACAAAGTTTATTTTACAACTTAAGAATGACTTTCTAATTTTATTCCTAGTGGTTCATAGTCTTCCTAGGTGCATTTGTATTATTTCATTTTGTCTTTGACATTTATAGACTAGTTTTAGTATGTTTATGTTTTTCATTCTTTTCATGTTTGTATCACAACCAAGTAAAATTATGTTGTAAGATAGAAAAACATATATGAAGGAAAATACACCTATAATTATGAATAACATACCATAGGACTAGAATCAAGATGTTGTACCAAATTAAATTTGAGTGAATTTTGATATTAGGATGTCATTGCAATAGGGGTAAACAAATGCTCAATTTCACTTACATAATTTATTTTCATTTAATTACCTAATGACACATAAAAACTGAGGTATCTTTTCTATATTTCACATAACTAAACACATCTTAACATTTTATTTCTTTCTTTCACATTAATCAAATTATTGATACAAAATTATTGTCACTATTCCAGGATCACCTGCAAAAATCAGCAATGTAACCTTCTACAACAGGGAAAAACAAGAACATAAAAGTGCAACAATGAATGCAAGATATGACCAATATGCAATACTTAAGATTGTAGTGATATATTGAACTTACAACTGAATTGAATTGTCTAGGATGTACAAATGATGCCTTTCCTATAAAGGAAAAATATGGGATAGGGTTAGACATGATTTTGACATGTGTCTTAATCCTATACAATGAGATAACTACCCCAATAAATATTAAATGACTTAGGACACAAGCATTAAATTAAAAAAGATAAGTGACAACTAATGCTTAACTAGAATTAGAAAGATTACCTCCTAGGACCTAAGTGGACTTAACATGTAAATAGGACCTAGATAGGTAAAACAGCTATTTACACCAACACCCTCCCCTTAATTACAACTTAGGGAGTCAATTATTATGCAAAGATGAAAGGATGGGTCCTAGCTACAAGGCCATGCTAGGTACCCATGTACATAAACAATGCAGTCTCTCGTAAATGGAGAAAAAGGAGAAAACCCAATGGGACAAAACTCCTCACCAAAAGGGAGATGAAATACAAAACACTCTTAATGATGTATAAGAGTGAAAAAAACCCATCCGAGGAAAAAGATCCCCCCATAAGAGAGAAGAAGAGAGACCATGAATCCCCCCTCAATGATGAGTCTCCTACAATGGTAGAAGCTCAAGATTGAATGATGAAGATGATCCAATATCACTAAACAACATTATTCCCCTTAGGGAGAAGCCAAAATAGGATGATATGTGAGATACCTTTCCATTCTTGAAAGGAAGATGTTGGAAGAAGAATGATATGGGATGTCTCAGAACTATGCTCAAGTGTCTCCATGTTGATGCCAAAAGATGACACACTCCAAACAGGCATTCTAGGCCACACAACTAAAGATGTTAATGCAAAATCTCATAAAGAAGGATGTAGAACACACTCCAAAGATGAAAATTCCTCCTCTAAAGACAAATAAGCCTCCTCCAAATGTTGTCTAAAAGTATCCACACTCATGTCAAGTTGTAAAGAGTGATCATGTAGAGAATGAACAAAAGGGTTAGAGTATTCCCTTGCAACAACTAAAGAAGAATCATCTCCATCAAAGAGAAGATGTATGTAATCAATGGTGTCTCCCAAATCTAAAATATGAGACTCAACAAACAACCCACCAATGTCTTTCAAGTATGCATCCCAAGTAGATATAGCTAGAAGACAATGTAGATCCTGTTGCACTATATCACAAAAGGACAAACCTGTGCCAACATGAGCATCATCAAATGCAACAAAATATGAAGGAGATGAAATGTGTGAGATGGGGTTAGAAATCAAATAGTAGAGACAAAAGTGATAGCCAACACTTCTAAGCTATAAAACCTCATCCAAACAAGAGAAAACAAATAATGAAGAAAATAAAAAATGCAAAACATAAAAGAAATCACTCCCCATTATGGTTGATTCTTTCTCTTGCTCTCCTTCTTCTTGTTATGCAACTTTGCCCTTAGATTTGTTGAAACATTTGTGCAAAACCTGCAAATGGTAGCAAGAAAGTTGGAGACAATTAGCTGTTAAGCTGAAAATGGAGAAGGGAGGTTGTTTTTATAGACAACTATTCAAATGGATGGTTGAGATTAATCTTCTAGAAAGATTCCAAGATCAATGGATGAGAATGCATGAGAGAGATGTTACGAAATGGATGGTTGAGATTAAGTCTCAGAAAAGATGCCAAGATCAACGGTCTAGAATTGATGCACCAAGAATAAGGCCGGATGCATGGAAAGCCAGACGCTGATCGGCTATGACGCTTTGATAGCTTTCATGAAAGACATGCAAGACATACGTGGGCTATAACATAAAATGAATGTTATGACAAGATTATGACAAGTGTTACCTTGGATCAGGTGGTGCATAAATAATTTATTTTAAATTATTTATTCAAAAAATGGAGAAAGTGGACAAGTGGAAAATAAATTGTTTATCCAAATTATTTATTTAGAGAAAATGATAAATGGAGCATTTAATTAAATTTATCAATTTAATTAAATGGAGAGATGAAAATTAGACTTGGATAATTAATTTGAATTATTTATCCAAAAGAGGAATGAAACACAATTAAATAATTTTGACAATTATTTAATTATAGAAGAATAAAAGGTCAAATAAAAAAAATGATTTATTTAATTATTGAAGAAAGGGATATATTAGTGACGCAATTAAATAATTTTAATTGATCAAGATAGAATAAAGATTAGAAAGTGAATTAATTAAATAATTATTAAAAATTATTTAATTAATAGAGGAATATGATCAAACATGATTGAATAACTAAAATTATTCAATTATTGAAGGACGAGGATGAAGAAAAATGACACTCGCAGGCTTAGGACATTTTTTAGTGTCTACAAAATGAAAGGATCAATAATAGGATTGGATGTAAGAACACCCAAGTTCAAGAAGCCAAATGTCTCCTCTAAATCATGGTTCGTGCACTAGAAGTGTGATCAACAACCAAAGGAACAATGTCACCATTAGAAGATAAATCTACAAAGGTACACAACCAAGATGAATGATCAACCATCCCAGTAGAAAAAATCTCTCTACTCTCCAAGTATCAAATGATGAATGAATCAAGTGTAACGCCCCGTCGTGTAAACCCCAAAGAACAATTAAAAATGCAACAATTTTTTTTTTTGAAATTATTAAGAATAAACACTAAGTTTACTAATGCAACTAACATAACTAATGTTTACAAGTTAAACACCTAAGTCCCTTGGGGTACACGAGGTGACATTACGTAATCAATCCCATAACATAGTTGATAATAGTAATTACCAATTCAACTAACGTAACTCATTCATTCACATGTCATTATTTAAACATTCATTAAAGATAAGCAATAAGACAAGAATGAACCATATAGAAACCATACATGTATTCATAGCAAATGTAACTTGGAAATATAAAGAACTTATTTACTCAAACATAACACAACATCAAGGATATTTACAATTATGGATAAGGCATGAATTACATAATGTGATTATACATTACATCATTCTACAAGTATATCTCAATGAGCAATTACTCAAAGTTACATCATAAGTCTACCCAATACATGGGAGAGCAACATATCAATACACAAAGAATGACAAAAGTACAAGTATACATCAGGAAACACTAAACTCTGGATCAAGCAGTCTCTACAAAATTTTGCACTGAAAGGTACAACTACAAAATAGGGAACCCAATGGAGTGCATAGCATGTTCCACCCGACCACCCCCGTGCTAGGAGTAAATAAGAAAGGGTCCCCAACAAAGAACGTCCAAACAAATACACAAGACTAAACTCCAAGCATGGAAAGCTAAAACACACATAAAGGAAATCATAACATCAAAAGACCACCTCCAAAACATAACAACAATAAATCACATAAACATATCAATAGACCACTTCCTAAACATAACAACAATAAATCACCAAATCATATCAATAGACCACTTCCAGAGGTTAGCAATGAAAACAACTCAAAGGGAATGCCAAAGGAGAGTGCCATCACATGGACTTACATGGATTATCCAGACAACCTATCACAAGGTGCTGCCTCCATCTGTGGTTATCCTGACTGCCTATCTCAAGGCGCCGCTCCATAGGGTGACTCATGCAAAATCATTAACCTCTCATGAAGACGAGGCCATGATTATGTGAACCATGGCCTTCTTGGCCCACCTTTAGTCTATGAAATCCCTAACAGGTGGACGAGGCATCCATAATTATCTTGTTAATGTTTAACTACCCACCCCCTAATTAATTAATTAGGTTATCACTTATTACTCAAACTCTAATGTGGGTTATCTTGACAACCCCTTTGTGCGCCGACGCCCATGTAGAGCCACTCTCCCTAGAAACCCAAATCATAACAACAAATTCCAAGGGGTTGTACCCTCAAGTACTCTAAACACAAAATAGAACAATCACGAGGCAAAACCATCTCACCAAAAGTCATAAGAATCAATTCCCATAAATACGAGTACAACCCAAGTGTAAACTTAAAATCACAACTATAGTCAATATCGAGACAAGTATCAAATAAAAGGATCACATATTAAACCACCATTTTCCCATGCCTCTGGAAGTTTTAACAATAACCTTATCTCCTATAGAAAGGTTGACTAACTTAAGGATCCCCACATGCTAATAACCGTTCTCAAGAAAATCGACAAAGAACTCAAAGAATATCAAAGAACTAATTATTTATTCAACATCAAGATATTGTTTAAGAACGAAAATTCACTATACTTAACAATCACATTTTAAGATAACTCATTGCATGAAATCCATCATGGAAGTTAAACTATCAGTTAACTCAAACTATTTCATTCATTAAAAAAAACACTCGTTTTGACTTGATAAAATATTCTTTCAGTTTGTCCAATAACAAGAAGATATCATTGCAATAACTTTCATAATGTTTTTCTATAATTTGGACAAGTGTATATATATTTATATTATACATTCAATATCACAATTTAGATTAACATTATCAAAAAATAATCCACAAAATTATAACATATATATATAATAATATATATACATATAAATAAATAAATAAATAAATAAATATATTTAAATAATAAATAAAAACGAATTTTAATAAAAATCTTTAATAAGACAATAATAATTTAAATATGCGCAGCCATACGCAACCCTTGGGGTGTGGTAATATATCCCCCATACAAATTTATTATTATTATTATATATATATATATTTTTTATATATTTTTTGTTAAATATTTCTTTTAATATATATATATATATATATACAATTGTATATTGTTTGCATAGAGTAATTTTTTTTTTTTAAATTTTTTTTCTAGACATATACATATATTAAATTGGAAAAATAAATTTAAATTATATTCATCTATAGGAAAAACTGGATATGGGTTTTTCCTAATTTTATTAGGAAGGTTTTCAATCCAAAACTTTAAGAGGTTTCAAAATCTCTCTACTGTTTTTCCACTGTGTTTTTTTTTCTATTGTTTCACAATAATTTCTTTTCCATGAGGCTCTTTGATTTTACTGTAAAAATTTCTATAGAGGCAACAAAATAATCACAACAAAACTTCAACAGCCGAGAACAAAGTTTTTCTACAAAGGAACTTTTAACAAACTTTTCTACAGAGGGTTACAACTAATTCATGACAATTTCCTCTTACACAAACAATTTCAGGCAATCTTTTCAAAACAAGAAAGCAATTAAACAAATAGTAAAAGAACCTGTTTTTCCTGAAGCTTGAAGGAACGAGGGTTGGAGCAAAGCTTCACCTCCGAAATTTCAACTTCTAAATCCTTTCCAGAAACTTCACCTCCAGCTAGAAGCAAAATATGAATCCAAAACATATGCTGAAAACCTCCACAAATTTTAACTAGAAACCCCCAAAACCCAAAGACTATTCTACCCAATTTCTTTTCATGAAGAAACTTCTTGCCATTCACAACATGCCAATATTCTCTCCGAGAATATTTTAAAACAAGAATTTTATTAAATTCCCACTCACTCTTGTAAATCCTCTAATATAAATTAATTAATTTTTAATTATTTTTATTTTAATAATAATAAAGCATTATAAGCTATTTAATTAATTTAAAAATTCAAAAATCAATACCACTACCTTAAGCAAATTTAAAATTCTAATTCACATTATAACATCTATTATTTTTATTTAAACTATCCACTCAATCAAGAAAATTTAATTAATTATCTTAACTATAATTCTCTACAAATAATTATATCAACTAAATAACATTAATTAATCACACATAAAATAAAGATTAATTAAATAACAATTATTCACAAATAAATAAATAAACAATAACAACCAATATTGAAATAAAGACAAGGTCAAGACCATGACATCGTAAAACTCACAACAAGGTGATGAACTTGGGACGGGGACACTTTCTTATCAACTCCCTTTTCAACATCATACCCATTGGGTTTATGGGACATGCTGAAACCTGACAAGCAGGTGGAGTCGGTGTCCAGTACCTGCATCCTACATAGAAACAAATGTCAAGTAGCATGTAAATCTCCATTGTAGACACACTGTGAAAGGTAATCGTGGGGTAGCAGGGCACTTGCGAGCAAGTGATGCCACTTCGTCCTTTCACCAAGACTCACTAGCAAACACATCTGAAACCATAACATAGAATCACAAAATCACCACATATATTATTAAAGAAAACCATAACATATGCAAATAACATAATCACCACATAATGTATCATCAAGCATCATAAGAAATGTCAAGTGCAACAAACCAACCAAACTATGAATCCACACAAACCAAAACCGATGAACTAATCACCCTCACAAACCAAGTGCAATTTCAACACAAAAGAGTATGCACAACACGAGGGGTATCAAATCCTCCCCCCTAGAACATGGCTTACTCCTAGAAGCCACTAAATAAATATCAATAAGCCTCTCTAATTCGAGATGCATCCTCCCATGTCACTAAAGTCTTAGCACTTGTCTTTTAGGCTACTCAAGACCTCTACAGAACTAGTCACTATATCCCACGCGGGTCTCAACCATGATACTTACGTAATTGGGACTACTTTACTGTGATACTATTATGATATTGTTAGTAATAGGGAACAATCTAATTAACTCATTTTCTTGACCAATTAATTATTAGGGTAAGAACAACTTTTTAATTTAATTCTTTCCTACTTCTTTCCCCTTATCAAACTAATCATTCTATTTGTTAATAAACTACAACCTATACCATAGTATTATTATTAGTATAAACAAAATATATCTACACATTAAAAGCATATTATAATCCATTTCCCTTGCTCTCACTACCTGTTATAAAATAAGGTTAATCATTTACCCGACAACCACACAACTTGAATCTATAACTAAGAAAGAGCGTTTATCACTAAATGGAAATTATAAACTATCAAATTATAAATCTACACAACCCAAAAAAATTCATGATGGAACACCTCATATGTTGAATAATGGAGACAATTCAAGTCATTTATTTCTACATAAATCTTAATCAACAATTTACTATCACCACAAAACCTAATATGTAAATCTATACTATTTGAAAATTACAATTTCTAACGCATTATACCAATTCATACAGAGACAACACACGTTTATGTCTATATATAAACTAGTATATCAAATTCAAAATATTACTTGATGCAATAATTCAACATGGTATACGTCTTTGCTCACACATTACAACAAAAAGGAGAGAAAGCAATACCGAGGAAGATAACTACCGTACAAGCAACACTATCCTGACAAGAAAACGAATGCCGTCAAAGGAAAACAAGTGAAAATGAGCAAGAAACTATGATAAATACGCCTCGAACATAGGAAGGGCTAATTTCACATAAAACAAGAATAACCATTACTGATTATGGACTGCAACCCAAGAATTAAAACCAAATAATCCCGAACACATTCCTAGCAGTCAATGCAAGTCCAGGGAAAAGAAGAGAACACCAACACAAATACAACTATAATCCATTGTATCATAAAATGCAAATGTCAATACGATGAAAAGTCACATGTGTTACACACAGAAGATTTAACAATGATCGAGTACCATGGAAAACCAAGCAGAGAGAAGTTAATTTCCAACCATAAAGAAATTCCTGCTATCTCCAAGCATAAGCGTTTGAATTGAATTTTCAGACCAATGTATTACTTCGTCAAATACCAATTATAGCAAATGTAGTTCTGGTTCATGGGTTGAACTGTCAAACTTCACCTAACTAAAACCATCGAATTGCAAACATGCCCTCCAAAATGAATTTCCAACACCAATGAATATGTAGAGATAACTCAAAGATCACTATGCAAGAACGATAAGCACAAGAAGACCACAATGTGAAAACCTAACAATGAGAAAATGTAGGGTTAATGGTTAAGGGCAACACCTTCTGCACATAGTAGAACTCCCTCAGTGCATTGCATATATGATTATCATCATGTGTGCATAAACTGGTGGTGCCTAAGGATCATATAATATCATAAACTGAGTATCGTCAACAAACCAAAAGAGGATAGGGTAATTAAATCTAGCAACGTTTAACGTGGTATGCTGGAAGTATCATGGTATGCTATGCTTTGAAAGATTTACCACAATGGTTTGACAGATAGGGCTCCAAAATTTCCAACAAACGCACTAGACTAGCGTAAATTTGCAAGGGATTTCATCCATGGTTGTGCGATATAATTCAACCTCCATCAACCATAAAGAAGAAAAATAGACTCTTGACAGATTTAGCAGCTACCTATACTTAGACAAACATACATGCATCAAAGTAGAAATTGAAAACTACGACAAATCGTGACTATGCGGTTGGAAAGAAAGGATGCAGACAGTGAAGGTTAATGGCATGATGAGTAATAAGGGGGCATAAAATTTAAGATACAATAAGGACCATAATATTCTTACTGAGATCAAATAATAATGTAGAGTATCATAGTTATAACACAAAGAAAAGGAAACCAAAATTGAATACCAAGCTCAGTGTACATTCTTGAATGCAACCATACTACCAAGATGGAGTCTTCACAGTAGATCGAAGGGTTTAATATTGATTCCAAACTAACATATAATGATCTTCAAGCTTTTAGTAGGAAGCCAGAAAAGCAAGGAAAGAAAGACGCACCGAAGCTTAGAAACTTTCAAACAAATACCAAAGGCAATAAGACTAGAGTATCAAATTCTATAATGGAGTACAAAGTTCCACGTTGAACATCAAGCAGTAAAATAAGTAATCAATTGTCTGCAACCTAAAATAGAAAGAGCAAACTCCTATTGCATAAAATAGTTAAATGAATGAAAATGCCAACTATCAAGAAATCACCAACTATGATAGGACTTAACACATTAGTGTCAATAGTTCAAACTTCATCTTAACCTCAAAATACTATAAAATCATAGAATAATTATTATATTTTTAACTTCACCATTTACACACCAGAAAATTTACTTTATTCACTTTTCAACACAAGTTCCCACACATTTACAACCAAAAAGCCAAGATTTCACACCGCAACTTTCAAGAAAACACCACTCTTTAGTTCATAACACAAACATTATAATAGAGTATCTCACATACTAGTTATGCATATTGCCAACCAAATCAAACAAAAGGGTGCACCTGCACCAACCGAAACTTATAGTATCAAGTACATTATTAAAAAAAGGGTTCACAAAACAAAGGTGCCTACTCGTGATTCCCTAGAGGACACTCTTCCGGGTCCTCATCCGAATCCCTCATGGCCATCTTAGAGGAGGAGCGATGTGCTCATAGGCATTCTACCTCCTCTTTTGTCAGCTTGGGGGCATGGGGTCCACACCCCAACGACAAGTCTCAAACTGTTGATGGCTTCAAGTGGTCCTAGTAACAAGTTTAGATTTGGCGGTTTTTCTACTTTCTTCTATCTTGATCCAAACTAGAGCGTGTGCCAAGATTTCATCATCAGAGATTTCTTCTAGTGGTTGGCCTACTTGCACTTTCTTCGTGCCTGGCTACTTTGGGTTCAGAACACCACCTGCCAGACTGCTTTGGGAACTTTGTAGTTCCTCACGCTCTGAACCATGAGAACTCGGTGGTGATGGAATTTGGCGGTGGGCTCCATGGCCACACCTCAGCCTCTTCTTCAGCCACGACCTCTACCACGAGGCATGATCCTGAACAACAATTAGGGTTATAAGAGATCAAGAGTTAACACAAAGGTTTCCTAACAGACTCAAACTACCTAGAGTACCTAGTGTTTGCTAACCTGGCTCTAATACCAAGTTGTAACGCCCCGTCACGTAAACCCCAAAGAACAACTAAAAATGCAAGAATTTTTTTTTTAAAAAAATTAAGAATAAACACTAAGTTTACTAATGCAACTAGCATAACTAAT
>VDFB02000017.1:201200620-201256336 GCA_007258455.2 Sequoia sempervirens
GAGAGAGGGGGAGAGAGAGACTTGAGAGAGAGAGAGAGAGAGAGAGAATTAGGAGGGGGAAGGGAGAGGGGAAGAGAGGAAGAGAGAGAGAAAGGGAAAGGGAAAGAGATAATATTTATATCAATAATATATATATACATTAACTAAAATATATAAATAATATATAAATATTTTACATAATAATATAATATATTATATACTATACATAATTCTATAAGAGATTATGATAAATTGTATATTATATATTAAATTATAAACTATATTGTATATTCTAAACTAGATATATTAAAATAAACTATAAACTATTTATTACATTTTTTAAATCATATATTATAAAATATATTACATTTTTTAAAGTCATATATAAAATATATCCAATATCCAATATTTATGACATGAACCTTACTGCCTAGGGTTTAGCCTCGGGCTTGCTTTGGAATTTGGCTAGGACATGCCAATCCTAAGAAGTCAACACAAAAAATGTGTTTAACAGCTTACCTTGCTTTTTTAGACTTTGCCCATGTGGCTAACGACTTTTTTTTACCCAAAATTGATGAAATGAAAAGGGTTTCTAAAGGAGATTCTCAACTTTCCACCAATATAAATTATGTTTTTCTTTGAATTTAATAAATAATTATTATTTATTTTCTATTTGAATTATGACTAAAGTCCTAATTGATAAGCTGATTGAAAAACATCTATAGCTTTCAAACGGTATCACATTTTTTGAATCCAAAACATGTGTCAAATTCTATGCTTTGCATACTATAGGATTAAAAAAAAAATGAATTTCATGAATTTTTGACCAAGTTAAGGTGGTCAAACATACACGTTTTTATATTTTTTAAAAGTTGTAATAAAAAATTCATAATTAATTATTTACTTCAAAAAAAATTACAAAAAAATATGCATCACATCAGGACATGAGTCCTCTACTTATACCTAAAATCTTATAAAAAAATATTATCATTTTATTGTGGTTAGGGTGGTCATACAAACACCTACTTCTTATTTTTTCCCTGAAATTTAAGTAATACTACATTGAAATTTCAAATTTTCACCAAATAGATTTTTTTTTTTAAATAAAAATAAACCTAGTAGTTTAGAAACTAGATTTAATTTGCTACATATTATATTCTTACATATTTTTAAAATAATATAGATAACTTATTCAAATTTTTATGTCAAGTTGCCTAACTCTGATTTTTTTGAATTTTCATCGCCACTTAAGGGCCTGTTTTTTCCATGATGATCCTACACATACCCATTGTGATTTTTGGTTGTGGTATTCAGTTACTTCTATTTACTTTTTGTTATTTGTGATTATATAGCTATTTGTGCTTGTAGCTTTATGGATAAAGATATTTTGAAGAATTTTTGGTGTTGGGCAGACTTTTTATAAGGTGGTATTGACATCTTGTAAACTTCATATTTACATTACCTGCTAATTATCTTTGGCTTCAACTTGTTAAGTTGATAATTGGGAAAAGTAGAGTACAACCAAATCTTGATGTGGAATTTAGGGCCAATGAATTGACCCCAAAAATACCTGTAGACTTGAGGATGTGGAAAAAGAAACATAGGCAAGTAATTCTTGGTTTGAAACATGCCCTGAATCTGAATCACAAGCAGAAACGAATATTCAGGCAAGAAAAAGGTAAAATGCCAGGTAGGTCAAGAAAAAGAAGAGGATAACGATCTAGAGCAAAGAGACATGGGAAAATGAGGGAAAAACATAGTACAACCAAATAGAGGAGAATATCATCCATATTTGTGTGTAGAACCATGCCATTTTTATGTATTCTACTATAATTTAGGGTTTCCTCAATTTCTCACATGTCTATAAGCCTTTAAAGGCAGATTACCATATTTAACACAAGTGATTTTGTTATTGTTTTTGTCTGGTGTTTGACTATTGTCTGAGAAATGTTTAGGTTGTACTTTACAAAGCTAAATAATTGAAAATACAAAATCACAACTGCAGGATATCTTGGAGAGACTGAGTATTAATTTAAGCAATTCCAAGTTTTCCAAGAGCTCAATTTAAGGAAAAATTTCATATAATGAGGTTGGCCATGTTTCTTTTTTGTATTATAAGTCATAACTAATATTATAAATAACAATTTATGCCATTATTATTCTATGAAGTCATAAAGCAACAATATGTTTTGTGTTTGAAATCAAGTTGTAGGTTTGTTGTGCTCAGATCTGAATTAGACTCAAAATCTCACTTGTTACTATTCTTTGAAATCTCACTTGTTAAAATGCCAAAAGTTAGAGGAAGAAGCCAAAAAAATTCTCCTCATGCCAGAGATACAGGCATTTACGCTGTCGACCACCTTTATGGGTGGTAGCAAAGATTGAGTGCTTGTTGACGCGTCATGAACTCTCTCCCCACAAATATCATTTATACACTCTAACTCCATCTAGGGTTGGGACAAGGTTTTCAATCTCCTAACAAAGTATGGGGTGGAGAGCTCCAACAACAGGAGAGCATTGGTTCTATAGGATAGAAACTCTTAACATAGTTTGCGCTTGCTATCTCATTTGTAAAACCTTCATCATGGAGTATCGTGTTTTTATGAAACATTCATTGTGAAGCCCATTAGCTCTTTATTCGTCGATGATAAAAATTAACAGCTAAGCCGTTCAAATCCCACCAAGTTCAAGCTTTGGGTTTGACTATTTATGGATGCCAAACATTGTGCCAAGCAACAAAATTATGGCTTTCCTCCTCTTTTTCAGATAATTTGTTAATGTTTCTAATCAGTGCTTCCATGCCCACTTTAAAAGCTTCTTCCTTTTGTCAGCAGCATCGACTTGCAAAGTTGACTCTTCAACATGGTTTGATTGCTCTGTAGAAGATTGTGGGTTCGAATCTTGGTTTTGGTTATGGGAAAATTCAAGCCAGGCATCATGCAAGTTGTGTTCAACATGGGAAAGGGCAGTTGCCAAGCCAAAGAAGAATCCTCCATCTTCTTCTACAATGCAACAAAATTTCAAAATAGATTTTGAAGAATAAATCTGCAATAGAAATTCAAAATACAATATTGCATTCATAAACAATATTTTGAGTGCCAAATGAACAATGAGAAAATCCTGAAGGGTTCTTCTCAATCACCATTCATGAAATATGGGTCATTAAGATTAACCCTATATTAATCTAGCTGATTCTTGAATGATATTATGCACTGAAAACATGAATCGAACATAATTGAAGTTTTTGGCATTTAACAAGGAACAATAAGTGTGTTCCTAGTTTGATCTAGACACTTAAGTGTCATTAAGATTGACTCAAGTTTAGTATAGCTAGTTACCGAAATGATATCACTTACTTATGCTCTGGACACACCAATTGTATAAATATTAAAATGTTGTGATTGAACAGGGAAGAATGATTGCGCTTTTGGACTGATCCAGATACAAAACTCTAGCTTGCGAAAGATACAGGGGTAACTATTTTTTAGATGGAAGTGGATTATGTATACACCTAAAAATGGTTTGGATAATCTACTTAATTAAATACGACTTATTTGATTAATTACCTTATTTTCCTCTACTATTAAATAAATATAAATATTTATTTATAGTTCATTCTCCTATTCTTCAATTTTAATTAAATATACAACTTCAATAGTTTGTGTTATTTAATTATCATATCTCTTCTATATATATTTAATAAAAAAAATTTATAGTTTGTTTTATTAAATTATTTATTCTCTTTTACTAATTTGAATAAATCAAATTATTCAAATAAAGGCATAAAGGCAAATTTCCTCTATTCACCCACCTACCAAATTAGACATCAAATATCCAATTTAATTCAACTGGCATTCACGGGAAAGCTTTGGAGATAAATTGGAATCAATCTCTCAATCTCCTTCCTCTGATTCTTCCTATCATCTACCCTGATGTTTTCATGGGGAGAAACCATTCCCATGATCAGTTCAAGGTTCTTCATCTCTTACCATTGAATCCTCCAGATTAAATCCAGGCCTTTGTTGTGTTGCCCCATCACAATGTGCTGTCGTGAATATATATATATAGCCTTTCTCCATAGGAAATGTATCCTCATCTTTGTGCAAACTTACTCTGCACAAAAAGAAATCAAGCATTTTACCAATAGTGAATCATTTAGCAATAGCAATCATAGCATCAATAGAATCATAATCATATTTGCATCATAGTTTTACTGTAGCTTCTTTCATCATAGTTTCATGTCAATTTATTTTACAATAGCTTCATTTTATCAATTAGCAATCATCATACATGATTACATCATCGCATTTAGAAGCATCTCATTCTCTAGATTGGCATTTTAACAGTCACAATGCTTACAAAATCTGAGAGCCCTGTGACTTGATAAATCTTTAGAGATAGGGAACAATATGACACTTTCAATAGATTATTGCTTTAAACTAGTTTAATTGTTGAATCTTTGATATAATGTCTTATTAAGAAGTGTTCTTAGTTTACTTATTCCATACTTACATTTTGGCGCCCACCGTGGGGCCTCTAACCCCATATTTTAACCATTTTTTTTTTAAAGTGTTTGTATAGGATACAGGCGTGTTTCTTTTAGCACGATCAAGGGATTCTGCAATGCTTCCACCAAAAGTTTTAGCGCTTCCACCAAAAGTTCTAGCACTTCTACAATCTATTTTAGAGCTTCCACCAAAAGCTCTCAGGACAATTGACTGTTCCAAGTCCAATACTGTTTTAGCGCTTCTGCCGAATTCTATAGCACTTATACCAAATTCTATAGTGCTTCTAAATTCTGCAACACTTCTGATGAATTAAATAGTGCTTCTAACCCCTGTTATAGTGCTTCTGTAATTTCTTTTCTGGATCTAACATGACCGCGGCTAGAAATTTATTTTGACGCATTCAGACTAAAAAGAACCAATCCTAGAGTAGTCATTTGGTTTAAAATATATTAATCCTAGGGTAGTCATTTGGTTTAAAATATATCAATCCTAGGGTAGTCATCATACATTTTCTATATTAGTTAAAACTAACATCATGACTTTTGCGAAACAATATCTTCACCTAGAATAGCAAATTGTCTTTTGGGCTTAAAAATTGAACATTGATTAGTATGCTTGTGTGGTGATAGGCTTATGCTCTCCCCTTAACTAGGTGATCATTTGCCAGATTCATCCTTTATTTTCATGCAATTTACGCTTTTTTAAATCCTTTAGAAGGCCTGCCATAGTGGGAAAAAGTACTCACCCTACGCGAATGACCTAAGTGGGAACGCTTAAAGCCAAGGATTCTAACCCACTATAATCAAAAGCGAGTTGTTGATGAAAGTCCAACTAGACGATAGTGTGCAAGATAACCATGCCCAAAGCCTTTTTTCTAAAGGTTGGGAGGTCTCCTGAGGGAGTTTATCATTTGTCACACCACACGAAAACCCTATTTACGAGCCATAGTGTAGAATCTAGTTGAGTCAGTAACCAGACATTGTAATACTCGCAGTGCAAGGGGAGGGAAGAATCTGCCCCCAAGACACTCACCATATAATTTCCAAGGACCATTTGCTCAAGGGATCAAGAAATCTAACTTTGCGTACATGCCTGGAAAAGACAAAAACACAGGTGTCCTCTAGGGGGTGACACAGTTATGTGAGTCGACGCAATTTTAAGATGTGGGTTGTTGAGTATAACAATGACCCTTTTGACCTTAAGAGTGAGTTTGTTTGAAGTGTATTTTTTTTAAACAAACCAGTGAAAATAGGACCATGTGTGGTTCTTGAACATACACTTATTATTTAGATTTGATTTCTTAAAAACAACTGTTCTACAATTGCTTATTGTGTTTTCAAATCATTAATTTCAGATAAAGATTATCCAGAAGAACACAAAAGAGTCAAACAAAATCAAACGGTGAAATTTATGATTAGGGATTGGAAATCCACAATGTTTGTCAAGAAATCCCTCACAAAAAGAGTCAAGAAACCAAAGAAACAACTTAGTTACAAGAAACTTTTGGAAAGAAGATGATTTTTATATCAAAGTAGGAAAGTCTTGCTTCAACATAGAACTTTCATCCATAGGTTTCACGATTTTTCCAGGGGATATACTGATGATTATGCTTTAGAACCTTTATATTCACAAGATTATTTCCAAAGAAGAGCTCTTTCACAGAAACATAATCATAGTCAACCTATTTTTCAGTATTCCATCCCACAACCAGCAATAGAATATTCCAACAAGCCCGATCAGTTCTTATAGTAGAGAAAACTTGGAAAAATTAGGCTTGTCATCCAAAATCAGAGAATTACCAGCAAAAGTATCCTATCAAAATACCAAAAATCTCAAAAATTACAACAAAAAAAAGGTCAGTCTCTTCACTGAAAGGAAAATTAGACAACACTGTTGAATCCCAAAGTAGCACTTACATACTTTGTTTCAATGCTTCTGACAAATTCTATAGTGCATCTACCGACTATAGCTAAAATTACCAGTGTCATAATTTACCAATATTTTAGTGCATCTATAGTCTGTTTTAGCGCTTACACCCTATTTCACAATGCTTTTACCATAACTTTTAGCGCTTCTACGGTCTGTTTTAGCACTTTTTCCCTATGTATTAACACTTCCACATAATAGAAAAATAGAGAGCTTTCAGAAATATCTGTCAGATTTGTTGGCATCAGAAACTCAGGTTTTTATCAAACATAAACATTTTTACCGTCCAAACAGTGTCTTAAACCTAAAACAAATAGGTTAATACAAGTCAAAATTCTCTTTAACTTAAACCTAGATCTTGCAAACAACAAAGTGTCCAATTATCAAAACAAAAATCTTGATTATTGAGTTAAGTTTCCTCATTAGGATTTTGACATCCTATCATCACGAAACAAAACATAATAACCAAATTTTTAACTTAGTCTCATCAATAGAATACATCATTCTATTCAACTTTGTTAAAATCCAATTGACACTAATCCAAACACAGAAGATCAAAGTTTAAGTGAAAACAACAAATACTTGTATGCCAATCTTGACAAGGTTACAAAGACAAAAACTTAGAGAGAAAGAATTTGAAACACCAAACATAATGGCTAAAGAAACCCCTTTCACCGATTTCATCAAAATGATACCAATGAGATAACCCAAGAGGATATACAAACCACCCAACAAGATCCAAATTTCCATAAATTCATGGAAAAGGTCTTGGAACAAGATATGGAAAAATGCCTCTTGATGTTAGCAAAATTGGGTGCAAAACTTCTAAAAGATTTCGACATCAATCGATTAAAGGAAACACCTAGAACAACTGAAACAAAGCCACACAACACATAACAAACAGATCAAGTGGTTGCTCTAACAGCTCAAATGCAAACTTTACAACAACAAATTCGGGATATGCAAAAGGGAACCACAAAGAGGTATTCATTACAGGACATTTGTCCTTATCCCTTTCATCTGAGTGTAGACATGATACCCTTCCCTAGGCACTGTGAGTTCCCCAAATATGACAAGTGTGAGCTCTACAAATCTACAAACACTTAAACCTCAAATACACATTAAATAATGAGTTAGTCCAAGCCATGCATATCTATAAGTGCTCCTATGGAATAATACATCATGCTTTATAAACAAATCAATTACAAACATGAAAGAAACAAACATGATCTATCTCTATTCCATATTGCATTGGTGCTATTGTGGAAAATAGCCCTTTCCCAACCCTTGCTAAGATAAGCTAAATGATATAATTCCAATGATGATGATGGATTAAGATGGGCAAAATCAGTTCTCAAATGAGGAGAGTGACTTTGCATAGGATTTGTGGATGAGATACAAATATTGTGGAGGAATTGATCAAGAATGAAGCCTTTCATTTATAGATTATTTTGATGAGAGAGATAGCCAGATGGATGAATGTGGGACAAATATTTGACCAATAAAATGGAGCCACTTGTCAACTTGTGAGTGGTTGATGCATGAGCACATTTTGGTCAATGTGCCAAAGAGAGGGAGATTTCAAATTTGAAGTTGAGAGTAAATGTTGAGTTTGACTTGTGCAAGGGGACATGTAAGAGCTCATAAATGCTTTGTTGGATGTACATGTCCACTTGTTTTTTGAATTCAAATTTGAGGGAATATTCCTCAAAGATGCCATGTTGATGGAAAATGCTGATTTTAATATATCAATAAATTGATTTATTGGTGCAAGTGGGAAAAACTAGAGGATGTGACATGCATTAGATTAGATTTAATCAGGATAAGATTAGCTTAATGATGATTACATGATTTTGACCTCTTTGACTTAGATATTTTGATTTATTTAAATAAAAAAGGGATGAAAGGTGATTTCAGACTTAATTAAATAAAAGATTGATCTATTTAATCAAGGAGGGTGATGATAGGCTTAAATTAAATAAAGTTAATTTATTCAATTTAAGTGCATAATCTTTAGAGATTAAATGAACCTGATTTGCCTAATGAATGGATTTAATGAACTTGATTAATTTAATGAGCAGATGAATATGACCTAAGTGCATAATGCTAATTTCACGTGTCTACATTTTTCCCCTCTTTGAAGCAATGTACTTGTTGTGTTGGTTCAAAGAATAAACTTGCGGCAATCAAATTTAAAAAAAATGATTTTTCGGATGCCCCATCGAAAAGAAGTACACTGGTTCATTTCCACCTTGAGAGATTGAGCGAAAAGATTTAATTTGAGGGTTGATCTCGCAATAAAGAGGTTCAAAATGGATGGTTATGGATGATGACGCAAATGAGATGATTTTAAGATGCTTAGAATAACAAATCTATATTATCTTAAACAACTTAAATGATGATATGATGTGATGATGGATGAGATGGATGATGTGATATGCTATGATTATGAAAATGTATGATTTATGAGATGCTTAGACTAACAGATCTATATTATGATGATGAAAATGCATGTAATATGATGTGCAAAATGATGATGGTTTGTGGATTCAGGATGGATGCACGATGGATGCATTGGCAATGTTATGTTAGCACGAAGGAGAAATGAGATGATGACAAGAGGATCCCACAAGTCCATGATCTTATGAGACTTTATTAGAGATGATGATGAGAGATGATAGATGATGATTTGCTTATCAAGGATTAGGATTTTAAAAGGGATACTTACCTTATGTTTGATAACACACATAGATACGATGCATCAAGGTATAAAGAACTAGGATGGCGTTGTACCTAGTGCGATAGACTTTGACTCAACAAGCAGATAGGAGTATTCTTGTTCACACTTGACATACGGAAACCTTGCTAAGACGTACCTAACAAAGCAAGTATTCACCAAGTTATTTTACAAGAACATCCGACAAGCACAACAGACAAAAGATAATGATCATTGCCCCCATTCCTATCTCTCTAAGTCTTTCATTTGGATATCATCGAGAGGTCCTTGGAATGAGCGCAATAAGATAAATCAAAAGAAAAGACCAAGTACGCAAACAAGTCAATGTTCTTCATATCTCTAGCCAAAGGGATTTGTTTTGATAGGATAAGATCCAAAGTGATATCCAAAATGATGCCCATTGTCGGAATGATATATCCTAGGGCATGCATTGTATAGGATGATGATGGTTTGATAAGTTGATTGATAGGCTATTGATACAAAGTTGATTGACATGTTTGAAAATGATCAAGAGTTTGATTTTGTTTTAAAGATTTCTTGTTTGCTTTTGATTTTACTATTGAAGCTTGCTTTTGCTGATTGTTGTGGTTGTTTCATTTGTTTTACCAAAGGATGAAGGTGACGATTTGTTTATTACGGATGATTGATTATTGCGGGTGCAAGCGAGATGAGATGGGTGGATTTTTTCAAATATCTGGATGTTTTTGACGTTTTGAAATGTTTTGAGGCTGTTTTTTTTTTGGAATTTTTTGATATTTCAAATGTTTTGATTTTTTATTTTTCAAATGATTTTGTGTTTTTTTGAATTTTTTCTTTGGATTTTTGTGTGTTTTTGAATGTTTTTGGATTTTGATATCTTTTTGAATGTTTTTGGATTTTTTTGTCTCAGGGGCTGATCAGAGATTAGCCTTGCCTACATTTAAGCTCAGAGATGACGTAGTTCAGATTCTGATGTTTTTGACGTTTTTTGTTTTATGGATGTTTTTGGATTTTGATATGTTTTGAATGTTTTTGGATTTTTGCATGATTTTGACGATTTGGATATGGATATGATATCAGTGCTCTATTTGGGAGTTTGTTCAAGACCAAGCTAAGGTTGATTGATCGCATCGATGGATTGATGATGATAACATTGTTGAGGATGCACAACAATGCAAGGATTTGATTGATCAGGATTGATGACAATAACATTGTTGAGGATGCACAACAATGCAAGGATTGATTGATCAGGATTTGATGATGATAACATTGTTGAGGATGCACAACAATGTAAGGATTGATTGATCAGGATTTGATGATGATAACATTGTTGAGGATGCACAACAATGCAAAGATTGATTGATCAGGATTTGATGATGATAACATTGTTGAGGATACACACAATGCAAGGATAGTGTTAAGCAACACAAGGATTGAGATATCGATCGGATTGATGATGATAACATTGTTGAGGATGCACAACAATGCAAGGATAGTGTTAAGAAACACAAGGATATCCCGAGATGATATTTTTTGATTGGATTCAATTGATCATGATTGATGAAGCTTGATTTGGAACAAAAGTTGTTCGAATGATTTGATGTGACATTGAAGGATACGTTAGATGCGACTGATATTGATTGTTCGGATTGATGTTCGATGAATGATGAAGATTGATATGGAATGTCATCTCATCAAAATATGCCATGGGCTAGTGATTTGGATTTTGGATCACAAATGCTTTGACCAATTTGGTTTCACATTTTCCAATGTTTGGATCGCCACATAAGTTGGAGGATATAGATCAAGATTTATTCCTGAAGCACGATGCAAATATATGCCCCCAGTGTCTAGCAATGTACGAAATGTGATGGGTGGATGCTCGGATAGGTGTATGGATGGATGGATATGGTAAGTATGCCAAGGATGCCAAGGATTATCTTGCGATAAGATAAGGTGTTTGGATAAAGAATGTTGATTTGGATAATGCTTCATGGCTCAGATAATGCTGAATAGGATAGGATCAATGAAAATGACCCATGTCAAGATGTTTACCATAAGCAAGCGTAAAGTGTGCCCCAAACTTTCATCAAGATCAAGTTAATTTGGACTATGGATGTAGATGGATGAAAATGGATTGGATCAATGGTTTATGGATGAATGGATTTATTATGGATAAGATGGATGGAATGTTGGATTTATTATGCATGGGATGAGATGCTTCCACCTGAACTAGCGCACATACATGCTCGATTCTACACATGATGCCTATTTTCCAGGTTTTCATCATGGTCTTTCCCAAAGCACCACTATAGTGGTTTTCACTAGAGGATGATTTTTTTCTTTACTGTTTTCAATCCTTTTTCTGATTTTTTTGGATTTTCATATTTTTTTATTTTTTTGGTTTTTCTGAAAGATTCATGCTGAACCACTTAGCGGTGTTGATGTAGGTGCCCCTGTCATAATGTGCCATCGATATCCTGCTTGAAGGAGTTGCTTTGCTAAGATACATGCAATTGAATGCAACTTTTGAGATTCTTGATCTGCTTCGTTGATACTGGAGTTAACTTTGTCTTTGTGCACACATCACGATAGAGTGCCTTCTAAATCCTTATGATGAAGGGTTGTTGCCAATACATGGTCAATATGAGAATTTGATATCATGCATGTAGGCATGGACGGAATGTGTTTAGGGATAAGAGATGGATTGGTTGTCAGTTTGGAACCTTTGACTCTCCAAACTTGGGAAGATGAGCAATGATGGATGGATACAGAAGTGTGTGTGGAATTAGGACCAACTGCTTGATACACTTTGTGCGTCGCTTGAAAAGCCTGCTTTTTCTTTTGTGGAAATCCTTGATGGATACTTTTCCCTTTTTTATTTTTCCCCATAGTTTCTTTAACTAATGGATTTTGATAGGGATAATCTTTCTTTGTACTTTTTGGTATCCACTTGTATTTGATTTGTCCTTCATGCTTGGCTTCTTTTGCTTTGATAACATTCTTTATACTTTGATTTAACACTTTCCTTTGGTGTTGGTCCCAATTCGTGGATGGGGTAATGGGTAGATGAAGATTCATGATGTGACTGGTTGTAGTATTGGCATCGGTTTCATCATAAGGATTCTTCGTGCTCCCTATGTTGACATTTGCTTGAGATGAAGTTGCCCCCAGTATGGTGGTAGTAGCATCATTCCTTGATTCTGCTTGTTTTGAGATGTCTTGTTCAGTAAGCATACTTTGATAAATGACCACTGTAGATGATATTATTGGAATTTGTTGCGCTACTGACTCTAGAATATCCTGTTCTGTCAGACTTGTTTCCTTGAGCGGATAATGCTGGATATCTGCATACCTGATGTCCTTATTCTAAATTTGGGATATATTTGATCTTGATGTTGACAACTTAGTTTGACTGTAGGAATTAGTAACCTGCTCTTTTTGTGTAATAATGTCAAGATTAAAGGAATCCTGTTTTGAATGAAGATCATCTACATGTCCATCCATAGGAAGCATCTCATGGGTAAATGGAGGAGTATGTGCTACATGGATATGATCATCTTGCATAGATAGGAGAGTGTCCATTAGATTATTGTAGTATCTTGAAGGT
Source organism: Sequoia sempervirens (assembly GCA_007258455.2). NCBI lineage: Eukaryota > Viridiplantae > Streptophyta > Pinopsida > Cupressales > Cupressaceae > Sequoia > Sequoia sempervirens. The sequence goes on from VDFB02000017.1 coordinate 201,213,360, forward strand.
ACAAATTCTTGATCTTGAATGATTTTGGAGTTGCTTTCGACATGCTTTGGATCAAGTTCTTGACATGGGTCAGTTTCAAAGGATGGATTGCTTACAAAGGGTTCTTGGATGTCGTCATTAGGCATGGTAAGTGGTTCAATATCCTCAAGTGTCAAGTTCAAGGTTCCTTCAATATCTATAACCATGAGGTCAAAGGGTGTCAACATTTCTTGGAAAGGACCATTGCTAGACTTTAGTGGAAGATTTTGATCTTGCTTTGGAATACATTCTTGAGATATGTCCTCTAACTCATAAGACGATGTAGAGACATTTTCAATAAGATCATTGGTCGATGGATTGTAAATTATGTCGATAGGATCAAATATCTCTAACACTCCTTGAAATACATCACTAAAGAGTGGCTCTTGATGTATGGTGAGTTGGTCATCGAATGAGGTGTAAACATCTTCAATGTGCTCATTGATGGATAGGTTTTGAACATTGTTTTCAACAATTATGGTGGAGAGATTGTGAATGTATTCAACCATAGGGTCAAGTGATGTTGACATTTCTTGGATTGGATCATTGTTGGTTGGTGGATTTTGATCATGATTGAAAAGTGACTCTTAATGTATGTTGATTTGATCATTGGATGAAGTAGACATAGCTTCAAGGTGCTCAGTGATGGATTGGTCTTCACCCTTGTTCTCAATGGTTGTGGTTGAGATATTTTCATCGTTATCAGTAGTGGTTGAATGTTCATCGTTATCCCCAATAGTTATCATTTTTGTGTTTGTGCTTGTGTTTGTTGGGTAGCTTGAGAGGCTTGGGCAGCTTGAGAGGCTTGTTGCACTTGTTGAGCTTGTGTTGCTTGTTGCATGGCTAGTTATTGTTGGATGGCCTTTTGGTAGGCCTGGTGAGCTTTTAGCGAAATGTTATATTGTCTTGCTACGTTTGGTTTTGGTGGTAGTGGTGGCGGATTCAGAATTGTGTTAAGTGTAGTGCCAAGTTGAGATACGCTTGGAGTGATCATGGTAGTGAGGGGTTGAGATATGATGGGTGTGATAGGGGTGGATGGAGTGATCGAGGTGATAGGAATGGTTGGAATGACCAAGGTGATAGGTCCTTGGGAGACCATGTTTTTATTTTTCAGGATTGATGTTGTCATTTGATTAGATACCATCTATTGGTGTGATGTTGATGGTATATTCAAAGGTTCTGATGTGATGGCTTGATTGGTGTTAGGTGGATTAATTTGGATGGAGTGATTGGTGCTAGGTAAAGGGGGAAACCCTAAACCAAGGAATGATGTTGATATGGGTAATGGTGGTGGAGATGTCTCTTAGCGTAATGACTCAACTATTTTGGTAAGTGTAGCAATTTGATCTCACCAAATTTGATCTTGATTTCGATCTTGATTCCCTTGATATAGTTGATTTGGATTTTGTTTAAGAAGATTTGGAGTGTGTACTTGTGTTTGATTTTGGAAAATGTTCTGATTTGGGATGACACTCAGATTTGGCGTGATAGGTTGAAATTGAAGATTGTTGATGTTGGGAATCACATTGCCTTGACTTGGAGTTGTTAACATCTTGTTTGGATTTTGAACAGTATTCGTATGATTTTCAAACATATTTATCCCAAAGTTTTCTGGATTCATGTTTGGAAAACTTGTACTTGGTACATTCTCATTTGGCATGTAGGGATTTGGTGGGATGACGTTCATTTGAAGGCTCATGCATTAATTGTTCAGTTGACAGACTTGTAGGTTTGGATTTAGATCTACCATCGGGAAATGTGTTCCAATCTTTGATTTGGGCATACTCACACTTGTTGTGCCATTGAAATTTTTAGAAGGTAATGATCCCATGTATGGATTGTATAAGTGTGAGTTTTGAAAATCAATTGGCATTGTAAGGCTTTGAAAGTTCAGTTGACTTGGATTACTCGTGATGTATGAATCAAGTTTATATTCCATGTTCGTCTTGTGTTTTGATCTTGCTGTAAACGTGACCTCTAGGGTGTTTAGGACCAATGATGAGATGAATGGTGAAAAGGGGTGAATGATATGGGTGTCGAATGCTTAGGAACTTTGGATCAATGCTAGACTTAGGGCTTGATTTTGATTTGGTTTAATTTGGATAATGAACTTGTAAACCCTAAGATGTTAGATGTTATCTTAGGATGAACTTGTTCAAAGGATTACTAATTCAATTAAATGTATGAGAAAGGATACATTCCCATACACTTAACTAAACAAGGTGATTTTTTATTTTGATGATTTACCCAAGTCTAGAATGATGTTTCTAAAGCTCTAAAGTTGTTTGGTGGGATGGGTTTTGATAAATGTTTGATTTTGATCCTAAATGAATCTAGGAAGGACTTTTTTACGAGACCAAGATAGTGAAGAACATGCCTTTCTCTAAAAGTAATTCAAAATCAAAAGACCAATGTTTGCTTGAAAACTATATGATCAAAAGATATCAAGCACATGTGTGGGGTCCAATTGATTTAATCTTTGCTTAATGGATTCTTTTTATCACAAACATGCTCTTGATTAGATTTCGAATCTAGATGTCTAATGTCTCAACTTTCCCCTTATCCCACAAAGTGTGTTATGCGGAAACCAAGGAAATTTGAGGCAAGAGTTACCTATTGTTGACCTTAGTAGGAGAAAATTGAGATGAAATCCAAATGTTTAGAAGGCTCTAAGGATATGAATCCCAAGGGAAAGCAATAACATGTGAATTTGTTCAAGGATATTTGCTTCTCCTAAAGGGTTTGATATTTTGATGATTCATTGAATGTTGGATTTCCAATGTTTTCAATCAAAGCACTGTGTTTTCAAACCACAAGCAATATGACGTCCTAGCTCAATTGGTACGTTTTTCTTAGTGGGCTTACCTCATGCCCTTCGTAGTAGAAGAGATGATTTTACATGCAACCATGGAAAAAATATAAAGGTATGTTAAGAATGAAATCTTAACCTCTATATTTCAACCAAGATCGGACATGGCAAGTAACTTTTTGGAATCTAAGTTCCAATGCACCACTTTGATAAACTCGGTGAATGGGTTAATAGGCCACTACAAACAAGGGTTTTATTTCATACTTTCCGTTCATGGAGATTGACCCATATGGCGAGAGTCCCCTTTCGAATCCATCTCATTGGAGCCAACTGCGTGATAATGGTGTTTACTCCAATACCCACATTTATATCCTGGTTGGAAATACTCTTGGCTTTAGAGTGTTACCAGTTGAGTCATTCCCTTGGGTGAGTACTTTTTCCCCAAGGCAGGCCCTCTAGGATAAACAAAAGCAAGTAAATACAAAATCCGTAACTCGATCAATCTTTGATGGCAACAAAGAGAGAGAATATATGCGATAATTCCCCCACTCACACTCGCACAATATCTTGTTCAATTTTAAACCCAAATCGAAGTGTGGAGGCAATCTTTTATGCAACTTAATGTCATCAAAAAGACTTTTGGTTCTCAAGATTGCCGTGAAGCGCGAGAGAAGTGCATAGGCCTTTTTAGATGAGATTACTTTGAATAAGAGATTACAAAACACGAAAAACACATTTTCATTTTAAGCCTCAAAGCAATGGTGAATTCGTTTTAAAGCACCAAACAAAATATGAGTTAGCCTAAAACAGAAAATTAAAGCATACGACAAACTCTCCAAGCATTTTGAAATGTTCGTTTTAAAGCCCAAAACCAAAGATGAGTTAGCATGAAACAAAAAATTAAGGCGTGTGATGGAGTCTCCAAGCATTAAAAAATGCTTTGAAAGTTTCAAGTTTGATGCTCAATTCTTTAACTCCAATCTTGTTTTTATTTTTTTTGCTCGATTTCAATGCTTGATTTCAATGTCAACCTTCACCTTTTTCCTACAAACACACCAAATAAAATATTAGAAATAAAATGATCCACCAAATTAAGAACATAAGTTGAATGTTAATAGTAGAAAGGCCATTATCAAGAAAAAAATAAACAACCTACTACATCCGCCATTTGAATGTCATTCTTGTGAAATCACAAACAATTTAGATTTTTGAGAAAAAAAAGATCACACATTAAGTGCATTAGTTAGCTAGGTCATATGATGATTGTATCTTGAACAAAAGCTAAAGATATGCAAATCTTTTAGTTTTAATTTAGAAATCAAGACATGACAACCAACTTTACTATTACCCCTTTGCAACAAATTTTAAATGCTCTCTTTTCCTTCATTAATGAAGTTGGGGGACTCAAACAACCCGAAGCCAATTTGAAACACCACCTTCCCTCAACTTGCAAAAAAGTAGGTAATAAGTTAAAATCCCATCAAATATTTTCAAGAAGGGGTCCACTTATTAAAATTTCACAATCAAGGCCTTGTCTCCAAATCACTATAGATATTGATAATGATTTTAAATTTCCAACAACAATTTCAAAATCTATCAATAGCATTTAAAGTTAACCCTCTAGGTACCGCAAATGTTCATGATATAAAATCAGTATGTAGCCCTTACCATGTCTCCATCTTTGCATACCAATTAAAGATAGTAGGTAAACCTTTAATGAATGGAAATCAATGGTACACGACATTCATAAAAGTAAGTTGAAAGACTTTGCTCAGATATCCACGACTTCGCCTGCAAAGAGAAGGTAACATGATAAAAAAAAATAAACCAAATGACAATAAATGTAATCAATATACTACCCATAAACCACATGCTAAGCCTGGAGTTCACAAAATAGAATATTTTGGTCTTAGAATTTCTAGATGGCACAGTAGAAGTGGAAATTTTGATGAAGGATTTCTGGTCTTGCAAAGTACGGCCAATTACTAGGTACCGTGTGATCACACTTGCGCCCTGGATCTACAAATTTCTGAAGTCAAAAAGTACTATCAAATTAAAATATAGGCAGTAGGTCGAGCTTGTTGTAGACTGGTAATTCATTCATGATTTTAGCATCCTCATATACAAAAGATAGCAAAATTCAAAGAAAGTTACATCCTCTATGGGCTCCATAAATAATTCATTCATGATTTTAGCATGAATCAACTCAAACAGTAGAAAGTCCTGCCAAACAATGAGTCAACTCTAATTGCAGGCAATGTTAATATGACCACCATTTTTTGTCTATATTTGCATGTTGGTTTGAACATTCAAATATTTAACACCGTATGCTTCGGGCACAGTGAGGAGTGAGCTCGATAATTATGACTGGAAATTATAATATGTGGGGTGAAAGGCATACCAATACAAATCAATAATGTCACCTGAGACGCAGATTTTGTGGAAGGTGAGATTCAACCTAAAAGGCGACGTCAAAAGGCCGGCTTGACAATTCATAGAGAGACCTACGAGTTGCTTTTGTGCAAGAAACAAAAAAAAGAAGAATGGTCTATCATTTTATAACTGTCCTATACAATAAAAATCACCAAGGGAATTGATGCTATTGCTCTTACTGCCATCGTTACAGGGGGAACAAGTGTTATTGGCACAGAGATTGTGAGAGTTCTAGTGTTGCGAGGAGCTCGAGTATTCATACCTGCTAGAAATGTGGAGAACATAAATAGGGTAAAGGAAGCGCTTCTTAAGGAGAATCCCACCGTTAAAGTGGATGTTATGGAGCTCGATGCCAGTTCCCTCCCCCTACTCATGTTTCTTTATTCATACTCAATCCCCATGATAGTTCAAGCATTAAAGTGTTTTGGTATGGTAGGTATAGATGACAAAGCTTGTGTAGATCATTATGGTTTCCCCCCAAAAACCTAGGTATCTATATCAATCTTGAAAATGAAAGATAAAGAACATAATAAAAGATGAAGAGGATCAGCTAGTAGCGACCCAACAAAAGGTGTACAGGTTGCGCCACTTGGGAGAATATAATCACAAGCTTTGATGGGCACAATATCCTTTTAGCTAATGCTCCAAAACCAGCGAGTGATCTTTGTATTTTCAAGCTAATGCACTTGGCACGCAATAGAAGGTCCCACGTGCTGTTGTCTTTTGGGAACACGCCACTTCACATACATTTGGAGATGAAACAACCCTGGTCCATCGTTAGTAAGAGGAAGTAACAATGTATTATAGCTAGGTATTCCATACTAAAAATGGTAGAAAAATTTAGCAGTGATTTGATATCTTTGATAAGACAATGGCTGGTGATAATAATGGCTGCAAAACTAAGTGTTGACAAAGCGCAGAAGGTCTTGCTTTTGGCTTGACAAGACCCCATGCCAGGGTACAGCTAAATCTAATGCCATGTTTTTTAGATTCTTTGGTAGGGAGTTGTGTATTGATGTGATCCCCCTTGTTATTTTTCATCACCTACATTCCCTATATAATGCCATTTCTCCTCTATATTTCTTAAATTCAGCTTCTCTGAACAAGTGGGTGTTTGATTGATCGTTAGTATGTAGGTGATTGTGGGTAAAGTCAACAAAAGCAGATTCAAAGATAACAACAGGTTCAAAGATAAAAGCAATGAAGATAACAACAGATTCAAAGATAGTAACCATAAGATTCACACAAAATGGATTTGTTGACTAGGATTTAGAAACTTTTAGGAAAATACAACTGTCAGGTGTAAAACCGAACTCCACAGTCGTCCTAGCATCCTCCCTGGTTGCGCACGGATGGGAGCTTTGAAACAGGGTATGGATGTCCAACAATGTACAAGAAAAATGATTTTATGGAATGCAATGAATGCAGGATATGCACAAAGTTTGTTGGTATGAGGAAATTTCAAGCAGATGTTATTCACAAGTGTACAATTGAATTCCACAGTGTATGACCTTCATGGACAAGCCTGCAGAATACAGAAGCATAGACAAGGCAAGTGAACTATTTAACTTTTGCTTTTCTCAACGACCCAAAAAAAAAAGTGCAAACAACACCTGCAAAGGCTTTATCATTTCCAGCACTACATATGATGCAGGAGATTTGAATGAATCATTATGCGAAAACTCAAATGAAAATTATTCATTAAAAAAATAGAGTAACAACAATCTATAAGTATCAATGAACTCGTATTGAGAAAGGCAGAGTGATGGCAAAGCCATAAGTTCACCTCAAGCAAATTTAGAAGAGACTTAGTTCTATCTTAGTAATTGCAATATGACCAATCTTAATGTGAGATAAAAGTCATTCTAACTAAGATGGGAAATCTAGAAATACAAGCAGCATGTTAGATGATGAAACTTTCAAACAAACATGGACAACCCTCCTTCTAGCACCATAATGTAGATGCCAAATCTGCAAACACTTAAACCTCAAATACACATTAAATAATGAGTTAGTCCAAGCCATGCATATCTATAAGTGCTCCTATGGAATAATACATCATGCTTTATAAACAAATCAATTACAAACATGAAAGAAACAAACATGATCTATCTCTATTCCATATTGGATTGGTGCTATTTTGGAAAATAGCCCTTTCCCAACCCTTGCTAAGATAAGCTAAATGATATAGTTCCAATGATGATGATGGAGTAAGATGGGAAAAATCAGTTCTCAAATGAGGAGAGTGACTTTGCATAGGATTTGTGGATGAGATACAAATATTGTGGAGGAATTGATCAAGAATGAAGCCTTTCATTTATAGATTATTTTGATGAGAGAGATAGCCAAATGGATGAATGTGGGACAAATATTTGACCAATAAAATGGAGCCACTTGTCAACTTGTGAGTGGTTGATGCATGAGCACATTTTGGTCAATGTGCCAAAGAGAGGGAGATTTCAAATTTGAAGTTGAGAGTAAATGTTGAGTTTGACTTGTGCAAGGGGACATGTAAGAGCTCATAAATGCTTTATTGGATGTACATGTCCACTTGTTTTTTGAATTCAAATTTGAGGGAATATTCCTCAAAGATGCCATGTTGATGGAAAATGCTGATTTTAATATATCAATAAATTGATTTATTGGTGCAAGTGGGAAAAACTAGAGGATGTGACATGCATTAGATTAGATTTAATCAGGATAAGATTAGCTTAATGATGATTACATGATTTTGACCTCTTTGACTTAGATATTTTGATTTATTTAAATCAAAAAGGGATGAAAGGTGATTTCAGACTTAATTAAATAAAAGATTGATCTATTTAATCAAGGAGGGTGATGATAGGCTTAAATTAAATAAAGTTAATTTATTCAATTTAAGTGGATAATCCTTAGAGATTAAATGAACCTGATTTTCCTAATGAATGGATTTAATGAACTTGATTAATTTAATGAGCAAATGAATATGACCTAAGTGCATAATGCTAATTTCACGTGTCTACAACAAGTACAATGGCAAAATAGATCCGATTGACCATGTGAGGGAATTTAGAACAATGAGCCTAGAGTTTGCACAAGAGGATACTTACCTAATGAGATTTTTTCCTAGGAGTTTAGGAGCACACTGTATGGAATGGCTCTCCAAATTACAACTAGGGATTCGATCCTTTGAAGAACTGGTCAACAGATTTATCACACAGTTCTCCTTCAACATTCAACATGATGTAACCATAAAAGATCTGTACAACATGAAACAAAAGAAGGGAGAGACATTCCTATCATTCTTACAATGTTGGTGAAAGTTGTTCGCTAGATATCCTCGATCTATACCTGAAGAGGAAAAGATTGAATTATTTATCGACAACTTAAATGATGACATGAGTTATAGACTGGAACTACAATGTCCCCCGACATTTGAAAAGGTGATTGAGAACAGACTTAAAATTGAAGAAGCCTTAGTCAAAAGAGGAGTGATTAAACATTACAATGATACATCAAACAACACAAATTCCTCAAATCACTATGGAAACAATGATAAGCCAAATTTTGGCAGAAAAATAGAAATACTGGAAACAATGATGCTACAACTGACACACAAAATATAAAACCAATATTCAATTTGACGACAAAAACTATGAAAACAAATCAAAATGAAAACTAGAACAACAATCAAGGTAACACTCAAAATAATAACCCAAACAATGGAGAATCTTGGCCACCATCATATCAAAGACAATCCAATCGACGAATATTTACACCATTAGGACAAACTTTGGAATTAGCAATGAGAGAGCTTATTGCAAATAGACTTATTACTCTACCAGAAGAAAGAAATTGGGAGCTGAAAGTGAAACCATCTTGGGGGAACAATGTTGACTATTACAACTTTCATAAAAATAAAGGACATAAAACAAATGACTGTATACAATTAAAACATCTAATACAAGACTTGATTGAAGCAAAGAAGGTGATTGTTGAAGGACATAAAACAAACAACGATCATAGTGCATTTACAAATCCTTTACCCAATATGAAAAAGGAGAATCTTCTTCAAACAATAAAGGGAAGAGTGTAAACTATATCTACGACACCACCATTCTTTGCATTTCTAAGGTTGAGAAAAATAATGTCATTGATAATAAAAAAGATAACATAAGCATCAATGACATTGAATCCCTGAATGCAAAACCAAACATAAACACATCTAATAACCAAATCAATGTCATGAAAATCAGGGAAACACAAGACTATCAACCAGTCAGTGTAACAAGGGGGCAGTCCAAAGTGATACCGAAAGGAGTTTCATCTAAAAACACTACTCCCCCTTCAAATCAATACAACATTTTGGATCAACTACAAAAGATACTCACACAGATATCCATACTGGAACTTCTTAAAATATCACCATCACATAAGGAGGTTCTGGAACAGGCTCTAGTGGCCATTATGGTACCCAATAATTTGGATGTCTATCAATTTCAAGCTATGGTGGGACACCTGACTACACCTCATTGTCTGTCATTCTCTGAACAAGATGATGTGTCACTAAATCAACCACAAAATGCGACCTTGCATATAGAGGTTCTAATCCATAAACATCATGTCAAGTGTTTCTTAATAGATGGCATAGCTAGATTAAATATTTGTACTTTAAAACTAATTCCTACACTAGGCTATTCTGACAATGCCATTTATGCCAAAAGAAAGATAACAATAAAAGCATATGATGAAGAGGAAAGGTCTTCCAAGGGGATAATTGTACTACCAATTCAAGTGGGACCAATTGTTAAAAATATTGTTTTCCAAGTGTTAGACAAGGAGCTAACATATAACATACTCTTGGGACGTCCATGGATCCATGAAATGAAAGCAGTACCTTCGACATATCATCAATGTTTGAAATTTCCTATCAATGGACAAGAGGTCACAATTTTAGCTAACAAAAATAATCCCCAAACTTGTAACATGATTAAGGCAAATCAAGACACTCTGGTGCCCCACAATAGAGAAGCTAGCACATCTACTTCATCTAGTGGTGAAAAGCAACTCAATTTTATATCCAAATGGGTTGAGAAGAAGGACCAGGCAAAGGAAACAATTGTTGCTAACTCAACTATATCAAGTAATGAAGGTCCCCTGAACACTTTATCGCATCAATTTATAGACAAGATCCAATTAAAGGACAAAGGCTTGGGAGAATATTCCTTTGAGCAATCTTTGTGTCTTTCACAATTGCTACCATCCCCAAAATCATATGGACGACCCACAACAAATACACAACAATCATCACAACCTGTCACAATTATGGGTGAAAGGTTTGTAAAAGCAGGTACCCTAGAAGATGAATCAGAAGACAAAGCCATTCTCAAGTGGCTATATAAAGGCGAAGAAGCCTCAACATCAACAAATATCAACATAAGGACAGATTAGTATGGAAAAGGAAAGGCTATCTTAGAGAAAATGGGCTATGAAGGGCAAGGACCAATTAACAAGAGAAAATATGGTATTATATAACCTATTCAACCTCTAACACTTCATCCTAAAGACAAAACATGATTAGGCTATACAGGGGAATCAAAAGAAGAAGTAACTCAAAAAGTGGTAGAAAGGATTCTGCAAATGAGGGACAACTCTGAAACAGATTCCAAGGATTATGAATGGGATCATTTATCTGCAACATCATACACTGACAAACAAATTGATTTCATCAAAGCATATACACCCATACGAGAGGAGGGACAAAGTTTAGGAACAAGACCACTTGTGTTGGGATCACCAAATATCGATGACTCAAGTGAGGACAAACAAACATCGAGTGAGCTAGACAACTCGAAGGAGGGTAATATCATAGACCTTGACCTTCCCATTGAAAAATTTTACCACCTGGCTATCAGAACACTTAGAGTCGTCGACCTTACTCAACCTGATGACTTATTACCCTTGATACATCCTGAACTTATTGACTGGGAACCAACCAAACCTATTAATATACCAATCTTTTAAAATGATGATGCCATTGTAAATTTCCTTTACAGTGGTGAACCTGATACAAGTTCTACCCATAACACTCATAATGACACTTCAAATCAGGAGGGTGCCAAATCTTCCAGTTGCAAAAATGACAGTAGAAAAAAGGGATCTAATGGTGAAAACCTTTCTAAGGCACCATTAGATTTTGAAAAAGAAAAAATAAAGAATGTATCTAACAGTGAAAACATTTCAGAGGCACTGAAAGATGGGAGATTTGACACCCTTCCAGAGCATTACCATGGCAGATCATTAGTATTGGTGGAACTGACACAATCCATAAATCTTGGAACAACTAAAAAGGCAAATATTCTACATCTGGCAGCGTCTATGACAGAACATGAGAAGCCCGAATTCACCAAATTCTTTGAAGAGTGACATATCAATTTTGCTTGGTCTTATTCTGAGATGCCAGGATTAGATCTAGATCTCCTGATGCATCATTTGTCTCTACTGATTGGAATCAAACCAGTCAAACAAAAATTGAGAAAAATGCATCCCCACATTGCCCTGATGGTAAAAGTTGAGTTAAAGAAGTTGTTGGATGCAGGATTTATCAGGTTTATCGATTATGCTGAGTGGATTTAAAATATTGTGTCTATATCTAAACTGGATAATAGCATCAAAATATGCACAAATTTTAGAGATCTAAATAAGGTGTGCCCAAAGGATGATTTTCCTTTACCAAGTATTGACATCATTGTCGATTTAATAGCGGGACATGCCATGTTGTCATTAATGGATGGCTTCTCAGGGTACAACCAAATCAAGATAGCACTTGAAGATCAAGAAAAGATAGCATTCACTTGTCTTTGGGGTACATTCTATTGGAATGTCATGCCCTTCAAGTTGAAAAATGCAGGTGCAACATATCAGTGGGCGATGACCACTATTTTCCATGACATGATGCATACATTTATGGAAGATAATTATGTGGATGACATATTAGCAAAATCATACACCAGAGAAGGACATCTAGAGATCCTTGGAAAAATCTTTACTAGACTAGAAAATTTCAATGTCAAACTAAACCCAAAGAAATGTGTGTTCGAGGTAACATCAACAAAACTCCTTGGATACATAGTGTTAGAAAAAAGGTATCGAAGTGGATCCAGCTAAGGTCAAAGAAATAATGGAGATGCCACCACCTAAAAATATTAGTCAATTACAATCCCTACAAGGTAGGCTACAATCCATTAGGAGATTTATCTCCCAATTGGCAGACAAAAGCCATCCATTCAATCATCTACTTCATAAGAATGTCTCATTCAAGTGGGATCATGAATGCGAAACAACTTTTAACCAAATAAAGAAATATTTGATGTCACCTCCAATACTCATGCCGCCTATAGTAGAGAGACCATTGTTACTATATATTGCAACAACTGACATTTCTTTAGGAGCTCTATTGGAACAGGAAGATTCTAAAGGAAAGGAACAAGCTATTTACTATATTAGCAGGACTCTCAACGTATATGAAATAAATTACACATTCATAGAAAAGGCTTGTTTAACAGTAGTATTTGCAACCCAGCAATTGTGACACTACATGTTGACTCATATAGTCAGACTCATAGCTAAAATAGACCCATTAAAATATCTACTAAGCAAAGTTGCTCTAATAGGGAGACTAGAAAAATGGATCGTGATCTTAAGTGAGTTTGATATCCAGTATGTAGACCGGAAAGCCATCAAAGGACATGTGATAGCTGATCAATTAGCTAAAGCTCCGTTATAGGATAATCGTCCAATGAACATTGAATTTCTAGATGCAGACATTCTGAATATTACCACACAACAATGGAGACTTTATTTTGATGGATCATACACACAAAGGGGTTTTGGTGTGGTAATTCTATTTGTTACACCTCAAGGACACACCATCCCAAGGTCCTATAGACTAATGTTTCCATGTACCAATAATGTAGCTGAGTATGAAGCATTGCTTATCAACATCAAAGTGGCAATTGAATGCAAAATCATAGAAATACAAGTGTATGGGGACTCACAGCTTGTCATCTATCAGGTAAATAATGAGTATCAAACAAAGGATGAAAATCTCATGCCATATAAGAAAATGATAGATGATCTCAAAAGTATTTCATGGATATCAAGTTCGAACAAATTCCAAGGGCAAAGAACAAAGTAGCAGATGCTATGGTGACAATTGCTTCTCTCTTGCAATTACCATAAAAGAAAGGTCATTATGAGTTTATGGTAGAACAAGTATCTAACCCTACCTACGATAATCCTGAATCATGGACCATATGCCAAATAGCCAACATTCAAACCTCACTATATGGAGAGATCTATGCTTACCTCAAGGATAATATCCTTCCTCCTAATCTTTCTAGAAACCAAAAGCGTAACTTCATCCACCAATCCGCTCGACATACATTGATAGCTGACATACTTTACCATTGAGGTCTAGATGGTACTCTTCTACAGTGTCTAGAACACAACGAATCTGAAATAACCTTATGTGAGGTTCATGAAGGTATTTGTGGAACTCATTCAAGTGGACCAACCCTAGCAAAGAAACTCCTATGTTTGGGGTATTACTGGCCAAACATGGAAAAGGAATCTTATCAATTTATTAAGAAATGTCAGAAATGTCAGATCCATGGTAATCTAATCCATACGCTAGCACAAGAATTGCACCCATTTACATCAACATGACCCTTTTGTCAGTGGGGACTGGACCTGGTAGGAAAGATAAATCTGTCTTCATCTAATGGACACAAATTCATAATCACAACAATGGAATACTTTACAAAATGGATAGAAGTAGTTCCCTTAATAACAATCACTAGAAAGCAGATTTCTTCGTTCATCCTGAATTACATAATCTGTCGGTATGTCATACCTCAGTCCATTGTTATAGACAATGGAAGACCATTTAAGAATCAAGACATCCAAGAATTATGTGAAAAATTTCATATCCAACATTGTTTCTCAACATCATATTATCCTCAGGGAAATGGCCAAGTAGAGGCCTCAAACAAGACAATTCTAAAAATTCTAAAGAAAACGGTTAACAATGTTGGACGTGATTGGCATGTTCAACTAAATCCTGCATTATGGGCCTACATAACCAGCATCAGAACACCAACAAGAGCTACACCATATGCCTTGGTATATGGATCAGAGGCCATCCTACCTATTGAGGTAGAAATACCATCACTCTATGTCTCACTAAAGGGTATCATTACAGATGAGGATTATAGAATCTCTAGACTACAAGAATTGGAATTGTTAGATGAACACCGTCAACAATCTGTCAATCATTTGAAAGCATACCAACAAAGAATGTCCAGGAGCTACAATCACAGGGTAAAACCTAGAGTCTTTCAAGTTGGTGACTTGGTCCTAAAGGAAAACCCTAGAAATCAACAGGACAGAGAAAAGAAAGGGAAGTTTGAACCTAACTAGCTAGGTCCCTTTGTCATCATATCAATTTATGGATCAGGAGCATACCAATTTTCTACACCTAAAGGGGATCTGTTCGATGAACCTATCAACAGTATCCATCTCAAAAATTTCTACACCTAAATCACCTAGTGCATGAATTAGTTTTTGAAAATGGTTACCTTGATGAAAACCTGGCAAACAGGCATCTTGGTAACAAAAAAATACAAAAAAATCAAAAAGACTAAAAAAGTGCAATAAAAACATGTAGTGAAAACCTGGAAACAAGCGTTGTTTGTGATTTAACCAGCTTTTCCATCTATTGAACACATGTCATGGTCGTTATTTTCACCATCATTTTACATCCATTATCATATCATTACGAGTGCTCATGTCTCACCCTAGCTTAGGGGCAACATCTCAACCTCACTGGGGGAAATAAATCTCGAGCCTAACAAATAGTAGGAAGACAAACACACCAAAAACAATGATCAAAACACAACCCAACATGAAACATCAATCACCATCAGAAGCACATTGGACATCCATAATCGCAACAGAAAATCCAAAAAAAAAACAAGTCAAAAAGTCAAAAACATGAGTCTGTGTTAGTCAAACTACATGGTCTCTGCGTATATAACATAGGCAAGGCTAATCTTTGATCAACCCCCAAGGCCCCTAGGATAGGTCTTTGGTCAAAACTCTCGAAAATCACAAAAAAATCATAAAAAATCAGGATGGATGATCTAATCTGAATAATGGTTGAAATACTTTAAATGAAGGTTGGATATGTTGTACTTTGATTATTGTTATCATTATTTTGGAGTAACTTGATGATGTATTAAACTAGAGAAGCTAGGAAGGAGAATGGTATTTTTCTTTATTTGTTGTTTGTGCATTAATCATAATTATTGTGTGAATTGTTGCGGGAAGTGCTCTACAAAGTATCATGGATGACATTCCAATTCACATAAGAAAGTGGTAAATTCTCGTTTGTTTATGCAAGAAATGCTCAGTTCTTCTCGGTTTAATTATACCTAGATGCTTGTGTTCACTTCCAATATCAAAAATCATGGAAGTAGTACTCAGGTCATCATTGGTCTACATTATACCATTGATGCTTGTACTCGCTTTCAACATTTTAAAAGCTCTATGATGATAAAAAGCAAAATAAAAGTACTGTTAGAATGCCAATATTTGCATGTAGATTTGCATGGTAAAATTAGATTGCATTCATAATAGTTTTACATCTGCAGAGTGTTTGATACAAAAGCTCGTGAAAGATTCAAATTAATGATTATCTTTTATCATAATAGACTGAGTATACTTGACATTTACAAAAACATCATCATTATCATGTAGTTGCATCATCATTTTCATTGCATACATTAGGAAGCATTTAATTATCATTTCATCATTCATGCATTTGAATCAAATAATTTGCATTGATCATATCATATTTCTCATATTACATATCATAAGATTGCATAAGAAAATCATAAAAATAATAAATCTCTATAGTTTCATATCATACATCCACTCGTCATATCACATATCATAAATCCATTTAACATATCAAATATCATGCATCATATTCACCCATTTATTACATCATATATTTGCATTTACACAAGAATAAAACACACACATCCCATTTACATTGCATATCATAAATCATTTGAATCATTACATCCACATCCATGTATATAGGTACATTATCATATAAAATTACACATCATGCATACATACATCATACATCTATACATCATCATTATAAACATCATAAATAGAACATCATATATCATAGCATATCATCATGATTATAAACTGCATCCATAACATCATAATATAAAGATTATCACATGGCATATAGAACATAGGAAGGTAAATGCATCCATCATAGAATCATATAGAACACATAATAGATCGCTAAATCCGTTGCATATCATATAGATATCAAAATCATAAATGTCAAGCATACAGTGATGTTTGAAATGAAGAGAGATATATCATCAAAAAATGGTTGTAATCGGAATGTACATCATCATCTCAAAATACAACAAATGAATCACATCATGAAAACTAGGTGTTGCTAGCTCTAGACAGTGCAGGCATCTTAGGACCAGTCCCTCCACCACCACCGGATGTACCGAGATCTCTCGGGTCTCTAGGAAGAGGCTGAGTCACACCAGCACTAACAGTCTAGGAACGAGTCCTGCCAGATCGAGACTCCCTATAGCTCATGAAGGGATGACATCATAGAATTTACCTCTATAATACTCTACCTCCCCACCAATATAGATAATCTCTTGCATATAATCTTCTATGGTGGTACCATCCGCTAACCTCTGCAATCTCTTGACTACAACCTGAGTCCCCTCTACAGTAAATCTAGTGGCATCCCTCTCGGTTGTCAGTGATGCAATTTGAGCCTAAGCTACCCCTGTATTATGTCTAGTGGCATCCCTCTCCACTGTCAAGGCTGAAATCTATACCTAAGCTACATCCAACTGAGCCTGTACTGATGCTAGAACCTGTGCATGGGCCTAAGCTTGAGCCTGCATCTGTGTCTGAGTCTGTACCAACAAACCTTGGGCCTGAGTTAGCTGCCCCTATAGTGTCTGAACCTGTACCTACAGACTCGCTATCTGGGTCTGCTGCTACTATGCACATTGCTCTAAAGGGTGTACAACTGCTTGCCTCTTGTGAGGCATCATGTATTCATCTAAACCAAGACCTGACCCACCAGCACCCAATACACCTGGACCCGATCCACCTAGACTATCTCCACCACTATCACCACTGTTGCTCTCCTTATCTCCACTACTATCACTACTGCTACCCTCCTCATCACTGCTACTCTCAACCTCCTCCACCGCCTCCTCCTCACCACCAATCTCCTCTCTCCTCCATCAGCTTCAGTGTGAAAAAACAATTTCCTCCCCAGTAGCTAATGGAGCTAGCTCATCAGGAATCATAATGCATGGAAATGGATGTAATACCAGATACTCTACATAATTTGTTGTGACTGGTGGCTCCATAATTATTGGTTGGATCTCCCACACAAGTTGTTGTAAAGCCTAGAACTCCTGCACTGCCACATCATATGACAACCCAAGCCCCCAATCTGTAAAATCCAACTGTTGTCAAGCATAGTGGGAAACACCCTAAGGAATACCCTGAACAATACCATACTGACGAAGCACACATCTAATCAGAAATCTCTCCAACACCCACCGTGTACGTCTAATCAAAATAAAGGATTGACAAAAGAATGGCAACTGCACGTCATCATCGTCCTAGTGCTCACAGTCCAAATAGGGATGTCAAGTAACAGTCTCCATATCATCTAGAACTCTGCGCCAATGATCTAACTTACCCAGTCTATGCTAAGTAAGTCGACCTGCATATATGTGCACATAAGGTCGCCTAGTTGGACACTACCTCACCATCACTAGTTGCATGATAGCAATATGCTCCCACGCCCACACTTGAAGTAAAGTGACTCCAACCAATAAACTCCAACCTCCAAGGTACATCACTGAATGCAAATCATGGTAAAGGTGGGCAAGCATGCACATGCCCCAAGCATATCTCATCCCATGAACAATCATGCTCTCAAGCACATGGCCCCAACCAATAGAGAATCCCTTTGACCTACGATCAGGACAAAGGAATCCTCTAATGAATCCAGCAAGAACTATCGACAAAGTGGCATAAGTGTCAACCATCTCACACCACAGAATCCACAATCTAGCAATCTTGGTAGCCTGAAACACCCTGCGAAGAGCATCAGTACCATCCTACTCTAATGAATCATAAACAACAATATCCCTGACAACTAGTATCCACAAAATCCTTCAGACATCCTCTGGGATGACTGTGATCTCACTGGTAGCTAGGTGGAAGGTGTTATGCTCGTTGTGCCACCTTTTCGCTAAAGTCGTTAGGAGACCCCGATTAATCCTAATCTGGGGCATGTCTAGTAAGGAAGATAATCCACGTGTAATGATAGTTGTCTCAGGTTGGGCTAGTTGATGTATCAAATCAAACATCTGAGGAAATCACTCTCTAATCTGGAGGTTCGTCAAAGCTTCCTATCATCATGAAATATTCAAAGTTAGTATTCTTTGTCAAATCATCAAAACATCAATTATCCTATCAAACCTAATCAGCTCTTGGTGAGACTTTTGATTAAATCTCATGAGTGAACATCATTGAACCTCACCTATCATGAGGTCAATACATCAAATCAACCTTGCCTATCTTGAGGTTTATCAATCAAACTATAATTATTCCTCGCCTATCATGAAGATAATTATCATCAATCAAACATCATACCTCGCCTATCATGAGGTTGAACATCATCTACTTGATCAGGATCATCAATCATATCAAACCGACAGCTGACATGATCGAAAATCAAAAAAATCAAAGACAAATTTGATAAACTTTATCAATCTGTCTTAGAAGTGCTAAAAAAAAGTTTTAAAGCGCTAAATCATCAAAAGCGCCATTTCATTAGGCATAAGCGTCATTTCAGACAGTCAAAGCGCCACTTCAACAAAAGTGCTATTATACCGGGTCAAATTGCTACTCTTTCAGGTCAACACGCTAAACAAATTAAAGCACTAAAATAGAAGGTAAAAGCACTAAACTTCTTATCCTAAGCGCTAAATTGGTAAAAGTTCTAAAACAGAAGGTAAAAGCGCTAAATTTTCTATCCTTGGCACTAAAACATTGAAAGCATTAAATAAACCTACCTAAGTGCTACTTTATCTACCCTAAGTGCTAAAAAGTTAAAAGCGCTAAAACAGATAACCGAGGCGCTACATCGGCATGTCAAAGCACTAAAAGAAAGCTAAATTTTGAAATATGGAAAATGCACAAAAAATGAGAAATGCATGTAGAATGAGGGGGTTAACGGGTACATATTGGGGGGTTAACGGGTACGTATTGGAGGTCTGTAGATGGCTGGGCAATGGTGACGTCTCACACGCTTGAATCGGTGAGTGTGGTAAGGAATCGACATCTTGCTCCAAATTGCTCAAATTTCTCACACAAATTTTTTAAATTCAAATGCACAAATGAGTTTGAAAATGACCTTTTGACCTTTTATAGGTTATTTTTGGTGGGGTTTTTATAGGATTAATTAATTTTTTTGAGAGAGATTAATTCAAATTCATCCAGGGGCAATATTCTACATTCTTTATCAAGAGATAAATTATTTCACCATCAAATCTTCATCGAATCATCATCAAATCATCAAAAAATTAAAAATTTCCAAAAATCCAAAAAATCATAAATTCATTAATTTATCTCCCGAGGGGGCATATATTCATCATTACTTGAAAATCAATGTCTGGGGCAAGTCTGGGGCATACTGAATTTTTTTTATCGATACTAGCAACAACAACAAAATTTTCTTTGAAGCAATGTGTAAACACATCACTTCAAAGAGGGGAAAAATGTATACACCTAAAAATGGTCTGGATAATCTAATTAATTAAATACAACTTATTTGATTAATTAGCTTATTTTCCTCTACTATTAAATAAATATAAATATTTATTTATAGTTCATTCTCCTATTCTTCAATTTTAATTAAATATACAACTTTAATAGTTTGTGTTATTTAATTATTATATTATTCAATCTTAATTAATTAAACAAGGTTAAATACTTTCTTGTTTAATTATCATATCCCTTCTATATATATTTAATAAACAAATTCTATAGTTTATTTTATTAAATTATTTATTCTCTTTTACTAATTTGAATAAATCAAATTATTCAAATAAAGGCATAAAAGCAAATTTCCTCTATTCACTCACCTACCAAATTAGACATCAAATATCCAATTTAATTCAACCGGCATTTATGGGAAAGATTTGGAGACAAATTAGAATCAATCTCTCAATCTCCTTCCTTTGATTCTTCCTATCATCTGGCCTGATGTTTTCATGGGGAGAAACCATTCCCATGATCAGCTCAAGGTTCTTCATCTCTTACCATTGAATCCTCCAGATTAAATCCAAGCCTTTGTTGTGCTGCCCCATCACAATGTGCTGTTGTGAATCTATATATACAACCTTTCTCCACAAGAAATGTATCCTCATCTTTGTGCAAAATTACTCTGCAAGAAAAGCAATCAAGCATTTTAGCAATAGTAAGTCATTTAGCAATAGCAATCATAGCATCAGTAGAATCATAATCATATTTGCATCATAGTTTTATTGTAGCTTCTTTCATCATAGTTTCATGTCAATTTAGTTTACAGTAGCTTCATTTTATCAATCAACAATCATCATGTAGGATTACATCATCGCATTTAGAAGCATCTCATTCTCTAGATTGGCATTTTATCAGTCACAATGCTTACAAAATTTGAGAGCCCTCTGACTTGATAAATCTTTAGAGATAGGGAACAATATGATGCTTTCAATAGATTCTTGTTTTAAACTAGTTTAATTATTGAATCTTTGATATAATGTCTTATTAAGAAGTGTTCTTAGTTTACTTATTCCACACTTATAGATTAGACCAGGATTATGCCTATGGAGCCCATTAATGGCATTCACAAATCGGTATGACATAAATTACAAGATTCCATTGGATCCTCCTTCAATTCCTTCTACATGGATGCTATTGTCAAAAGCATAGATTTTATTAAGCAGTCCTCTTTGCCCATGGATTCCAGACCTAATAAGACAACCGTTTACCAAAACAAGCACAAAATTGTTTGAAATCCCATTAGACCTCTCCACACAGTGCTTTGAATTGTAATTGAAAACATTTTATCTGTACAATATAAGCAAACCCCAACAACCCAGTTTGAAGAAGTGGGAGAAATAGGCAATAAATTGAATTGACTTGAATTGATGGTAAATTATACATTACCCTAGAATCATTGATTCCACCAAATCATTACTTGCATCCATGGGCGAATGATGGATCAACGCACCAAACAACAATACAGAAAAACCCTGTTGTTGCTATTATCGCTAGAGTCGTCGATGCCTCTTTTTCTTCCAACTTTCATAATTCTCCCCAACACCAAATCAATCAATCATAGTAAATTTGGGCTTATTCGCAAATATACCCATTTTCACTTGAATTTTCAAGAGCAACCGCTGAGACTAAATAATCATATGTGAAACTACCTTGCTTGTATTAAAGAAGGTGTCGACTTGTCACGTTTCTCCATGCCTTCCTACTTTTCATGCTTATCCATCCATGCCCGAGTAAATGGAGGTAATTTGAAACTTTTTCTTTGAAAAATGTTTATTTTAAAACCATCGCACACTACAGACATTTTTATTTCTCGTTGTTATTTTAATAGGTTTTGTTGTACATGGATAAATGTCGTTGTAGTGGAACACCTTTCGGCATAATTACTAGATGTTATTTTATTGTACCATTTTTTTCTTTAATACGTGACTCTATTATCTTAAGATATACATCAATCTCATTATACATGTTCCAGTCATAAACATCAAAATAAATTATTCAATATATTTTCAATTTCAATTTTAGTTTCTATGGCTCATGGTATCACTACATACATGGAATACAAATATGTAAATTTTAGTGATTCATGTAACAGACCCCTGCCTTGCACTCACTATCAAGGTGTTATATCAACTATATAAAGGCCATTTAGTAGTTAGTTTCTCTCACCCAAGTGACAATGTTGGGGTTGAATCAACAATTTGGGTTTAATTATTGATTCTTTTATGTGTTTTATCCTATCACCTCTAGGAATACACTCCTAATTCTAAGTTGAACTCAAATTCAATGAGAGAAAACCCGATTGTTGATGTGTTTTTTATGCACTTCTCAACACAGGCAATGCGTAGGTGCACTACCTCTCTTGAAAGACAATCTTCCACAATCAAATTGCATAACACTATCCCAAGGTCTCTAATGTCAGGTCTTAACAGTGCTTGGAATATCTCAGTTGTTTGATATGATTTGCTGGAATCACAAGGCGGACTTACAGATGAGTTACAAAGCATAGGAAGTTGGGTCTTGAAATGGAGCTCCTAAGATGAAGAAGTTGTTGTGCGTTTGTTGTAAGTTCAAACAGCAGTCTTGAACTCCATTTTTATCATTGGATTTAGCTTTACAATGTGCAATGAACCTTTCCTAAGGTACTTATTAAAAAAAAGGAAAGAAGGTGGGGAAGAGAGAAGGTTCCTGGATCTGAAACTACGAATGAACAGTGATCATGGAGGCTACTACAGTAGACAAACTCCCTAAAACTAAGTTTTGCTTGACCAAGAGGACCTACAACTACACAAAACCAGTGCAATCTCCTAAGGTCTGCTGATTTTCAAATTGCACATGCACATCATGAAAATGCAATCGAACTAAGTTGCAACAATGGAATAAAGAAGCCCAGGCTAACTTTACACAGTAGTTTGTCATCAACAAGTGCTAAAAGTATGGGCTGAAAGTTCATCAAATACCATAACAACAATTTTCATTATCACTTCCATTCAAAAAACTAACACTAAAACTAACATGGAAGGTAGAACCATGCATGCAAGATGAGCAAAATCAAAGAGAACATCCATAAAATCATGCAATACTATCTTCTATTGCTGCAAATATTTTTTACACTAGCTCTCCAACCCTTACAAATGAGGGGCAAGCCCCTATTTATAGTTTTCCAAAGCCCAAATGAATGGCTAGGATTGAATTACATTGAATAGCCCAAATTCAATTACATTAGGGTTTCACCTACCCCACAATATTCAGCAATTTAAAAAACATCTTTGTCTTTTCTCTGTTTTGTCATCTAGTGCCCAGGTGCTGTAGCAGTTTCGTCATTTAGCTGATTGCCCTTTTACTGTAGCTAGAATTGCTTGAAAGCTGCCCTCTTACTTGATGTGTTTACAATGCTCTTCCTTGGATCAAATGAGCCCGTCGACGATTGGCATCAATAGATTGGTTTCCCCTGATTCGGGCGGACAACTCCCTTATGCTTTCTTCAAGGCCACCCCCTTGCATTTTTGTCCTTGACTTTCTTGGCACAAGCCTTCTTCTAATGCTGACCCTGTTGGTGGGTGCTAGCGGGAGAGGCGATCATGAAATGAATGGTGAGAGGAGCTATGCGTATTCCTTGTTCAACTTTCTTGATGGGTCTCCTGACAGACCTGTAGTAGGCTCCTTGAATCTTGCATACATGAAGTGTCGTAAGTGCTTTCATACACAAATTAAAGAAAATGTTAGTCAAATCTTGCAAAATCTTTGTTAGATCCATCCATGCATCATCAAAAGATCATAATATTCATATTTGGGGATCATTTGGATCGAAAACATCAATGCAGGCCCAAGGGAGTGGGCAACGAACAAGGGACAACAAACCGGAAGGGAAGTTCCCGGACCTCACAAAACATAGCAAAACTAAGATTTTTCAATTATAGCACATGGGAAAAGGGGAAGGAAGAGTGCCCAGAAAACTTCCTTAAAATTGGACTCATTTTACAAAAACCGGAAGCTCAAAACGGCCATGGAGAGACAGAGTCTTGGAAACGGCCACGGAGGGGCCGGGCTCCAGAGGCCGGGTCATCGGGGGTCGACGAATGTTCAAAACGGTCGCGGAGGGATGAAGTCCCAGAAACGGCCACGGAGAGACAGAATCCCGGAAACGGCCACGGAGGGGTCGGGCTTCGGAGGCCAGGCCGTGGGGCTCCACGGATGTTCCAAAACAGCCAAAGGGGGACGAAGCTCCAGAACCACCGAAACTTAACTGAATGTTGACGAAACCTTGGCAGCTCATTTAAGCACATCAAACACATCCCAAATCCAAAAAAGGTTGCCCCCAAAGTAAAAAATGTGGAAATCGGAGCGACGGGGGTCCACGGATGTTTCCAAAATGGCTACGGAGGGATGGAGTCCCGGAAACGGCCATGGAGGGGCTGGGCTCCGGAGGCCGAGTTGCCGGGGCTCCACGGATGTTCAAAATGGCCAAAGAGGGACAGAGTCTCAGAAATGGCCACAAAGGGGCCAGCCCGCCGGGGCTCCACGGATGTTCCAAAACAACCAAAGGGGGATAAAGCTCTGGAACCATCGAAACTTAACCGAATGTTGACGAAACCTTGGCAGTTCATTTAAGCACATCAAACACATCCCAAATCCCAAAAAGGTTGGCCCCAAAGTAAAAAATGTGGAAACTGGAGCAATGGGGTCCACGGATGTTTCCAAACAACCAAGGAGGAAGGGAATTCCAGAGGGAAAGTTCTGAAACCATTGAAACTTAATGGAACATTTGGCCTTGTTCATTTAAGCACATCAAACACATCCCAAATCCAAAAAAGGTTGGCCCCAAAGTCAAAAATGTGGAAACCGGGTGATGGGGGTCGGATGTTTCGCGGCCGGAGGGGCGAGTCGAAAATGGCCGCGAAGAGTCGGGCTCCAGGAGGCTAGGCGTCGGGCTCCGCGGATGTTCAAAGCGGCCAAAGAGGGCGAGTCAGCACCATGAAGAGGGGGCTCGTGCGGGGCTCCAGGATGTTCCAAAACAACCAAAGGGGGACGAAGCTCCAGAACCACCGAAACTTAACCGAATGTTGACGAAACCTTGGCAGTTCATTTAAGCACATCAAACACATCCCAAATCCCAAAAGGTTGGCCCCAAAGTCAAAAATGTGGAAACCGGAGCAACGGGGGTCCACGGATGTTTCCAAACAGCCAAGGAGGAAGGGAATTCTGGAGGAAAAGTTCTGAAACCATCAAAACTTAACGAAACATTGACGAAACCTTGGCAGTTCACTTAGGGACCCCAAACACATCCGAAATCCACCAAAAAGTTAGCCCCAAAGTCAAAAATGTGGAAACCGGACCGACAGGGGTCCACAGATGTTTCCAAACAGCAGGAACAAGACAAAAGGCAGAAAGGGGACGGGTGACTTTATTTCTTCATGGATTTGAATACCCTAAGTAGGTGAATTTGGTAAGGGGAATTTGATCGTTTGATGGCACATGACCAATTTGGGCTTGGAAAATGGGGCACACAAAACAAGACAAGAGCAAAGCATCTTGTCGGGAGCAAAAAAAGGGGGTCCCTGCCTATGGCGGGGCGTGTGTGCAAAACATGCACAACACCGCTCTCATAGAGTTAGCTCAAAGTTCTCCATGATTTTGTAGATAAAATAATTTCACTCATTTGTTGACAACCTTAGCCTTGTGAGTGGAGTTTTGTTCTAGCATATGGAGCAATGATTTTGAGACCTAATAGTAAACTTTGGGGTTTTAATATCAAGTGTTTAATTTTATATTTTATTTTAATAAAAATATTTTCCCGCATGTTATACATTCATATAGATTTCAAATTCTACATAGATTCCAAATAAATTCTCTTAATTAAACTTACTAGTTCCTCTCTAGGGTTTGTAGATCTCTTTCCCCTACTTCCTCAACCCTAGGGTTTGAGTATACTTTCTAATTTTAGATTTAATTTTTAATAAAAGATAAATTCCTACATATTATGCATTCATATAAAATTCAAATTCTACAGAGATTCCAAATAAATTCTCTATGTTAAATTCACCAGTTCCTATCTATGGTTTTTAGATCTATTTTCCCTAATTCCCCAACCCTAGAATTCTTGGATATCTTTCCCTTACATCCTCAACTCTAGGGTTTGAATATAGGTTATAATTCTATATTTAACTTTAATAAAAAATATTCCTATGTTTTGCATTTATATAAAATTCAAATTCTACATAGATCCCAAATAAATTCTCTAGGTTAAATTCACTAGTTCCTTAGCTTAAAAACATGTCACCTCTTACAATATCTTACCTCCATCTCAATTTAATACTTGTATACCCATACCTCATTCACCATATGACCTAGTTGATCCAATATTTTCTAAAACACATGTCGCTAACACCAACGTTATTCCACCATCACGAGACACTTATTCTACCCAACTCCCAAATTAGACATACATTTATACCAAATTAAAGGGGCTACAAGTATAATCATAAGATATTATACTCCCTTTTTCTTCATCAACCATTTTATGGATTAAAAAACCCCTATCCATGAACATTATTTCTCATCCATGCTCTCTTTATATGGCATAATTGATTGCATGCTTGATGAACATTGATGAATTATTTTGTCCTATGAAATTATAAGGAAAAGAACATTTGAATCCTTTGATAATCCCTATAACATTTATTTCCAAGTTTATTGCAAGGTGAGTATTAACTTAGTTTTCGCGAGCAAAATTTAAACAGAAACTTAATTACCATAGAAAATCTACCCATTTTACAAGTCAATATCATAGAGTAATTAAATGTATTCAAAATCTTATCGATATTGGCCTTCTCAAAGTACTGCCTATTACTAATATTGAACATAAATTATAGGTAGATAAAATTAATCATAATCATACATTACCAATATTATCGCCATCATATAATGATTATGAGTAATGCCTTGACATAAAACTTTATACTAATTTCCAACATTTAGTGGGTTTCTTAGATGATGATTAAAATATAGGGCAACCACCATTGTAGATGTCACAATCATGACAAAACTTATTTATATGCATTAGATAGAGTTAATATAAGTGTTCCTACTCACGTATTTTTCACCATTATTCCTTTTTTATGTGTTTCAAAGTAGTTTGGGGATTATGTATCAAGTACGAGTCTTTAAAACCCTTAGTCATGTTACACCCAAGTGTCTTCTTTCATGTACACGCATGGATTTTATATTTATTTCCCATATCATGGACACCACATCTTGGCTTCAATATTGTTTGTTATCTAAATAACATGTTTTAGAAAATGAGTTCATATATCCATCCCTTAAATATATTCTAAATTCTTCTCTTTTATATATGTGTAGGGTCTCAACATACAAAAACTAGAGTACAAGTTGAGCCTAATTTAGATGTTGGAGTAGAGGGGCTCAACCACACATAATTGATGTTAGGGAGAATGCCCAACCACATATGGTTAATTTCAAGGATGAGGCCCAACCACACACAATTGATGTCAAGGAGGGGGCCCAACCAAGCTTTTATGAGCCTAATTAAAGAGGTTAAGATAAAAATTTCATATATAAATATAGATCATTTTCTTGATATTGATATATAGATTAAAATTTTATGATGAACAATCTAGTGTAATTAGTAAGATTTATTGAGTATAAATTCAAAGTAAATAGTTGAGAATAATTTCTATAATCATGATACACTTGGTCAAGACCAACTATTCTTAATTATACTTAGTCATGATTATCCAAAAAGAGCCATTGCAGTTGTTGAGTGTAGATTTCACAAAAAAAAAGAAGAAAATACAAATAGAAAAAGATATAATTCAAAATGTTACAAAAGGTTTGAGTTCCATTGATAAAAAAATATTGATCAATTGATAAGATAATTTCAAGAAGAGTGGTTTTGACCTCTATTGTAAGTGCAAATATTCCAAAAAAGCATCAACTCTCTTCACTTTCAAGTGAAATTGGCTTAAGTAGAAAAACACTAGCAAGATATATGAAAAGAGGAAAGGTTGTTGATGATAGTAGTGCAAAATCAAATTGGGTTTCAGTGTGTAGGGATCCTCATTCTAACAATATTGAATATGGTTTTAGAAATTTGATCTCAAATTGGCATGATCAAACTCATCCTTCATAAAATAATAGAGATGTTCTCAAAAATAGTATCAAGCCAAATTATTATGAATTACATATAAAACATTTGATAGAAATAATACAACATGAGATGTATGTTACATTTTGTGATGCAAGTCTTAATATAAAAATTGGGAAAACAATGTTTGAAATGTTAAGGCCATGGTATGTGAAACTAAACAAAAAATTTGAAACTTGTTATTCCCATCACTATTGAATTTGACCTCTATGAGTAGGTGTATTAGAAGATCATAGAATAAAGTGATGGTTTTGCAAATGCACCTCCAAAAAGAGTAAATTAGTTCATAACATCCATTTTATGTGAAAAATATGATGTTGATGTAGATGGTCCAATAAAATACATAAAAGGACTTTGTGAAATATGTAAAAATTTGGCTAAATTTACCTTGATAAATGAAGATAATGACATCACAAAGATGAAAAATTATAAAAGTTACAAGTACATAAAGTATCAAACTAAATTTGGAAAGAATCCACAAGGTTAGATTATGTAGAAGAGTAACTACCTATTGGAACGTTTGTGAAAAATAAATGTAAATTTATATAAATGTACATACAATGTTGTGTGAAAGTGAGTTGAGGTAGCAATACTTCATTGTGTTAGATTCCTAAAAGCAGTGAGTTGAAGGTTTTTGAAATCTTCTATTCAAGGTTGCAGATGTGTGTAAATTTTTGTGGTGGATCTTTCTGTTATCTTTTGTATCTATAGGCAATGAGCCTCCCTGTTGGACAGTGAGTCCTTTCTATAAGTAGTGAGCCTTTGTATCTAGACAATGAGTCCTATTTTGGGCAGTAAGCCTCTTGTATTCGGTTTTGCTATTACTTTATATTGTGAGTTAACCCTCATCGTGGTTTTTCCCTCATTGGGTTTTCCACGTAAAATCTAGTGTTCTTTGTGTTGATTCTACTTTTTGTTATCTACATTTCATGTTCATACTTAATAACATAATAGTGTGGTTGTGAAGTTAATAAGTGTTTGAAGTTTTTGTGTTTGAATTTGGTGACAACTAATTCACCCCCTCTCAGTTGTCCTATGCCTTTTAACACTTTTTCAAAGAGAGAGGATTCAAACAATTGTAGAAAGCTATCATAATCCTTAAAACTTGAGAATTTTAAGTGTTGTTGACATCTAAAGCATCTAATTTCACCCACATCAATTGGAAGTTTGAATTCACCCAAAAAGATACGTACCTAAAAAACCCTAGTTCAAATTGTAATCATTTTTTTAAAATTGCAAATTATATGTTAAGGTAAAATTCAAAATTTTGATATTGTTAAGGTAAATAAGAACTAGGGTTGTACAATACATACTATGAAAATTAAAAATTCCAAGTTAAATTTAATGACCAAGGAATGAGAAACCATGACCAAAATTGGTAATTGAAACTTAAAAATTATTCAAATTCATTAGGATTAAAATTGAATTTAGATAGATACATTGTGAATTTTATAAGGAAAATTTATAAACAAATGATAGAAAAAACCATTTCAAAATATAGATAACTAGAATAGTGACATGTGGATTTTATATATCCTATAGGATTTAAATGAATGTAAGGGTGAAAAACATAAAATTTAAATTTAAATGGATCATTATAAGGTGGGGACACATCAAATATTGGCAGGTAGGTCATGTAAGCATATAAGACTTCCACTAGAGAATGACAGGTCAAGATGTAATAGGAAGGGCTAAAAAGAGACTACTACTCAATGGACTAGACAAAGCAATAGAATTCCTCAGTTCCCTATAATAACAAGAGCTATTAATAAAATGCATCAAGAATAATGATTCTCAGACAAGGAAAAAATGGTGGAAGGGAGATTATTTGTAGACCTAAACTTTGATGCTTTCATAAGCATATTCAATATCCCTTTCTACATTAGAATTGGAAGCATAGATAAAGATCAAGATAAGAAATAGTTTAGTGATGATATAGACACATTTAAAAGGATTTTAAATATTAAATGGATGGAACATCCCAATAAGTCAATGCGTACAATTCTAAAAAAATTATACAAAAGTGATTTCTAATAGGAAGTAGGAGACACCATTACACTTTTGAGCAGGGTCATGGGTGTTAGTGTAAATAGAGTCATTATCATACCTAGTTAGCTAATCACCTTTTTAGGATTGACCTATTGACACCTAGCTTAAGTTTACTTAGACTTCTTTTTCTTTTGTCTCACTTCATATGGTTGAAACATGTATTCTCACGACTTGAGACACCTATTGAAACTTGCTTACACACTTGTCAAGTGAGCTCACAAGTGTTCCATATTTGGAGGGGTAGTCAAAGTTTCATTCCTACCTTCTCACCTCCTCATCCTTGCCTATATATGCAAGGCTTGATCATTGTATCATACACTTTCATATTATATTTGATAGGATACTATTGTGCATATTTCATTCACTTGTGGAAGTTGTTTCATGCTCTTTGATCTTGGCATTCTCCAACATGGTATCAGAGCCATGAGAGCATGCTCCCTCCTACATTGAGGTGACTGCTACACATAGCCCTATCAACGGAGTGTCATAGAGCCACACAGATAGTGCCATTGTGTTCAAAAGGCTTAAGAAATGAAAATACCTTTCGTTTTGTTAATTTCGGTAATTTAATTTTTGTACTTTATTTACCTTTATGCCTATTTTAGAAAAAGTTGTAAAAAATCAATTTTTTTTTTAGCAAAAGTCCAATCTTCCCTCTACCCATCTACTTGTTAGGGTAGATTTTGTGAGATTTTGGCCATTTTTGATCTATTTGTAATCTTGTAGAAAATCTTGTAGGGTTCAAACATTATGTTTTACAACAAATTTGGCCTCTTTAACCTATTTTTATGGTTTGCACATATTTTGTAAGATCTCTGGTTAATCTTCTTCAATTTTGGACTTCACCGGCCTAGTTTCATCCTCCATTGGAAGAATGCATCAATAGCCATTTGAAGTCTGCTAGTATATATATTGTGGAAACATCATATTCCATGCAACAACCTCACCAACTCCATCCTACCTCCCACAAGTGACATCCAATCTTCTACTATCCACCACTCAACTTCATTGCAGAGTATTAACTAGCCATTGGCACATTGGCCCAAGGAAGACATCAACTTTGCTCATTTGGATCGACTTGCATATCTTCGACTGTGCCAAGTATCAATGACTTGCCATCATTAGGGCACATTCTGCATTTGGATAGGAAGCAAAATTATGTGCAACCAGTGAAGCTATTTTCTATTCTATCACTCGTAAGAGAAGCCAGTGTTAATGAAAGATCCCATGGATTCCCAAATACCACATCTCCATTGGCCATTGTGTCTATAGCTCATCACTATTGTTGTTTCCCCACAAGACAAGGCATTTTAAATTACCCCATACATACTCCTCGAGGATCCAAGTAACCCCTTGAATAATATGTCAATTCTCAGCCTTTCCATTGACTAGAACAAGCCACCTTTATGTTGCAACAATCTTCATGCACCAACATTCACACGACTTGCAAATCACAATGCCATCTCTTCCCTGCGAGCCTCACACAATCAACACAAAGGTTTATTTTGTCACAGGGAGGCATTGATATTGTGAAAAGTGGTGACCTATTGGTTGGTGTAGAGACACCACAAGACCTCCATGTGGTGAGAATAAATCACAGTGGTCCTCTAATTAGTCATGATTCTCCGCCTGCATATCAAACAAGTCAAGAAATCTCATTTGCTTCCATCTCCCTGAACAAATGGAGCCTTCCAACAACTCTTCTAAGGTGTCCTTGTTGCCTCAAACTGTCATCACAATGAGGGTCAACATTTGGAGGATTCTCTCATTGTCGCATTGAATCAAGCAATGTGGTTTTTTCTGGCATTAATTGTCAAAATTTTATAAAGGAAAAGGTCAATTTTTTTCCTTTCAAGTGTTGTAAAAGGGGGGCCTTTTTTCATTTTTCCATAACTTGCAAATGGGGAGGTGTTTTTCAATTGTAAATAGTTGTTGGAAAGTTGGTTCTAACATTGAAGTTTTAGTGTCAAGAAGTTTTCAATTTGTTATTATTTTAATACATTTTTAATCCTTCGAAGTCAACATTGTAAGCAAATCTTGACAAGGGATAACTTTCATCCTACTTATCAAAATTTTGTAATTTTTTTAATTTCTATCAAAATTTCATAAAGAATCTAATTTTTCATGTAAAATTAATATCTAGGTTGCTAAATTTTCATAAAATATAAAAATCTCCATGAGTTATAAACGAAATATTTTAGCATTTGATCTTCATAACTTGTAAAATTTTCTTGCACATTATTCTGGGGAGGCTACAATCAACACTAATCACTTTGGAGGGCTCTTTAAATCAAGGGGGAAATCTAGGTGTTTCTATTTTTTAGTTTTTTGGTTCATGTGATCATTTCTCTCACACTAAATCCCTTCCATTTGAGTACTCTTTATAATCCTCCAAATGAATAGAAAATCAAATGCAGATATTGTGGAAAGAAAAGGTATGTAACAAAAGAATGTCAATTTTGTCAAACTAAGGAACTAGAGTATTTTTTTCTTAGTCATGGTACTATTGCCTTACCTAATCCTCTAGCTTGAACACATGCAAAAACATTTAGTCTCACTTAGACATCTTGTGACACATCATCATTTGGGGATGAAAAATGTAGTCCACTGACTTGCATCGATATCTCATCTTCCATATCACTTGTTGCTACATTTGAATCTAGTGTTGACTCATTCATGAGTTATCATGATTCTTTGCATCAAGTTATTTTTATCATCATCCCAAATCCACCACATTGGGATGCATATCTATCAGAAATCACATCTTTGTTTGTACAATCCCACCTTGCACATTTGAACGATGCCATTGAGGACATTCATCTTCTATTTGATGATAGCTTTGACGAAGTTGCATCACCATTTCCATCTTTGGGTATTACTTTTGCCTCACCTACATTGACTTCTATCATGATAGATTGTGTAGATGTTACATCCCTCACTCTGAGACTATATGTTGGTTAGGTATTTGAATGCAATGATTAGTTGCAAATAACTGCTTTCATGTGATTATGACATTGAGAATGCAATAGTTGTTCTTTTTATCATAACTATAATGTTAACGAACTCTTTATTTTTCTAGTGAGTTTATTGTTCATGTGAAGTTGAATAAGATCATGAGATTAAATTTAAATGCATATTATTAAGCTGTTGAGAACGATCTAATCCATAAACCTTGTCAGTGGATGCAGGAATTGCCAACACCGCGAGGGAAAGGGAAATATCATCAGGGAGAGGATGTGGTTAATAATGGATCAGTTTTATCATTAGATCTTGAGTCAGTATAAGACAGTTATGTCGACGTCACTACCTTGGCCATAAGTAATTTAATATATTTAATGATTAAACAAGTCAATTTTAAATTTACATATATATATATATATCATTAAACACCTTTTAAGGAGATTTCAAAAGGTTTATTAAGATTAAATTAAAATAATTGATATAAATAAAATATTAAATAATAATATCCTCTTGAGAGTTGAGAGGAATAATTCTTGATATATATATATATTTTTACAATGGCTAATTAATATTAAATTAATGATGATTGATATAAGCCTTAGACCACCGATCAATTATAAATTTATTTGAAAGGCCATCGATCAAAATTTAAATAAGGCTTAAATTAAAAAAAAGGGGAATTAATTCAAAAGTGGAGTTGTCAGCGATAGACTTTCCCCTGCTTCCAGTTGAAACGGCCAAGATGGGAGTCGGAAGGTCTTTGGGGAGTTCATGCAATCTTGGAACGGAGGCTTCGCTGAGTTTCTCTTTTAATCAGAGGTCTCTTTATTTTGGAGGGGGACTTCCGTCTCAAGGATACTCTCAATTTTTGGGGAATCACAGTCGACCAATTCTGAGACGAATGTCTTCGTTCCAACTACTCATTCATTTCTCACATACTTTTAACGAGCATTCCGTTGTTCTCCCTCTATCTTTACTCGGCTAAATTCCTCTACATTTTCCATAAGCTTTTAGGGTGAAATATTCTCATACCTTTGAGACATTTATCATCCGGCTTTACTCTCAATTTGTTTCACCCTTCATCGGACCATACTACCATTCCTCTCTTGTCTTCCTATCTAAAAGACATTTTTCTAGCAGATGTGACCTTGGGAACTTGGCGTCGAGTTTAGGTGAAAACGAGGATAAAACTAGGTTCCTACGCCATATGCAGGGAAAGAATCTGGAGCGTGCTTCTTTGAGTAACTGAATCTCTTCATCAGGCACGTAGAGGGATTCGTCACTTTATTAAAGACTTATCAATGTTAGTCCTTTGCTTAATATGTGAACAACATGGTGAAAGATAGAATTTTGTTGTGTTCTTGCTGAAGAATTTTTATGGTAGTCTGCTCATGTTGTTTTCTAATCATGTTGATGGGATACATTTTGTCCTCTTAGAGTCTATATGCTTGATGAGTTACCTTTGAATTATTCATTCTTGAACCAAGCGGACCCTGCTTAATAAATTGTGTTTTCGATAATAACATGTAGTCTGTCATTGCTTGGGTCTAAACAAAAATTCCTTAACTCATGTTATGAATTAAGAAAATATTTTTAAACCAAGTTAAGATGATACTAAACCTCGAGTTGGAACAATATCTTTTTCTCATTGAAGTACCAATCACCCTTGTTATTAGTATCAATCTTATGGTTGGGATTTACCTTGAACTTAGAGATATTGATAATCATACCGGACATTGTGAGATAGACCTTGAATTGAGAATAACCTGAGCTGAGATAAGATAAAGAGTTTCTTCCTTGATGCAAGAAAATGTATATACTTAAGCTTTCCGGAAAGAAATATAGTTTTGAGTCTTTTATCCTCCTTCTCATCTCTGTAATATCAATAACCTATGGGTAGGGTTACTTCTTTCTTATGTGATTGATTTGCCTAAGAACATAATGTTGTGTTAATTTTGAAAGGGAAAAAATTGTTGAGTCTCTTAATTATAGTCTCATATCTATTGGATGAATTTTCTTACTTAATCATGTGTATTTATTGTCCTACTTGGGGTTCTTGATCTGGAATCTGTGAATGCTTCGTCTCTCTGGGGTCTCATCAGCTTATGATCTTACCTTAGCTCATTATCATTCTGTTTTGGAAAATCTAAATCGAACCATGTCTCTCCTTTTCTTTTGAGACCATTAACTTGTTGAAACCTTCTTGAAGGACAAGTCTCATCTCCTTTTCTTTATGTGTTAAGTATATCGAATGGTCTTTAAAGATGTGATTTGACACCGAGCCAGGATTCTCTTATATTCTTAATATTAATTGATGCACCGAGATTTTAGAAGAAAGATTTGAATTCAAAGTACTGTAATACAAACTCAGAGTCCATATTGTCGAATGAGACTCCTTAATTCTCCTCATAAGTTTGAGAATAGAAGATTATTATTACTCAAATGAGAAAAGTCATGAGATGAGATTCTCTCCTAAAAGATAACTGCATAATCCTTAACAAAATGTGGATCCAAACCAAGTTCTTGTAATGTTAAACCTTAAAGGTAAGACTTAACCTCGAACTAAGAGAAGATTGATAACCAAACCAGTTATGGTAAGATTAAAACTTGATCGGAGAATTATCATGTCGAGCAAGGGTGAGAGTGTTGACGGCACAGTAGTGCTAGAGATGTTGGCATAGTAGTGCCAGAGACATCGGCACAGGAGTGCCAGAAAATATTAAAATCCTTGGCCAAGGTATGATGCCAGTTAGGCAATAGTCAGCTATCATGATCCAAATATACTTCTAGTTAGAATGATCCATCTGGGTAGGAGGTACCTACAGAGGAGGGATCGACCAACAGTATAGGTTCATGACACCAGGCTCAGAGGCATGATGATAATTTGATCCATGTTGATTACCCTCGTGAAGGGCGGGTTCTTCAGTTGAAGAAACTCGGGAGACCAGTAGGTCTTGGTTGGGCGGTAAAGCCCCTGATGATAATTCTCTTTCCCTCCTTGATAAAGACTTCCAAGTATAACAGTATGAAGATGATGTCAAATGTATTTCTTCCTCACTCGTAAATCCAGGTACATGCAATAAAGTTTATTTTCACTTATGCCATGGATGTTAATCTTTTATGATAAAGTATGTTGCAAGATTTTGCAGTTAGTTAGTGAGATAGTTACTTGATTCACTCAGCTGTTATATTTGTTTCATAGCTGTAGTAATGGTTCATTATCTTCTAGAAGGGAAGAAAAGTAATTATTATTCTTCTGTGTTTTCCTATTTTATGTTTACAATTAATAGCTTTCTTTTCAGCTGAAAGTGAAATTAAAAGTTAGTTGATGAATTGTATGATGTATCGACATCAGAACTTAATTTTCCTTTCTGTCTAACTGCAAATGAAACCCTAGTTTGATAGTTATTCAGTTATGATCTGTCACGACCAGTTGGTGGAAAACCGTTACAAGTTACATGTCAGTTGAAAACTGAAAAATCCAAAAGATAGTTGTATGTTTGAATTAGTTGGGAACAATTTGGAAACCCTAGTTTCAAAACAAGTTGGTTGCAGCTCAACTGAAAGTTAGTTGACGGTTGAAATTTTAAAAGTATAGACTCGATAGGTTGTTACAGTAGACATTCATGAGTTATCATCATTTGTAACAGGATCAGATTCACATAGATCTAGATATATATTAGGGTGATCCCACAAAACTAGTTTACAATTTTTGGGAGATTTTGATTTTTATTAAAATCACATATTTTTAGAAAATATAATGATTTAAGCCTTGAAAAGTTACATTTAAAGCATTCCAATTGAAGAGGGTTTGATCAAACTACCTTAGATCAAACCCCCTAGAATAGAACCTCGCTAGTTTTAAACCATACCTATAATGGAGTCTCCTTTACACCTATCAAAATGCTGATAAAAAACCACTTTTGATTTACCTTTTGGGGGATCAAATGAGTTCATTTAAAATTTAGGTTTTGTAAGTATGTAATCCTTATTATAAGCTTCCCAAAAAGTATAATTTTAAATAAATTTAATTTATTATTATATTTACTTTTTATTTCTTGTGAATGTAGGTTTTTCACTGAAAATCAAGCTCTTGTTTTGCACATGTGGAAAAATAGAAGACTATAATTTTTTTTTGAAAAATATGAGTGCACCAGATATTGAATTCCTTGATCCAAGAAAAAAAAATTGAATTTCGATACATACAAAAAAAGTTGTGTTATATGATCCACTTATGTCTGAATTGTAATTGGTTTGACTTCAAAACTTGATTAAGGAAAAAAATTCAATAAAACACCATGAAACCAATTGGAAGCACTAGCTATTGTAGTTACAAATCTAAATTCGAAAAAATTAGAATTTTATCCTTCATGGAAATGCAACATTTATTTCAAGGTTTGGTGAGTTTTTACATGCATTTGTTCATTCATCATTCCTTCATGCTTTTCTATTTCATTTCAAGGTTTAATACCAAAACGAGGTTTGACCAAGGCAAACCCCCATTCCCTAACAAAACAATATTTTTATCTCTTGATGTGTGTTTGCAAATCTAGGTGAATTGGAGCTTGAAGATCCTTTGAAGGCAAAGTTGCAAAAGTTATCAAAGTTGCCATAAGAAGTTGTCAAGGTTCATAGAAACTCAGATCTAGAGCAAGATATCCAATTTATTTACATGAAACCAGTGGGAAAGTGCTAATTTAATCCATCTTTAGAGGCTCACAAAGTTGTAGTTCAAAGTTTTGCTCCTAGGACACTTTTCACTTTTTTGGGACACTTTGCAACTATCTGGGCATATGAGTCCTAGTATACCCTTTTTCCCAGCCTTCTGTAGGTCTCGATCAGTCACTAGGAGATTCCAATTTTTTCCCAAAAACCCTAGACTAGGACTAAATCACCCAACTTGGTGTATGAGTACTAGTGCACTTCAAAAGGCATATTTCCAGGGTTTTCATACCTTGTTTTGACCTCTCCATTCTTCTAGGTATTTCTCTATTTCATGATGTTTATCAACCTGATTTCATGTCTTTAAGTTTCTAGGGTTTAGTGCATTAGAGTTTGCATTTCCCCTTTGAAGCTTCATTTAATGGTGAATCCCTCGTTTAATCACACCCAAGGAAACCCCCTAATTCCTTCCCTCAATTGAGTCACTTGGTTGAGGGATCTTGGTTTCCTAATGAACTAAAAAATGAAATAGGTCCCTAAGTTCCATCTCCTAGAAGGTGGACACCTATTTCCCTTGTGTTCATTTCCTAACAAGGAGAGAGAGAGAGAGGATGTACACAAAGTGAGATAAAGAGAGAGAAAGATGATAAAGCTTGCTAATCACTTAAGTTTGACCTCTTGATTATCGATATTTGACCTATTATTTATTGAAATTTGACTATCTAAAAAATTATAAGATATTCCAAAACTTATAATTTGCATTATAACTCTTAAAAATTGGAAACCATTCTCAAACATTCTAAAACTATATATATGAAATATAACTTAAAGTATAAGAAAATAAATGTCCATAGATAAATGTCATGTATACTTAAATGTTTATTTCATGTATATAGTTTCACTAGAAAAGAAAGAGAAAGAGAAAGAGAAGAAATAAAAGACTTCAAAAATAAACAATAACACAAGCACATTATAACACACTTGTGCTATGGCTTGGTAATGACTGAGCCTAGGCTCAGTCACTACCAACCCATAAGATGAGCACATTTAATTATAATGTGCTCGTGTTTTCTCCTTTATGGGACCAAAAAGTGGAGTGGGAACCTTTTTAGTCCCTCATCTTAGTGCACATGCCCTACTAATAATACTTATGATCGACTATTAACAACATTAATGGGAATTACAATGGGAATGATGGAGGAGAAGGGTTTCAATCAATAAGGATTTTGAAAGTGATGGATTTGGTTTTTGTAGTGTAGAAAAATGTATCCATTACTTAATTGGGGAATAATTAATGATAAATTAGATTTGATATCGCCTTGATCTAGTGTTGTGAGGTGTTTTACACATCCACATTAGGTCTTGGGCCCTTTTTAAGCTAAATTAACTTAGCTCTACCTTAATTTAATGTTGTAAAATGTATTTATTTACACTTTCACATTAAATTTAGAATGCTTATAAACTAATGTGGACCTAATCTAGTGTTGTAATTTGTTTTACACATTCACATGGGGTTTAGGGCCCTTCTAAGCTAAATAGATCCATTTTTTCCTTTATCTACACTTTCACATTGAATTTTGGGCTCCCTTGAATTTATGACCTTTATATCATCATTAATAAGCCCCTATGACCCCTATATTATGCATTTTGAGGCATATTTTGATAAAAAAACCCGACAATATCAACATATAAGCTTAATTTCTTCACTCCCTGACATCCTAGCTGGCAAAATAGCCCATGTGGGACCCATTTGCCACTTTGGGCGAATGAGTCCTATTTGAGCTATTTTTGAGGTTTGAGTGGGAAAAGCTGGGTTTTAAGTTCACATTTCTCCTATGTCAGCCTTGGGGATCAAATTAACGGTCATTTGAGTGGATTGCTTATATATGAAAGCTTTCAAATCCTCATTTCATGATAAGAAACATCAAACATTCATGCTATCAAGTCAAGTATTCAAGAGTTAAGCATAAGGTCCTCAAGATAGCTCTCAAGATCAATTCTAAGGCATTCAAGGGAAGATTCTTCATCAATCATTGCAACAATTCAAGATCCATCATCATGACAAGGTTCTAATTGCATTATTTCATGTTCATGCTTCATTATCTTATTTCATCATTTGGTTTAATTACCTAAAAGGGGTTTGACCAAGGCAAACCCCTATTCCCTAACAATCAACACTTTTGCTCTCTCTCTCTCTCTCTCTCTCTCTCTCTTTGTGTGATTGCAGATCTAGGTGTCTTGGAACTTAAAGGATCATTGAAGATTATATTACAAGCTTGTTGGAATGGTCTACCCATTTGCAAAGACATAATCTCCACTAAAAGGTCATTTACAACCCCAAAAATCAAAGTTTTGGATCTGGGAACCTGGAGGAGCAAATTGAGCAGACTGAGAAGAGGAGCAAATTGAGTAGAATAAGAAGAGTAGATTCAAACTTTGAATTTCCAGAAAATCCAAACTGGACTCATTCACCACAAGTGGCGAATGAGTCCCATTGTAGGTGTTTTTTGGATATTTTTGCATATTTGGATACCCATTTGCTTGAAACCCGCTTTTGTACAAAAAATTAGAACTGGAACTGATTCACCTAGAATGAAAAATGAGTCCCATTAGGTCAAAAATTTAGGTTTTCCAGGATTTTAGAGTTGTTTCCAATCATCATCAAGTTTCCAGGTGCACATCATTCATTTCATTGCTTTTCTATTGTGTTTTGCTTACATTTCTAAGGCTTTTCCTAGGTCATTGCATTGAATTAGGGTTTTACATTTCATCTTGCATCCCATTGTCTTTTCCAAGTTTACACTTGGTGGTGAACCCCTTATTAAATCATTTTCAGTCCTTAGAACAACCCTCTTGTAGGATTTCCTTCTCCTTTGCAAAGAAATCTCAAGGGTTTGTTCTTGAGTGAAAGTTTGTGAAAGTTTCCCCTTTCTAGGCCCTAAATCAAGGGTGGAGGAAGGTGAAGCCAATTTTCCACCTTTCAATTGCAAATACCAAGCTCTAATTAAGATCTGTGACCATTGTAAAGAACATTATTTTGTGCATGGTGGAAAGGATTAAAGTTGCTCTTAATTGTAAAATTTTGTTAAACAATCTTATATGTGACCCTAACAAATTAATTTTATTTTTTTGGGTTATGGCAATAGTGAGGGAGATTATGCATGGTTTATTATGGGTATATCAGTGATTGAATTTTAAATACCATGAATCATATTAAATATAAAAATATTAAAAAGTAAAAACAGTCTGTCAAGCATGAAAAGTTAAATAGAACTTTAATTTTCATCTAAATGAATGAATTCACATTGTGTATATATCACATATTTCATTATTTCCTCTATTTACTAGCTTGTATGTTTCAATTAGAAGTAAATTTATCCTCGGTGACATAGTCCATCTTCTGAGTTTGATGTATTAAATATGAGATCTCCTAACTTTGCTATGAGAAAAG
This sequence comes from Sequoia sempervirens, assembly GCA_007258455.2. Taxonomy (NCBI): domain Eukaryota; kingdom Viridiplantae; phylum Streptophyta; class Pinopsida; order Cupressales; family Cupressaceae; genus Sequoia; species Sequoia sempervirens. Next base: position 201,254,853 of record VDFB02000017.1, read on the forward strand.
TAAATTTATATAAAAGAAATAGATTATGAGATGTTTATGTGGTTTTGTGTAGGGGAGACATTGTAATCAAGTGAATTGACAAATTGGAACATAGATTTGATTTTTATTTCATATTTATAAGTTTCTTCTTTTACAGTTTTATAATAGAATTGTTAAGATTCTTCTTTATTTCAAATTTTTGTATGTTGTTTGTTTTTTGTTAGCAACTTAAAGTATCATATCAAGGATTTACTTAAATAATTGTGTAATTAGATGAGAATTTTATTAAATTAATATTGTTTATATTTTTTTGTATTTGAAGTGAAGTAAATAAAATTTTACATTATGGAGTTTACAAAAGAATAAATTACATAGAAAAGTAACGTTTTGCAAATAAATCTGTTATTAAATATATCGACCTAAGAAATTTACCACAAATTGACAACTTGCTTTATGAATTGCTAAGAGGTTTGAATTATCAATTATTTAATTTTTTGTTTGAAGGTTTTGAAGATCATTTAATTTTATTATTTTTACTTAAAAACTAGTAAACTATATTATTTAAAATAGTTTTATGTATTTTAAAGGTTGGCCACTCTATTTTTATATAAATGAATACTAATTTTGCTTCTTTGACATGAAATTATTTGAAATAACGAGATTCAAGATTGGAAAATAAAAAATAAATAAAATAGAAATGTGAATTTCATAAATATAAAAGTGTTTTAGCTTGGAAGAATAATAAATCCACTAAATTAAATACTTTTTAACAAAACAATGCAAGAGTTTCAAAATACAAGTATCAAATTCAAACAACTTTAGTGTTTCGTTTAAAGGAGATTTGAACAACAATAATAAATGATTTAATAACCTTTTTTATAAAATATGAATCTTAATAAAATGGTATGTACATTATCGTTTGTTATATAATTTTCGTGCAATTATCATTCATTATGGCTATTTGGATGCCAAAATAATGTACTATTTAGAAAATTTGGTCACCCATGACTATTAATAGGCAAAGTCATTTGGACTAACGATTAATAGCATATATAATTATAAAAAATATTAAAATGATATTTTAAACATTTGTGTCATTCTTGTTTAATTTTCGAGCTTGATTGGTTAATTACCTCAAAATGAATTGCATGTAATAGATGCATAAGAAACTTGTTTCTAGTTGGAACTAATAAAATATTCAAAGTATATGCATACCATTTCTAACATTAAAAGAATTATAAGTTAAGGTCGAGATTGAAAGTAGAAATTAAATGTATAAAACAAGAGAAGCAAGAAAAGTGTATTTTTGATGACTATTGTAGATTTTGATAGCTAGAGAATGGCAAAAGGAGGCATGCCACTACTAGAATGAGTTTATATTCTCTATTTTTTAGCCGTGTGTCATCAATGACACGATTGCAAATAACAATGTCTTGGTAGGCACAATGCCATTCATATAGTGACATTACTATTTTGTACAACCATCAAGGCATCCTTTACAACTT